>JAWNNV010000061.1:0-457813 GCA_035044485.1 Scaptomyza reducta
TTTAAAACAAACCTGTACTGCCTATGGATTAGCCGAGCTTATGTTCCAAATCTGGAGTCTCTAGCTCTTATAGTCTCTGATATCGATAACATATCGACTCGGCTGTTGATGCTGATCAAGAATATATATACTTTATGGTGTCGGAGATGCTTCCTTCTTTTTCACAAAACCTTTGTACCCATTTTCAATGGGTTCAGGGTATAAAAACAAGCATCCTTGTTGGGATACATGGGACTTACATTGGGATCCACGGTGTATTCACAGGAGTTCTGAGCGTTGCCCGTGCCGCCCTCGGGCAGACACTCGCCAATGTGATAGCCTTGCAGGCAGTTGCGACAGAACACATATCCGCAGCCGTTCTGGCAGGTGACCTTGCGACAATCGGGGTCGACAAGCAAGCCCATGCCACAGCCCGGCTGTGGACAGAGGACACCGCCAGCCTGCAGCACATACTCCTCGGTGGCAAAACGCTGATAGCGATCATACTCGTCGCGCGTGAGCAGCTTGAAGTGATGGATCTCCTCGATGAAGGACTCCTCACAGCCAGCCGGACAGGGCAACGTGTAGCCAAAGTCCGGATGTGGCATGAACTGACGCTCGCCGAGTCGCGAGCGGCAATAGTCGCGAAAACAATCGATGCAGGTGACGTGCTGGGAGGCGCAGGGAAAGACCAAAACTGTTTCACTGCAACATATATTCAATACAGATTAAGCTCGCAGATATACACACTTAAAGACGACACTCACCTGACATCCGTGCAGGCCAAGCAGGGCACATCCTTGATATTGTTCTTGATTAAATTCAAGGGCGCAGCAAAATCCTTCTCGCCACCCGAAACATGCTCGGCACACTTGAAGTAGAACTCGACAAAGGGCGGATCGCCCGCCTCGTTATCGACACAGGCAATCTCCAGACTCTCGCAATGGCCACGAATGCGTCGCGACTTGAGTACATCATCCCAGCACTCGGGATCGCGATGCACGGTGAAGGCGCCGCCCTTGCAGAGGGCACATCTCACCCGCAGTTTGCCCTTGCACAGCTTTTGGCACTGGCCGCAGTGGACAAAGAAATGCGCCTTGGCGCGCACTCGCTCTGCGGAGTTGGGCCGAATGATAAGCAATGTTATGTAACTCTCTACGTAGCTCACCCTCCGCGGTTATATTTAGACGCGCCTCGCTCTCCAGCTGCAAATCCAGCAGCGTTTCGTTCAACGGTTGGGAGGGCTCCTCGGGCGGTGACTCTTCCTCCGCCAGTGTGCTGGGTTTTCGCTCACGTCCAGCCGGACGCAAGCGGATGGCATGGAGCACACTTTGCTGCCCCAGATCACATTGCTAGGGAGACGCATTATTAATATGGTGCCGCCAGCAATGAAGTGTTATTGGCCTTACCTCAATGGTGGTTGCATCGCTGAGTTCTTTGCCCGCAAAGATGATCTTCACCTCATCCGGCTGGAGTCCAAGTTGTGGCGCAACAATCTCTTTTACGTTTTTGATATCCCACTGCGGCTCCAAATTGACGGCGAGTGTGCGGCCTGTGTTTGTTTTTACGTAAATGCTCAGCGTGTGCGTTAACTTGCCTCCAATTTGTAGCAGCTCGAGCATTTTGCGAACAAAAGCAGCAATGAAATTGAAAATAAAACTCATTGAAAGCAGCAAAACACCATAATAACACAACCCAAACCTGTACTATCAATTTTGTTATCAGTCACGGGTATTTTACAGTATCACGTCGCGTTTGTGTGTTGCAGTTACAGGCTTATAATATGCGCTTTGTGTCTACGTGAATGGCATACGTTTGTTTAATATTTATTCTACTTCTATTCATTAAATGTTTTAGAAATTTATCTAGGCAACGCATGTTGGTGTAATGTTATAAGTATTTAAGTATTCGGAGTCACTGCTTTTTAAAAGTAATAGTTCGCGACTTTTGTTAACTCACTCATTTTACAACACCGAAGCAATCAGCTGTTGTGTCTAGTTTGACATTCGCTTGTCTACGTCTTTGCGCGCTTTTGTTCAAGAATTTGCTTCATAAAATATACGAGTGTGAAAATGAGACACTTGAAAATTTGTCAAATAAATGGGATTATATTTTCTACTGACAACGAGTATTCAATGTTTTATAGTGCGACAAACGATTTGCGTATGGACAAACGAATAGCTGTTAAGTTTCGCTGACTTTTTCTGTACCTCTTTTCACTTCGCATTGCCAGCTAACGGAATTGTGCATATTAAATTTGGCCAGATTGAAGATTTGAGCAAGCAAACCTGGTGGCAGTGCCCTACTGCAGCATGAATGGATGAACGCTTCATATACTATTTAATAAGCAAGCAGACGATTTGGAACATGCCCACTTATCAGCTACTCCAGAGCTCTCTGCGCGCCTTGAAGCAACATATGGTAAGAAAAATGCGTTTATATTTTTAACTGTAAGCACTAAGAACTTTCTTTTTCATTAAGTTGCAGCATGAGGTGCACAAAATCGGTTGCGATTTGAATGGCAAGCAGTCAAACGGACATATTTTTGGAGCTTATGATATCGAAATGCTTTATTTATTTATGTTCCGCCAGGCACAATGAAACCAAAATAAAAATTATGTATAAATCAGTTCTGTTCGTAATTATACTAATGGTGGTGGCACATAGTTGTAAACGGTAATCTCCACATCCTCGCGGCCAAAGACTTCCTTCAGCACGGCGCTTACTTTATCCCACTCCAAGCCATCGATGCCACAGCCTATACGCGGTATAGCCAGCTTATGAACTTTGTACTTGACCTGCAGTAAAAGTAATTAGAAATACACAAATAACTTTAAAGCAAGTTAGTTCTTACCATGTGATCGCGCATCTTCTCCAGCGATGACTGCAGCGATTCGTATGTGGGTGCGGCCCAGCTCTGCGACTTGGTCACCAGATAGTAAACGTAACGTTCGTCATCGTTCAGCACAGCCAATCCGCCGCTGCGTGCCTTTTGGGCCAACAGCTCATCCTTTTTGCCAAACACCTGCTTGAATTTAACGGCTATGCCAGCGCCCATGGCGAGATCGGCGCCAACGCAATGGGCCAGCGAATGGGTCTTCGGTGCCGAGAAGAGATCGCCATCGACTTCATTTAGCTGATATCCAGTCATGCCGTTCACAAAGGCACGACGAAAGGCGTAACGGAAATCTAAAATTCCTGGAGAGTACATTTTTGTTTGAATATTATTTACGGAATGACTGAAAAATGTGCTACGAGAAATGTTCTACAAAAGCAGAGTAGCTAAAGATACTCTATAAAATAACAAAGCAGGCATTAGTACTTATACAAAAACTAAAACTTATATGCAGTAGAATATAATAGAATAGAATTGCTTAAATCAATTATGACTTAAAAGAAAACAAAGTTCAATATTTAATGCTGTTTGTCCTTTAACACATTTTTCGAATATTTCGATGTCTTTTATTTGTTGCACAACATTTCGAATGTTTGTCTTTTGTGCTCTTAACTAACCAATCGCCTATTAACTATATAGCTAAAGATACCCTAGAAAATAACAAAGCAGGCATTGGTACTAAGACAAAAACTAAAACTTAAATGCAGTAGAAGAGTTGCTTAAATCAATAATGTCTTAAAAAAGAAAACATGGTTCAACCTTTAAAGCTGTTTGTCCTTTAACGCATTATCTCGAATATTTCGATCTCTTTTATTTGTTGTACAACATGTTTTGTAACTTATATAAATACCCAAAAAATAAACTTCCCTTAACACATTTCTCGAATATTTCGATGTCTTTTATTTGTTGTACAACATGTTTTGTAACTTATATAAATAGCCAAAAAATAAACTTCCTTTAACGCATTTCTCGAATATTTCGATGTATTTTATTTGTTGTACAACATGTATTGTAAATTATATAAATACCCAAAAAATAAACTTTTTCGAATGTTTGTCTTTTGTGCTCTTAACCAATTGCTTATGAACTATATAAGTAACGGTGCATTTTGGTGCAACCCCATTTCGAGTGTTAAATAAATATATATACAAAAATTCAATTAAGCTCCACTTTAAAAGGGCGTCTTCTCTCGGTGCAGCGAGTGCCTCGACGAGCTCACACTGCGCGGCAAATCTATAAGCTTCATGTGATGACAAGTGGGGCAGACGACCTTAATCGTATCCCGCTCCATGCTGGGTGGCTCGTAGAAGAAGGCAATGATGTCCACGCTATCGCTGACAAACACCAGCTCCAATAAGCTGCGCACGCGCAACCAATCCAAGCGATCGATGCCACAGCCCAGCCGAGGAATCGCCAACTTGCTGACATTGTGCTCACGCTGAAAGAGATGAGAGTTGAGAGATTATATATGGAAGTTCTATATCATATGACTGGACTGACTGACCATATGCTGCCGCATGGCTAGCAGAGCATAGTAGAGAGCTGTATAGGTGCACTTTTCGTGGGCCCGCTCCTTGGTCACCAGATTGTATATGTAGCGACCAGCTTGCTCCAACACAGCCACGTTTCCAGTGTGCTTGTGCTGCTTCTTCAGATCGTCTAGGTGGCCGAACTTGCAGCGAAACTGCAGATTAATGCCGGCACACATGGCAAAGTCGGCGCTAACGGAATGCACAAGCGCAAAGTTTTCCGGTGCGCTAAACAGATTGCCCTTCGCCTCGGTAATCTGACACTTGGGCGCGGCCAGCTGCAAAGAAAGAGAGGGGGAATTAACAATAAGCTGCGGGATATGTGGTTGGTATTACTCACCTCGTTGGAGATGTCGTCATGCTCGCAGACAAGTATTTCGATAGGGTATTCGCTGTGCGCAAAGATCTGTTGCATGATGCGCTTCACTTGCTTCCAAGCGAGGCCATCCTTGCCACAGCCTATACGGGGCATTGCAACTTTGGTGATTTCATGATTGCGCTGCAACACAAACAAAACCAATTAACTGTTCATTAATGACCCAGAATCTCCCCTTACCATATGCTCGCGCATGCATATCAATGCCGCCTGTACGTCATCATATGTGGCACTCGCATAGATGTTGGTCTTGGTGACCAGATGGTAAACGTATCGTGCGTTGTGCTCCAGCACCAGGCAATTGCCGCTGGCCACACGCCGCCGTCGCAGTTCATCGACATCGCCATAGATTAAGGCGAACTGCCAGGCAAGTGTGCCGCGGATTGCGCCGAAGGTTGACTCAACGGCATGCGCCAAGGCATGGCTCTGTGGTGCTTGGAACAGATCGAGTTTCGTTTCGACAATTTTAACGTTCGTGTTGGCCATTATTTTAGTTTTTTCGCAACTGCAATTAAGTGTGATTATTTTTGGTTGAAAACTTCGCTAAATACAGTATGGTGTATTTTGTTGTTGTTGTTGCTACTTACCCGTTGCACGCAGTGCCGTTAACTTTCACGAGGTCAAAACGAAAACTTTATTTTTTTTTTGTGAAATGAAGAAGCACCAGAACCCGAAAGTATAACAAAGCAATTAAACAAAAAAATAAAGTTGCTGCGTTTCTCGTTTTTCGATTAGTTTATAATTGCCTCACACACACGCACACACATACATACACCGTTAGTTAGCTTGTTTAGTCTTGTTTATATATTATTCTGCTTTGCTGTTTTGACAACTGTTCGACTGTCGCGGCCGGCGTTCTGCACTCGAATGGAATGCGTTGAGAAAGCACAGCCAGAAAGAACAGACCCCAAGTCGGCCCCAATTGGATGACAACTCTGACTCAGCAGTGTTTTGTTGTTGTTCTCTTTTGTTTTTTATATATGCCATCATGCTGCTGTTGATGATGATGATGACATATGATTATTATAGTGTATATGTTTGTTTAACTTTGTTTGTTATCGTTTGTTTGTTTTTTGTTAGAATTTTGCTGTTTATTTTATTGTTGTTTTGCCTCAAGCGGCATCATTTGGAACTCAATTTTCTCGTCAAGATCTCAGATTTCGAAATCTGTGCCCTATGGCTGGGCGACCATAAATACAAAGCTGCTTGAGCCGATAACCATATTGATATAGGCACCTGACTGAACACACATACATAAGTATATGTATATGTGTGGGCGACACTCGTCAACGGTAATCAGTGGCATGTGCTTAATAGGGGCAGTCGAGCGAGCAGCAATTAAAAATAACATTAAAATGAAATTTTGTTGTTATTCTTTGCATACTTAAATATTAATGTGAGTTTAATAATAATTATTTGTGCACATAGCAGGTGAAATCAAATATTAAAACACACACATACACACATCGCGCATACAAATTACCATATTAAGCGGTTAGTAAGAGAATGCTGTGCTTGCAAAAACAACAACAATACACCACTACAACAACAATGACGCATAAGCTTAATTTTTTAAAACGTTTCAAGTTTCTGCATTTGCCGCCTTAAATAGTGAGTGGCTGGTGCGTGTCTTGGCTAAGGGCAGCGCTATACAACACTGTACCACTCAATATAAACAAATGAGATTAGCAGGCAAAACGTTAACTGAACAATAAAAGCATTTAAGTGTTTTTAAGTGTAATATGGCTAATAAAGTCTTTTTACAGTGTGCAAGTTGTTTATGACAAGTTGTCAAGGTCGTATTTATTTATTTTCTATTTTTTTTCTCTCGCTCACTTTCTCGTTCTTTGGCGCAGTTCTACGCATGGCGCGAGCAATTGTTAATAATCTAAATTTCACTTTTATCAATTGAGTCGAATCGTTGCGGCGTCGTCGTCGTCAGCGTCGTGGTCGCTTGGAGCACCTTGTGGAAAAGCGATTGCATGACGACGACGTCGACAGCAACGTCTCCAACTCAGTTCATGGCAGTTCAGCTTGGCGCTCCGACGGTACACAACGAGCACACGAGAGCCAAAAAAATAGCATATACGCATTTTGTTGGTGATTTCTTGCTGTTATTCGCCGTTGTATAGTTTACAGTTTAGTTTAGTTTTGTGTTGTTGTTGTTAGTGTTGCAAATTACATAAATAGTTGGTTGCGTGCAGAAATAAACTACATACATATTTATACGTGTGGCTGCGTATTGTATTGTGCTATTATTATATACTATATACTTTACGTAGTGTTTGTGTAGTTAGTTGTTGTGCTTGCCGGCTCGCTGCAAACATTCGTATTTGTCTTTTGTTGGGCAATTAATCAACACGCTAAATCTCCCAAACGAACAAATCACAGCTCGGAACGCGCTTTACAACTGTTAACACGTTCTGAATCACACGCTGATGAAGCATTAACTAAAAAGTGCAAGGCGCAAAGGCAAAAAAACTTGAGAGCAACAGCAGCAGCGACGCTGACTTCGACTTCGACGTTGACGTTGACGTCGCCGACAGCTGTTTTGGATCTCCCCTTTGTGCTATGCTTGTTTGTTACGTATTAGCAGTTGCTTGTGCGTTCTTCTTACGTAGCTTCAACTAGTTTATCTATTTTTGGGTTTTGTTTGTGTGTGTTTTGTTATTGTTGTTTTACTATTTGTGTGTATATTTGTTGTAGCACTTTAGAACTTTTTGCCATATTTACTGCAATGACATCGTTGACATTGTGCTGCTCGCGTCGTGCGAACGCTGCCAACGCCTACGTCAACGCCAATTGGCGGCTTATTCAAACACTTCAAAGGCGCCAACAACAACAACAGCTATGTAGGCGTATGTGCGCAGCTGCAACAGCGGCAACAACAACCACAGCACCAAAAACAAATGCAAATATGAGCGGTAAGTCGTTGCTTTATTATGCTAATTACGCGTGCAATTGTTTATTATCGCTATGCGTTCTGATTTATATGCCTATCTAAAGTTTCCCATTCCTCACGGATTCCACATTTGGCTGACAACCCTGTTTCCTATTGTGAATGCTGTCAGCTGTTTGCCATAAACTCACGAATCTTACGCCCACCCAAAAACAACAAAATATATATTTTGTATATAACTCAGAAGCCAGTAGAGATGTATAATTATAACAAATGTGTTATACACACAAGGGAACAAGTAGCAATGTTAATAATATAACTGATAAAAAACAGCAGGATGTTTTTTTCGAAGACTTCTGCCGAATAAACATCTTGTGATAAGTCTTTAGGGAAAAGCTGTTGTCCAGATGTCGAAAACAAACTTTTCCATCAATCAATTACGATCTAAGCTCCGTGAAAACGATTTTTTGTTCACCCTATTATTATGTTTTGTATCGTTGGGTCATATATTTAGTGCCATTCATCATTTCAATTGGAATGACCGCTACTAATGACAATTTGATTGCCTAATTGAATGCGCATTAAACACTCCAACACCTTTTCAGTGTAATCCCAAAACCCGTTTTGCTTCAATGAACATCTAATTAATTTTGTATACAAATCGGGAAAAGGCGTTGACAAATAGCGTACAATTATATCGAATATATATATACGAAAACATATAAAGATTGAAAACTATTAGTGGAGCAGTGTTGCAAAACACTCAACGAAATCAACGAAAGAATTTGTAATGATGATAAGATAAGGTTTGTGCTATATAGCATTAGCTATATAAGCCCCAACTACTTGAGTAAATGGGTCATCTATCAAGTTTCGCTTTCGTTGGCTAAGGGGCGTATAACGGTAAGTGGGTGTAAACAGGTTTTAACAGCACTTGACAGTATTATGATAAGAAGTAAATACCGTTAATAACCATCCCAAAATAGCTCTTTACATAACTAATTCATACCAATGAGAATGTAATACATATATATAATGTATTACATTCTCATTGATTCATACATGTGTCGCTAAATGATACTCGTCTATGCTATTCAAATGGATCAATTCAAGTTCAAGGTCATTACCAACGAAACATTGAAGGCATTACTGTTGCGTCCCACACGCAACAAAGCACACAACATACAACACACAAACTGGAAGCCAACTATAGCTACAGCTACAGGCAGTCAAATAAATATCTATACATTCGCACGAAGTATAAAATTAGGTATACAAATATTTACACAAGAGTATGTATATAGACTTCGAGTAGATAATTGTGGTTAGACCGCACAGCAAATACTCTTGCTAAGCACTTAACAGATTTTCTGGAAAACCAGTTTAATCTATAACGAAAACGTTTATATACTATAGAAGTTACTTTTGTATTGATAGCTACATAATCATTTAGTTAAACTAATCGATTTTATGTGAGATAATCTCAAGTTTATTATTAGTTCACTTAGTAACACTGAACAGACTGATATATATACATATATATAGAGGATTTAATTGGTTTTGTCTGCTTGTAATTTTGGTTTGGCTGTCATTGAAATTGAACTAGTCAGATAGTTGAATATATATATGGCAAGTTTTATAGTTACAGACAGACCATTAATATAGTATACATATCTATGGTGAAGAGTATAAAGATACTGTTGCTTTAGAGTTGCTTTCCATAGCATTGACTGAACGTTTGGCATACAATATGATTCGAGGTACACTTAACGATTGCCCTTCTGCTGATAAGTATTCACAAACACGTTCTCACTCTCTCTCGGCGATGTCTCTTTTCCACTATCTGGCATATACTACGTATACATGATATGAGAAGTTTTCGGGCCAGCCAAAAAAACAAATAAGCAATACGAACAAGTAAGAAGGCTCTAGTCAAGAAATGGCGACTAGACGATACCCTGAACCCCTTACTTTACTGCTTGCAAGTATGCTGCATACTTTACTTAACTTCAATGTTCCATATCTCCGGTGTTTCTCAACCGATTTCGATAAAATTTTCACAGATTGTCATTATTTCGTCTAATGTTTCAAACTGCTTCAAAAAGTTTTCCAAATTCTAGATTTTGTTGTTATCGATACCATGTGTATATCGGAAACGGGAAGAGTTATCGATCAAAATTTTCACAGATTGTCATTATTTAGTCTAATCTTTCAAACTGCTTCAAAAAGTTTTCCAAATTCAAGATTTTCTTGTTATCGATACCATGTGTATATCGGAAACGGAAAGAGTTATCGATCAAAAATTTCACAGATTGTCATTATTTCGTCTAATGTTTCAAACGACGTTTAAAAGTTGTCGATATTCAAGATTTTGTTGTTATCGATCACATGTGTATATCGGAAACAGAAAGAGTTATCGATAATTTGAAACAAACTTGTACTGCCTAGGCATTAGGCGAGCTTATGTACCAAATCTGGAGTCTCTAGCTCTCATAGTCTCTGACATCGATAACATATCGACTCGGCTGATCAAGAATATATATACTTGATGGGTCGGAGATGCTTCCTTCTGCCTGGTACATACTTTTGCACAAAACCATCATACCCTTTTTACACATTTTCAATGGGATCAGGGTATAATACCGAATACTCTTTCCCCCCTCTCTGCTTGCTGTTTCTAACTGGATTGGAGACGATCTTGCCGCTTTGTTGTGTGAGAATGTGCTAGATTAATTCGACGACAGTCGCTCCAGGCAAGAAGAGCAGTCGCATATTGGCCGCGTAGCTGAAAGCAACACATTTATATATACTTTCTGTTTCTGATATTTTGTAGATTTGGCATTCTTATCGCGAAGCATGTCGACGTCGTCTGGTGCCCCTCAGAAACTTGTTGCTGTCGATGAGTCGCGGCGCTTTATGATCGACTGCTTCAAGGCTGTCAATGTGCCCGAAGGGCATGCCCGTGCCCAGGCCGATCTGCTGGTGGCGGCCGACTATCGTGGCCATTTCAGTCATGGCATGAACCGTCTCGAGATGTACATCAATGATCTGTCCATCAATTCGACGGACGGCGCGGCTGAACCCCAAGTGCTGAAGGAAACGCCAGCCACCGCGTGGGTGGATGGACGCAATGGCTTGGGCGCTGTTGTGGGCAACTATTGCATGGATCTGGCCATCAAGAAGGCCAAGACTGTGGGCGTGGGCTGGGTCTGTGCCAAGGGCTCCAATCATTATGGCATGGCTGGCTGGTATGCTATGAGGGCGATGGATCAGGGCCTCGTGGGCATGTCCATGACGAATACGTCGCCGTTGATGGCACCCACTGGCGCCAAGGAGGCCGCACTGGGCACAAATCCACTTTCACTGGGTGCACCTGCCGCTGGTTCCGATCGCTTTCTGCTGGACATGGCTACCACGGCGGTGGCTGTGGGAAAAATCGAGATTCAGAACCGCAAAGGCGCCGCTCTGCCCGATGGCTGGGCCCAGGATCCCGAGGGCAACGTGACCAATGATGCCAAACTGGCCTTTGCCACCGGCTGCCTCTTGCCCCTTGGCGGCACAGAGCTCACCTCCGGCTACAAGGGCTTTGGTCTCGGTGCCATGGTTGATATTCTATCGGGTGTGATGGCTGGCGCCAATTACTCCACCCAGGTGCGCAAGTGGACGCATGCTGGTGCTGATTCTGCCGCGGATCTGGGCCAAGTGTTCATCGCCGTCGATCCCAACTGTTTTGCGCCACAGTTCGAGGAGCGCATGTCCGACTTTAACTCACGTCTGCGTGGAACAAAGCCCGTAAGTGATTCCTTTAGGACCTGAAACTTTTTCCTAAGCTCTTTATATCTATCTGTAGACGGATCCCAATAAGCCTGTGCTGCTGGCTGGCGACAAGGAGGCCAACAACATGAAGGCTGTGGATGCAGCTGGTGGTGTTCAGTATCTGGAGAATCAGCTGAAGACCTGTGCAGCTTTAGCCGAGAAGCTGAAGATCAAACCCATGAGATTTAACTAAAAGGAAAAGCTCCTTGAACTTCTAACATATTGATGCCATTGAGAAGTTCTTGCATTTGTATCCCGACCAAAGGACTCTCAAACAGTGCCTAAGATATAAAAGTGTTATACATATGATTTACATACCAGACGCTTCATATTTAATATGATATTGACAGCAAATAGCTTTAAGCTTCAAAGAACTCATACAACAATAAAGTAATTTAACGCTCCTCGAACATGTTAGCAAAAGTCAAAGCCTTGATGGTTTTCACAGCCTGCGCCTTGGCTTCCTTATCGGCATAGATGGACTCGTGGACGGTGCGCAGCGTGGTGAAGTGGCACTTGGTATCGAAGAGCAGCGGCACCTTCTCAATGACGGGCTTCACAATCATTGCGGAGCGCAATTCCTCGGCGTTGTCGGTTTTGCTCATCGATTTGATGAAATCGATGTGACGTTGATTCTCCTCGGTGAGGCGATGCTTCTCCTCCAGCAGCAGTAGGTTTTGGGCCTGGGCCATGGCCTGTTGGCGCCAGAAGTTCTTCAGACCTTTGTTCAGATTGACCAGATCCTCCTCGCTGAGGTCGACGTGCTTCTTAATGTCCAGTGTTTCCAGTGTGAAGCTCTCATCCACTTCGCCCACATCGACGGGATCGACAACTTCGCCGCCCACAATGATCTTCTCGGACTCGGTTTGCAGTTTGCGGCACGTAATGGACAGGGCCAGCAGCAGTTCTCCACTTTTGACAATCTTCTCGAATTTCTAAGTGTGCCCAGAGATTAGTAACTGAATGAAAGGAGATTGTAATGGGACTACCTTGGTTAGCTGATAGCACTCGGTGCTCAGGATGCGTAGTTTCTCGTGTGTGGTTGTGCGATCCGAGTGCATCCGCTCCTCAATCTTCTTGCGCACATTGGTAAAGTATTCGAACTCCAGGCGTAGATCGTTTAGCACCGAGTTGTTCTCCGATTCGACATGCAGTGTTTCGGCCTGGATCTCATTCAGGCTAGCGAGCATCTTGGACTCCTCGGCGTCCAGTCGCTTGTCCTCCTCGAAGAAGGCCTTCTGGCGGTCCGTCAGCGACCGAATTCTCTCGTACTTGTGTGCATCCAGCTCCGTGCTATGCAGCGACTCCACAAACTCATTCAGCTGAGCTTGCATCTCGGCCATTTTATTGACCACCTTATCGCGTACGACAAATCGCCGCTCGATCTCCCGATTCACATTATCGTCCCGCTTCTCCAGAAAGATCTGATAGTCCTCGTTCACTTGAGTGCGTGTATTGAGATTGGAGGCGTGTATAATGTTCTCACTGTTCTGCTGCATTGCATCCACCTCCTCGGTGCGCACATGCACATCGTCGTAGAAATCCTTGAGCAGATCTTCCGCCTGATGTTCGTACATCTGCTTATTACCATCCTGCATTGCCTGATAGCATTCGCCAATGTGATCGATCAGCTCCACCGTCTTGCCATAGCTACGCGAATGCTGCTCATGGGTCTGTGCCAGGTCGGACAACAGCATCTGGATGCGATCATTCTTGTTCTGTATGATGCGCTCGGCGCGTTCGCCCCAGGTGATGAGCTCATTGCGCAGCTCAACGATTTTGACCTCTGCTGCCAAGTCTTCCCACTCGTCCCTGCCGCGCGCCTCCATGCGCTTGCCCAGCTCCAGCTCCACCTCGAGGGCATGCTGTGTATCTGAGAGATTAGCTTCAGCTGCAAGTCTTAAGCTTTAGCTACTTACGCGTAGGATTAGCTTTTGATCCTCGACTTTCTGCAGACGCTTGGCTTCCTTTTTGGCTGCCTTCTTCTCCGCTCTGGTTGGTCCCTTCGGCTTCTTCGCCTCTTCGTCCTCCAATGTCTCCTCCAAGTAATTATCCGATATACGCGTTACGCGTATGGCTGACATTTTCGCTAAATTCTGATTTTTATATAATTTTCGAATTCAAGTTTTGCGTGTTTTGCTGTTTTCAATTTGACTGTACTTAACGTTTGTTTCGAAGCAAAGCTTTCACAGCATGTTTCTGTCGTTTGCCAACACTGCCAAAATGGAGCTGAGCGCCAAAAAAGCTCGCTCCCGCGCAGCATCTCCACAGCTTGGGCTTAGCCATGAATTATGTTGTGTGTGCTTGCTGGCCAAGTCAGTAGACGTTAAAAGCTTGACACGCGCGGTTGTTTTCCAGTGCGCATTAACAAGGACAACAACACCAGGGAGGACTAATAACAGTACTGGCACTAACGGCACGCCGTGCGCTCTCTCTTTATACATATGTATGGGTGTGTGTTTGTGTGTGTTTTTGTTTTTTTTTTCCCGGTTGCGCCTTGTAAACAAAAATAACTGTGCTTGTTGTGACTGTGTGTAGGCTTGTGTGTGTGTGAGCGTGTTGTGCTGGTGGTGGTTAACAACCCCCAGCAAATAGCAACGGCAACGGCAACAGCAACGGCAACTGAAACCAAACGAACAACAACAACTACAAAGCTTGAGTGGCAAGGGCAAATCCTGGCTGGCGAAAAGTTTTTCGGGGTTGCAGACAGTTGGCAAACAAGCTGCGAATTCCACTTTAAATAGCCATAAATATTCAACAAAAATACAAAATAACAAATATATACGTACATAAAACGATATTCAAATATACATATAAAAGGCATCCAATATGGGTGATGCTGCCCCCAATGGAGGCTATCAGAAGCTGCCGCCTGGCTGGGACTGCAAATATGATCAAACGACGGGCAACTGGTAAGTACTGGCAAAGTGCATAAAGATAGAAGCATCATAAATATTTATGCATGCAGTTGAAAAAACAAATAAAAACATTTGTTTGCGTATAAAGAGGTTAGAAGCAGGTTTGAGGGAATGAAGTGGACTGACAACTATGCATTTGCTTGCTACGTTTAATTATATATGCCTGCTTTATGACTGTGCTAAAAGCGTAAGAATGATCACAGTATTGTTTTGTCTGGCTCTAATTACTACATAGCCTATACTATATTATCAATGTTAGATTTCTTATTTAATACGTATTAAAAACGAATTTAATGAATAAAAAGCTAAAAACACAAATTGACTTTAATAAAGCGCCTATGCGGTATGCAATGATTTGAGTTAAAACGAATTCTTGGAAAACATGCCGCTACTCACTTTTTTGGCTTTTTTAAAGCTTTTTGTATTTTTAAAGTTCTACAACGATGGTCCGCCCTCCTTATAGATTTTATGCCACAATTTTAGGCTCCTTATTTAAAATGCTAAAAATGCTAGGAAAAACGAGGCACTTGTACAGTTTACAATGTGAGCGTACATTTGCCATTGCATGCTTTTAGGCGGCGACATTTCAACATCAAAGTAAGAGAATGTTATAGCAACCAACACAAGTGGGCGCAAACGTGGGGGAATTGATTGTTTTGGGCGGTACGTTAATGTCAAGTGTTGTTCGCTGTACGCTTTAAATAGCACGCTTATTTACTAGATGCATAAATTAGGGCTTGATAACGCAACAAGAACATGAAAGTATGTGGAGGGGCTTAGGAATATTAATTGAATACGCTCAAGTAGAGTATATTGTGGTTGAAGCTCTGTAAGTTTGTTGGAGGTTCCCTTCTTGGAATCCTATTAATATTCAAATTAGAAAGAGGAGCCTTTTACGTAGCTTCCATCAAAAAGTAACATCTCTTTGATACTGCCAAGAATTTCCTTATGGAATTTTCTTAAGCTCTAAGTAACGTTTGTTGCCAGCGCTACACTTTCATGTTAATTGTTGTTCTTAAAACAACACTTGAGGCACACACGACATGCCAATTGGCCCCATTTTAGCGGCATAAATTGTTTCACTTCCGCAAAAATGCAGCTACTTGGGCAGGCTCCCAGCTGCAAGCTGCTCAGAAGCAGCAGCGACTGTCATATGTTAAATTCAAGTGTCCACTTGCCGAGAGTCTTAGCTCTTGTTCTTGCCAGTTGGGCTGCAATCAGTGCCAGGATTAGCTGTCAAATGTGATGATGCCTGCCTTTTGGCAGCTACTTGGCACGTGTCGCTGTTTAGGAGCCGCATCCTTGCCCCCTCCAGCCACTCGTACCCTTTACCTGTACACACACACACACACACAAACAATGAGCCGCAAATTTCCCAAATGTGCCATCAATGTGTGTGCGTGTGTGTGGTTTTGTGTGTTGCTTGGAAATACACCACCAAACAGACGGACAGATCAACCCCCAATGCTGTAAGCTTTTATGTACTGCGCAAGGGAAGGGGGGCAGACGATTTTATGGCCTTTGATTTGCACACTTAAGGAGGGTCCGACTGTATAGTCCTTTCTCATGTATTGTGTGTCAATTGCAGCTATTACATAAACTATCTGACCAAGGCCATGCAGCTGGAGGATCCGCGTCTAGGACGCAACTACAAACAGTTGCAAAATGAACGCTGCTCCACAGAGTCGATACCGTTGCAGGTAAGAACGAGGAACCTAACAGTCGTCCTTTCATGTCGCTTGGCACTTAATGTTCTCCCTCTCCATTTGCAGCACTTGGCTCCGAACTCCCACCACGGTTCACCCTATCACGTCGTGCATCCGAGCAATAATTTAACGGCGGTGCGCGCATTCCAGGAACGTGAACGCCATCAGCAGCCCGCATTGCACAATCTATCGACGAGTCCCCTGCTCTCTGCCTCCTCGCGCGGCCAACTGGTAGGACTAACTAACTAATACTCTTTCGTAGTTGTTGTTATGACTGGTTAAAGAAGTGTGGAAAGACTTATTTATCAGCTTTGTCTGTAGGTCACACTCACTAGATATATATATTAGTTTGTTTCAAGAAATATTTAAAAACATTGAATAATTATATCGTATATACAATGTGAGCGTGCATTTTCCATTGCATGCTTTTAGGCTGCGACATTTAAACTTCAAAGTGAGAGAATGTTATAGCAAATATAGGTTTTAGGATATGTCTACCCTAATATTTTCGACAAATGCTACTAGGTTCTACAATAATATAATTACATTGCTACTACTATATCAAAAAATAGTCATAAGGCAAATACCTTTTTTTGTTGAACTTACATGTAAGCATTAGGCTTTTTTTGTTTAAAATGTTAAGAATGCTAAGAAAAACTAGGGACTTTTACAGTTTACAATGTGAGCGTAAATTTTCTATTGCATGCTTTTAGGCTGCGACATTTCAACATCAAAGTAAGAGATTGTTATAGCAAATATAAGTTTTAGTATATATCTTCCCTAGTATTTTCACAAATGCTATTAGGTTCTATAATTATAAGCCTCTTAGCTTAACCAGTATTGCAACTACTATATCATTAAATAGTCATAAGGCAAATAACTTTTTTTTGTTGAACTTATACGTAAGCATTAGGCTCTTTATTTAAAATGTTAAAAATGCCAAGAAAAACGAGCGACTGTACAGTTTACAATGTGAGCGTAAATTTTCTATTGCATGCTTTTAGGCTGCGAATTTCAACATCAAAGTTGGGTTCTATAATTATCTGTTAGCTAAGCAAGTATTGACATTACTACTACTATATCATTAAATAGTCATAAGGCAAATAACTTTTTTGTAAGCAGAGTTTTTAACCTTCGGCAACCCGATTACAAACTCAACTTTTCAACTTTTACATTACTGTTAACTCTCTCCCATAGGAAATGTCGTCGCCTTTGCCCTTTCAACGCGCTCGCCTGGCTTCAAATATGTCGCGTCGCTCCACCATACAGGAGACCTCATTCAGTCATCAAAGTGAAAGCCAAGCGGTCGTTACCAAGATACAGAACATGTTTCCCACGGCCGATGAGAATCATATACGCTTGCTCCTGAAACGGTGAGACAAATGCTCTCTTGAGACATTTTAGCTTATTATCCTCTCTGCTAATCTCTATGTGTATATATATATATATGTGTCTATCTTTCTTACACGCTGCCGCTTGATGCACTTACTCCACACTAACACACTCACACACATACACATACTAATGCTTACTAATCCTGCGACAATGGTCGATGCAGCTATTATAATCGCGAGGCTGTCGTCATCAGCGCCTTGCAGGTGGAGAAGCATCCGGTGACGATGCCAGGTCCCTTCGTGACGCCACCCGCTCAGCGGCACTTGTACCACAGCAATTCTGCTTTCTATATGACACCACCGGCGCGCCGTCTGGACATGGCTGCCAGCCGGGCAACGGTCAACTCACGCACCACGGCCAGTCCTGTGCCAGGCGGCCGCTTCGGTAGTCTCATAAGCATGCACAGTGCCAGTCCCCCCCATGGACACAATCACGCCACAGCTGCAGCAGGAATGGGTGTGGGCATGCTGTTGGGTGGTGCTGTGCCGCCCGCTCTGCAGGGTTCACCACAGTGGCGCAGTTCGCCCAAGCCCCATTCATCGCCCAAGATGAAACTGAGGTGCGCCACGCGTTGATTCATTTCTTGTAGTAAAGATTAGGAGATCTAAAGTACTCGGGAAGAGATGATAGTAATTTCTGATATTATTCTTATATATATATCAGATTAAAAGATTATGAGATGTACAGTAATCGACTAAAGGAAAGGGTGTAGGAAAGTAGATCAAGGAAGAGATGATATTAATTTCTGATATTATTCTTAGATATATTCAGACTGGAATATTAGAAGATCTAAAGTAGTCGACTAATGGAAAGGATGTTGAAAGTTAGAATCAGGGAAGAGATGATAGTAATTTCTGATATTATTCTTATATATATATATATGTATATATATCAGACTGAAAGATTAGGAGATGTAAAGTAATGGACTAATGGAAAAGGGTGTAGGAAAGTAGTTCAGGGAAGAGATGATAGTAAATAGTAATTATTCTTATATATATATATATCAGACTGAAAGATTAGGAGATCTAAAGTAATCGACGAATGGAAAGGGTGTAGGAAAGTAGATCAGAGAAGGGATGATAATAATTTCTGATATTATTCTTATATATATACATCAGACTGAAAGATTAGGAGATGTAAAGTAATCAAGTAATGGAAAGGGTGTAGCAAGTTATAATCAGGGAAGAGATTATAGTAATTTCTGATATTATTCTTATATATATATCTGATTAAAAGATTATGAGATCTAAAGTAATGGACTAATGGAAAGCGTGTAGGAAATTAGATCAGAGAAGAGATGATAGTATAATTTAGATATTATTCTTAGACTGAAAGATTAGGAGATCTAAAATAATCGACTAAAGGAAAGGGTGTAGGAAAGTAGATCAGAAGGGATGATAGTAATTTCTGATATTATACTTATATATATATATCAGACTGAAAGATTAGGAGATCTAAAGTAATCGACTAATGGAAAAGGGTGTAGGAAATTAGATCAGGGAAGAGATGATAGTAATTTCTGATATTATATATATCAGACTGAAAGATTAGATCTAAAGTAGTCGACTAATGGAAAGGGTGTAGGAAAGTAGAATCAGAGAAGGGATGATAGTAATTTCTGATATTATTCTTATATATATATATCAGACTGAATGATTAGGAGATCTAAAGTAATGTATTAATGGAAAGGGTGTGGGAAGTTAGATTCAGGGAAGAGATGATAGTAATTTCTGATATTATTCTTATATATATCAGATTAAAAGATTAGGAGATCTAAAGTAGTCGAGTAATGGAAAGGGTGTAGCAAAGTAGAATCAGGAAGAGATGATAGTAATATTTAGATATTATTCTTATATATATCAGACTGAAAAATTAGGAGATCTAAAGTAATGGAAAGATTAGGAGATCTAAAGTAATGTATTAATGGAAAGGGTGTAGGAAGTTAGATTCAGGGAAGAGATGATAGTAATTTCTGATATTATTCTTATATATATATATCTGATTAAAAGATTAGGGGATCTTAAGTAATCGACTAAAGGAAAGGATGTAGGAAGTTAGAATAAGGGAAGAGATGATAGTAATTTCTGATATTATACTTATATATATATATATATCAGATTAAAAGATTAGGAGATCTAAAGTAATGGAAAGGGTGTAGGAAAGTAGATCAGAGAAGGGATGAACCTTTAGATAGGAAATCTTTAGAAAACATCTTTTAGGAAACATGGAACAGATCATCTTCACACTGTCAACGTTCCAGTTAACACATTATCCTAAAGTTTTCTTACTTGTTGTAGTTTCAAGCCTCATGTCTCAAGGACATTTCACTACCCCACACTTTACGCTCAATTCTTGCTCCCACAGATACATGAAAAACATTTTCCCCAAGGCGGATGAAATGCTGCTCCTTGACATACTGGCCAATGCGGACAACAATGTGCAGTTCGCCTCCGAGAAGCTCATCACGTTGGGTTACGTGAAACGGGATATGCAACAGCCGCACAGACCCAACAATCGTCCTCCCCAACCGGGCGGAGATCAGCAGCCAGGCAATGAACAGGCCGTGCAACACATTCCACTGCGTCCCAAGGAGTATACCGCCGAGGAGAAGACAAACAGTGAGCAGAAAATCTCTTAAACTTATTCCTTACTTACTTAATCCTGGTTTTCTCTTTTCAGTGGAGGCACTGCTCAAGGAGAAGTATCCTCAGGTAGCTGAACGCATTATACTAATGGCGCTGGAGTCGGTCAACTATGCTGAGGATCGTGCCACACAGATCCTTCAAATCGTGCACGACGAGGACGAGCAACGCAATCAGAAGCAGGCCACAGGAACCACTTTGGATATCTGCCGGGAGCTGGTCAAGGATCAGCTGGATGCGCCCGTTCCGCCCAGGTGTGTAGCATGCCCCAAGACTTGTGCCTGTTAGAGGCTACTCGTTTTGGCTTAACTAAGTTGTCAGCTGCTGCCACCCCCCCGTTTGCCTTTGCTGCTGCTGCCGCCGCTTTTACCCGTTTCGTTAATCGTTTATCCTGTTTTCTATAACCAATAACCAATACACACCTTTGCTTGCTGCCATTCATCATCATCATCCAATCATCCAATCATCATTTAGCAAGCCACATAAGCAACATCGTTTATTGCCATCCATCAATGTCACCACACCCACAACGGCCACCACACAGATCCTACTCAGCCAGGACAACGAGGAGGACGCGATGTCAATGCTAGCGGAGGCCAAGCAAGCCAAACCAAGCACATTGCAATCACCCATTTCAAGTGCATCTACAACGAACTCATATGCCTCACCTGTTGCACAGTCATCCTTCGAACGCTTGACCACCAAAACCATTTTGGCTCGATCCCTCAACAACAACAACTACAGCTTTAGCGGCTATTGCTCCTACACCACATCCATGACGTCCATCTCGGCCAGCTCGATAACGAAGGCAATTGAAAGTCGCGCGCGCACCAAAACCGATTCACTGAAGTATGCCCGTTTAAAACCGTTTCAAACGTATATTTATGTACAGTTGCGCATGTTTTTCAAACTACATTCTCTGCACGATTTCAGCTGTTTATAGTTTTTGGAAATCATTTTTATTTTCTCCAACAATTTTTTAAACTTTATTAACTGAATTTCGTTTAATGCCAGACAACGTCAGAATTCTTCGCTTTTGGAGAACTCACATAACTTGGAATCCGCTGAGTTTCAATCACTTATCGAGCGCATGGCCACAATGGGCGCCAACTCCCAGCTGCCCAAAGGCGCCGACGAGAATCTCTTGCTGTGAGTCCTTTGAAAAAGCTTTTCCCCAATAATAATCTAATCCTCTATCCATCAACAGTGCTGATTATGTGACCTGGAATGGTCCGAATACGACGCTTAATCAAAAGCTGAGCTCACAAGGACCCGATGGAAGTTTGCTGGTTGGAGAGCGTAGCTACAAGCCAACTGGACGCAATGTGGAGCTGTGCAAGGGCGCCAAGAAGGATTTGGCCAAGGGCAGCATTTATGCGCCAGGCAACATCAAATGCAATTAGTTGCTAAACAGAGAACTTTCCAGTGCCAAAACACAACGCACCCTCCAAGAAACAAAAATCCAGACTTAACTTTTCTATGTCGTCCAACAATTTGCTCCTCCTTAATCTAAACATTATATATATATCACAAATCACGTATACCATCCAATCTGCAATTGTACTAACTTTTTTTTCATGGACAAGCTTTGAAATATATATATGTGTACCGACATTTAAAACTAGCAATCTAACTTATTCGAAAACGGTTTAAACTTCGTCTTCGTTTAGCAGCATGTTGGGTATGCCATCGGTAATGGGAAAGATTCGACCCGTTTCGGGGCACTCCAGCTGGCCCTCGAGCACATCGACCTCGAACAGCAAATGGTGCAGCTTTTGCAACAGCAACTCATTATCGGCCACGTTCTCGGGCTGCGTTGCGGGTATATCTTCCGAGAGTTCCGCCTGCAACAAAAACACCAGCTCTCAGTTAGGGATTCTTTTAGGGATTTCAAATTTCTCCACTTACCACCTGGGCGGCGCCATAAACTGCTGACCAGTCTAGCTTGGGCAGCAGTCTCTCTATGAATACAGGATTAAATTCACTCTCCACCACGTCCTTTTTGTTAATCTGAAACACAAGCTTAAGTTAGTGAAACAATCAATAACTAGAGTTTTGTGCTCACCGTCAGTTTCAGTGGATAGCCGACCTTGACGCCCTTGATGGCCATCGAAGTAAGAAAGTTGTATGTGCTTAGTTTCATAGTGTAGCTTTTTTTTGTAACAATAATACTTAATATCTTATTTAAATCACAACAAATGCGGTCTGATAAATGCACGTTTTAACCATTCGCTTTTTAGTGGGCGTATAACAGCTGTTTGTGTTCAGCAAAACGGTCACATTGCCAAAGTTATCGATTGCGATACACATGTTAATAGCATAACAGCGTAATGTTAAATTCAATGAGAATGTAATACACATTTGGGCTTACAATTGCAAAAAGTTATTATAAAGTCTAAACTACCCTCCCATACTTCCCTATATCAAGGCATTGGCAAGCAGATTGAACTAAAAGTCGAAAAATGAGAAACTCAAGTTCTGCGACAACAACAAGAGGAATGAAGTAAGGCAACACTTAATCGTTGTCTCACGCATCGCACTTTCGCGATCAAAACAAACGCGAAAAAGAATAACGAGCAGACAGGGAAATTTTCCCCACGAGCTTAACCACAGGTTTATTCCCTTCTGTTAAAAAGAGGGGTACTCTTGTTTCCACTCTATCTGTATTACATTCTCATTGTGTTAAATTGTTTGTTTCAGTGTGACCAGGCAAGCAGCATAACAAACGAGCAAAAGCAACAACTGCTGCAATTATACGAGTTAATAGCATAACAGCGGAATGTTAAATTGTTTGTTTCAGTGTGACCAGCAAGCAGCATAACAAACGAGCAAAAGCAACAACTGCTGCAATTTTACGTGTTTTAAGCGTTATTTTAATGTAAATAAAGTGCAATACTAGAACTAAACAACGTTAAATAACATAATAAACGCGTGAAGTACAAATATGGAAGATATTTTCCACTGGTGCCGCGAGGGCAACTCAATTCAAGTGCGCCTCTGGCTGGACGAGACCGAGCATGACATGAATTTGGGGTAAAATCAACTTTTAATTGTTATTCACCCTAACTAACCAGATGGTTTATAAATGAATAAGCATTGTCATAAGTTATTTGCTTTTTCGAGCAGCACATTGCCAATAACCAATTGAAAGGTTGAGTCTTCGTACAGTGACGTCATGAGTTATTCTTGTGTTGTGTAAACAACTTGCACACATACATTAAAATGGCCGTTCTCGCTCTCTCTCTTTCGCTCTCTCTTTTTATGCTTGTGCAGTGATGATCACGGCTTCAGTCCGCTGCATTGGGTCGCCAAGGAGGGGCATGCCAAGCTGGTGGAGACGCTGCTGCAGCGCGGCGCTCGCATCAATGCCACCAACATGGGCGATGATATTCCCTTGCATCTGGCCGCCGCCCACGGACATCGCGATGTAGTCCAAATGGTGAGTATAGAATTCAACTCACCAAATAGAAACTCAACTCATTTCAATTGATTTGCTTAGTTGCTGCGCGAACGCTCGGACGTGAATGCTGTGAACGAGCATGGAAATACGCCGCTGCACTATGCCTGCTTCTGGGGCTACGATATGATCTGTGAGGATCTGCTTAGTGCTGGCGCTTTGGTCAGCATTGCCAACAAGGATGGCCATACGGCCGTGGACAAGGCCAAGCCCAGCTTGGGCAAGCGCATGCAGGAGCTGGCCGAGAAGAGCGGGCAAGAGATGAAGGTCATTACGTTCAAGGAGCAGAGCTGGCTGGGCATGAAGACGCGTTCCAGAGACGCCACCTTGTCGCGCTTCAAGGGCATTAGCATGGGTGATCTGGACTTGCACACGAAGCTGTCGGTCACGCCCTCGGGCGAGACGTGGCGCGGTCGCTGGCAAAAGAACGATGTCATAGCCAAGGTGCAGATCTCTGAACAATTAGTTTCTATATGTTAACTATATGCAGTTTGTGCCTCCAACAGATTCTAGCGGTGCGTCAATGCACGTCGCGCATGTCGCGTGACTTTAACGAGGAGTTCCCCAAGCTGCGCATCTTCTCGCATCCGAACATTTTGCCCATCATTGGTGCCTGCAACTCCCCGCCCAATCTGGTGGTCATTAGTCAGGTGAGAGGTTTGCCAGGAACCTTTGGAACTTCCTTAATCTGTCGTTTCTCTTGCAGTTCATGCCACGCTCATCGCTGTTCAATCTGCTGCATGGCGCCTCGGGTGTCGTCGTGGACACCAGTCAGGCAGTTCACTTTGCCCTGGGCATTGCACGTGGCATGGCATATCTGCATTCGCTGGAGCGGATTATACCCACATATCATCTGAACAGTCATCATGTGATGATCGATGATGATCTGACGGCCAGGATCAATATGGGCGATGCCAAGTTCTCGTTCCAGGAGAGGGGACGCATCTATCAGCCCGCCTGGATGTCGCCGGAGGCACTGCAGCGCAAGCCATCGGATCGCAATTGGGAGGCATCCGATATGTGGAGCTTTGCGGTCATCATCTGGGAGTTGACCACACGCGAAGTGCCCTTCGCCGAATGGTCGCCCATGGAGTGTGGCATGAAGATTGCCCTGGAGGGACTGCGTGTTAAGATACCGCCAGGCACCTCATCGCACATGTCCAAACTTATATCCATATGCATGAATGAGGATCCGGGCAAGCGGCCCAAGTTCGACATGGTTGTGCCCATTCTGGACAAGATGAAACGCTAATCGTAGCACTGTCAAAAAAAAGTAAACAAAAAAAAGCCAAAATGTGCGGCTTACAAATTGTGTAGCTAAAAGCAAAAAAAAAATGGAAAGAAGGAAGAAAAAGGAGCTAAAGGACTTGCTCGTTTGATGTGTTTGCCAACTAATTATAATTATACTACTTTTGTGTTGTTTTGACCGAAACTTAACTGAATCTAACCGACACCGCAAGTGCTTTAAACAATTTAGATTTTTACAGTTAAAGCTTTTAAGTTTACATCTTGTGTTCTCTTTCTTCCACTTTCTGTGTCTTGTTCTTATGGATTTTAATATTGTTTAGACGGTGCTCGATTTTGTATTTGTTTAAGTTGAAATATATATACATACACATTAACAGTTAAGCTTTTAAAGTACGTATTTATACAGCATAAACATAATGAATAAACGAAATTTGTGTACAAAATCGAACATGTTCATTTCGTGGTGTAGCTTTTTTTTGCAGCAAAACAAACGAAAGCTTTCACGCTGACTGTGGTGGGTAGTCAGCGTGAGCAAAACGGCCCTGACCTGATTTCCATTATGTGCACGCCATTCTGCAGCGCGTGGGCAGAACAGTAGCAGAAGCAGCGCAGTGCGGTGCAGTGAGAGAGCGCCGCTCTGACCGCGCAGCTGTGAGAGAGCAGAGCAGAAGAAAAAAAACAATAAACCCGTATGTGTGTGTGTATGTGTATTTAAATGTGCCGTATAAATTGATTCTTTTTAATGTGCATGTTGAAATTGCTAATTAAATTTTACATATTGCATGAAAAAAAAAAACTTGTCGCTTTATGCTTTTCACATTTGGGTGCACTTCGTACAGTTCAATGGTGGCGAATTTGTGCGCCGCTCTCTCGCCGCGATTTGTCGGCTTGACGCTGGGCTCTCTGTTTATGTTTTTGCGGCTGACGCTGCGGCGACTGTTGTTGTTGTTGTTGCGGCGAGCTTGGCACCATGTGATTGTTTTGTTAGCTCGCTCTTCGTTCAACGGCACATCCTGTGCTGTGTGCCTGTGCATCGGTATTCAAGCGTGTGTGTATGTGTGCGTGTGTTTGTGTGTGTTTATGTGATTGCAGCTTTAAAAAACTTTTGCTGCGTTTTGTTGCTGTCGTCGTCGTCGTCATCGTCGCCGGGCTGGTGTCGCTGTCGTCGTGCTTTTCGGCCCAGAGGCTGGTCGCTCGGTCTCCAAACAGCAGTAGCAGCAGTTAACGTTGCAGTGTGTCCAAAAGCCGATTTACAGTTTTATATGCCAGTTATGAGTGCAACCAACAAACAGCGACAGCATTTCCGCAATGCCGATTCACACAAATGGCCAACGAGTGCAGTGAAATAAACCCAAAAACAAAACTGTCCAGACTCAAACAATAGTAAAAACTAAAGGAAAACACTAAAACCAAAAAACCAAGAAAGAAATAAAACTTTAACAGCCGACGCAAGCAGATTAAAATCGCCGCAGTGAAAGTGCAAAAGAGAGAGAAAAAACACAAAAATTTAATGGCATCTTTTAGGCGCAGGCCATAAAACTTTCGTCCTCAATTGATCTGTGCAGTCGTTACGGTTGCGGTTGCTGTTTGTTGTTTTTAGTTAAGTTGTTATTGGACCTCTTTAAAAACAGGCACGAACAGCAGCTGTTTAAATGTATTTAAGTGATTGCACTCAACAACGGCCAGCCCCCTTGAGGGCCGGCAATCCATGGAGTATTCAAACTCAAAGTGTTTGAATCATAACGAGGAGCAGCACGACCACAAAACCAGGTAATAAATATATATATAATACAGTAGTGTGCCCCATTTCTTACAGCCACACCTGTGCGGCATAGTTTTTTAATTAACCCAAACAATTGCCTAGCCACGAGTGCAGCAAATCTCGACCCTTTTGTGTCGCATAATTTATACAGCAAAAGAAAAAAAATAAAAAACAAAAAAACGTAAAAATGTAAATGAAAAAGAAATAGAGCACACAGTTTTTGTTTAGCATCCAGGAGTCGTGTGTTGCTGCTGTTGCTTCGCATCATTCATTTGGCTGACGAGTGAGCCACTAACCTACTTCCTGCCCCCGGCAGCCAGTCCCTCCGTTCGTCAGCATAGTTAGACTAACAAAAGCCGCAGTAACTTTTCGCTTCGTTTGCAATTGTTGTTGCCGCCTGGCATTGTTTGCCGGCATGCCACGCCCACACGCCTCTTCATGACGTTTCTTGCGGCATGCAAGGTGTTGATGAGTGCAAATGTGAAAATGACATGGACCAAGTGGAGCAGCCGGAGACGTCGAGGACGACGCATAACAAATGATGAGATTCTCTGTCGATTCTCTGATGGCTTTTCCAATACCCATGCATAAATCAACTATGAGTTCAATCTTGCACATTTCATCACAAAAAGAAAGAGAGAGAGAAAGAGAGAGAGAGAGGGAGAAAGGCAATAGAGATAGGCGGCATCTTAAAAAACGCAACATGAGCAAATATTTCACTTGTCCTCTCGAGCATCGCATCGAAAAGCGAAAATATTGTGACAACATCCACAACAACATCCACAACAACAACAACAACAACAACAACAATGAGAATTCTCTGGGCTTTGAGTGCTTGTTGGGGATGCTGCTGCTGCTTGAAGTGCATAACAACGTGGAAATATTGTAAAAGCAAACTACAAGCTAGACAAGCACAAGAGGCACACTGGTTGTCTGTGTGAGGCAAGTTTAAACTGCCTGCCACAAAGCGAAATGCAATAAAGCTCAACTACAACTACAACAACTGTAATGGAAGTACACATGGCAGAATCTGATGGAAACACACAACGATGCGAATGGCCAGGTCCTGTGAGATGGGCATGCAAAACTCATATTGATTTTCCTTTTAGTAGAGTGCTCTCTAATCGAAAGTTTTTAGTCAGCGTGGCATGTGTGAGAGCAACTTAAGAAAACTTGGCCAACGAGTCAATATATTATAAAGTTTTTGGTGTGGTTTGACTGACTGCTATCAATGCAGAGTTCAAACTATTAGAAATGGGAATATAAGTTGTTCGCGAAACGTTAGCAAAAGGATCGCAGGATGAAATAAGATTGGATGCAGCTGGAAGTGGTTGAGTTTTGAGGTCAAAGTTTCTTACACCTAAACTACGAAATCATTTTCAAACTTATTTTTGTTTCCCAAAGCATGTTACTTGTTATTTCAACCAAGTTGTAGAGTATCACTGTAGTCGAACTACTAGTAACTGCATTCTTACAACGTTTGTTGCTGCCACATGCAAAAGGATGCCACAAAGCAACATGGGGAAACGGTTACCACTGCAGTGCGTATAAGTATAAGTAAAGCAAGCAATTTACTAGAAGCTTTTCGCAATTGACTTACAGAGTTAGAGCGACCACAGTGCGTATGAGTAATGCGATTATGCATTACGTATGACTTTGAAAGTGAACCAACTTTAAAAGCAAAGATGCTTGGCAACTTTTAAGTGCCATAATCTGTTTTACACACATATAAAAAAACAGTTTCATTTAGCTTAATACAAATAAGGACCTGAACCACGTATTCATTGCCTGAGACTATCGATCAAAGTGGTTCCTAACGGTTTGCGCCCTCTTTGGCTGATATTCAATATATTCTGTGCCGGACTTCGAGGGAAAATGGCCAATTACGTGAAATAACGAGCAGCGAGAAGTCTACGAGCGCCATAGAAAGATTGACGGGCTGAGTGGGTTGAAGGGTTGCTCACTGGCTGAAAGGGGGTTGTTTTAGGGGGTAGTGGGGGATAGTGCTCTTCTGCTCCACTGCACTCAATGCGAATGGCCATTTTTCCAATCAATTACGTGGTGCTTTGCCCCAGCGAAATGAATTCAACTGAGTCTTTGACAAACGGTCGGGTTGATAGCGGGGCAAAGGACACTCTGATTCAAGACAATTGGCAATAACGATAAGCGGTAAGTATTTAATAATTTAAGCAAGGCTACGTTCACTCCACGGACGCACAACTGCGTTGTCCTTCACTTGCGCCAGGACAATTAAGGTATTTGCATTTTAAAAAATATTTTTTTTTTTCACCCGCTTTCAGGCTTCCCGTTCTTAGTAGCTTTATATGCAGTAGCACAGAAACAGTTAGTGAAACAACAACTTCGACAACAACAACGATTTTGGCTAGTCAACGTTGCATCAATACGCCACCAACAACGCCCAGCAGTCCCCTGAGAGAACCGCCCCCGAGTCCTTCGGATGGTCACACCTCTTCGCTGAGTTCGCATTCGGCTTCCAGTGACATCTTGTTGGGTAAGTCCTATCTAGATGTTATACTTATATGCTACATGTACTTAAGATGATGTGCACTTTATTTAAGCAATACATTTTTGGGTTCTTAGGGTTTTTCTATCTTAACATAAAGTTTTAAGGTAATTTCTTAACGATAGAAAAGTTTGTTATGTCGTGAATCTTATTTCAAGTGAAGTTTTACTTAAGTTAAGTAGAGTTTAACTTGATTTAAGCAGATTTTTCTTAATTGAAGTTAGGTTTTCGCTACAAAAAACTCTTTTGTACTAGATTTAACTCATGTTCCATATACCCTGTTTCAACTATAGATGATGTGCACTTGATTTAAGCAATACATTTTAGGTTCTTAGGGTTTTTCGATAATAAAACACAACTTTTTAAATAATTTCTTAACGCGAGAAAAGTTGCTTATGTCATGTGACATGTGAATCTTATTTCAAGTGAAGTTTTACTTAACTGAAGTAGAGTTTAACTTGGTTAAAGTAATTTCTTAACGAAAGAAAAGTTTATTATTGTTTGTTAACTTGGTTTAAGAAACTTTTTTCTTAATTTAAGTTAAGTTTTCGCTATAAAAAACATATTTTGTACTCGATTTAAGTAACTTTCTTTGCACTCCTAGGAAATCTCTCTTGTTCCATATACCCTGTTTCAACTATAGATGATGTGCACTTGATTTAAGCAATATATTTTGGGGACTTAGTCTTTTTCGATCTTTAAACACACCTTTTTAAGGTAATTTCTTAACACGAGAAAAGTTTTTTATGTCATGTGGCATGTAAATCTTATTTCAAGTGAAGTTTTACTTAAGTCAAGTATAGTTTACTTGATTTAAGAAGTTTTTCCTTAATTTAAGTTAAGTTTTCGCTACAAAAAAACTATTTTCTACTCGATTTAAGTAACTTTCTTTGCACTCAAAGGAAATCTCTCTTTCCCAATATACCCTGTTTCAACTTAAGATGATATGCATTTGATTTAAGAAACAAATTTTGGTGTCTTAGTGTTTTTCGATCTTAAAACATAACTTTTTAAGGTAATTTCTTAACTCGAGAAAAGTTTGCTATGTCATGTGGCATGTGAATCTTATTTCAAGTGAAGTTTTACTTAAGTAAAGTACATTTTAACTTGATTTAAGGTAATTTCTTAACGAAAGATAAGTTTGTTATGTCGTGAATCTTATTTCCACTGAAGTTTTACTTAAGTAAAGTATAGTTTACTTGATTTAAGAAGTTTTTTCTTAATTTAAGTTAAGTTTTCGCTACAAAAAAACTATTTTGTACTCGATTTAAGTAACTTTCTCTGTAAACAAAGTAAATCTCTCTTTCCCAATATACCCTGTTTCAACTATCAATCGCAGGGCATCGCAAACGCTTGTAACACTTTGCTTAGATATATTTCTTTTCAGCTGCTTTTATTTCGTGCTGCCTCTCGCTGTTATTTATAGCTGGCCAGTATTGCTCACGAAACAGATCATGACCCAGGAATAGGAAGAAACGGCAACAACAATGACAACAACGCATAAAATCGCAACATTTTATTGAGGTTGCTGACATTCAGCCAAACATTGCACATGCCTCTGGCTGCCACACACCCGCCTCTCGCCCCCCTTATCAGACCAAAACAGCATCCATTGAGGTTGCTCGACCCAAAATGTCGTTTGTGCCATGGGTTTGGGTTTCGGTTTTGGTTTTCGTTTTGGTTTCCTTTTGCCCATCGACAGGGAAACAGCCGCTGCTGCAGTCAGTCGCTTTTGTTAACACACACACACACACACACACACACACACACACACACACACATGTACATGCTTAGAAGTGTTGGCCAGGAATGTTGCCAGAGGCAAACAATCTGCGCTCTGTAGGCCCCTGTGGCAGCCGTTTTGTGTTGCTGTTGCCGTTGCCGTTGCCGTTGCACGTTGTGTGTGGCAACGTGTGTGACATTTATATGGATTTTCGAATCCATGACATGGGAATTTCTGGCACAAACTGCGGGCGGCTGCTTTAACTGTTACAGCATCGTTTTTTGCAACTGTTTCTCATTGTTGTCATACACTGGGGATCGTTTTCGGGTACCGTATTAAATGGCCAGCTGAATGTGTTAAAATGGGTAAAGTCTATATTTGAAGATCTTATCGTTGCCTCAATGTAATGTGGCAGCAACGAAAAGTCAAGTGTTGTAGGAAAAATAAGTTATTCTATAGACATAAGATAAGATTGATTTATGCTGAAGTTAACTGTGGAACACTTCAAAGGAGTATCCCTAAAGTATGCTACATAAAATATGCTTGCAATAAATCCGACAAAGTGATTAAATAAGAGGATTAGAAATTTATAAACAAGCTCTTAAACAACTTAAAAGCTACTGAAAATTGTAAAAAACAATGTGAAAATCCTTAAGCTTTCAACTTATTAGTCTAATATTTAATATTTAATTATAATTCACTTTAAGTTGCACATTAAAACCACATTAGCTCTCACTCAAAGTGATAATTTCTAACGCCTACTTCATAGCTTGTTTACAGCTTTGGCGCTATCAGTCAAGCCCCAAGCTAACACAAGAACAACAACAACAACAACCAACAACTAAACGCCAACTGGCCACAAGAGCAATAGGAGCAAAGCACTAAACGAAAGAGAAAAAAAATACAGAAGCTATGAAAAGTAAACAAGAATTCAAGAATCTAGCAGCAGGGGCATAATAATGAGCAAATAAATAAAACTTAACGCATTTGCGCCACTTTATTGTTGCTGTTCTTTTAGTTGCTGTTGCTGTTGTTGTTGTTGTTGTTGTTGCCCATGACGTTGCTCAAGTCATTGAACTTAGAGACTAGCAAATAAAAACGCAACAACAAAAATGAGTAAGAGCAGCAGCAGACTTCGCCGTCGCCTTCGCCGTCGCCTTCGCCGTCGCATTCGCCGTCGCCGTCGCCTTCGCCGTCGTTGTTGATAAGTGAAATGCAATGGGCGCACACGCCAATGTAATGCAAAAAAAAACACACAACAACAAAATGGGCATGGTCATATTGGCATAGGCAATGGGCATAACAACAACAACTGCTAGGTAGCCACGTGGTGAAGGGGCGGCCTACCAGCAAATAACTCTCACTCAATGCACACACACACATACACACAGCGTCGTGCTCTCGCACGATCGCACTCTCTCTCATCTTTCTCTCCCTCGCACACACACTCTCAGCGATTACACAATCAACGCCTGCAACAACAACAACACGCAGCAGCAGCAGCGGCATTTTATACTTTTCTCTTCCTGGTTCGGCGGCGTCGACGTCGCGTGTCTTATGGCGTCGTCGCTGCATGCATTTGTATTTGTATTCGTGTGTGTGTGTGTTGTTGTTGCTTGCGAAGATCAGGTTTTATCAGGCAATTGCAATCGAACATGCTACGATTGTTGGGGGCGGCAGGCAGGCAAGCGGGCGAGCGTCGTTCGTTTTTGCACACTCGGCTTCACGAACCAAACCGATTCGCCTCGTTTTCGCCTCTTCGCCGCCGTCGTTGACTTTTCGCTTTCGATCCTCGCTGGCGTCGTTGTTGCTGTTTTTCTTGTTATTTACAGTTTTGGTTGCTTTCGCTGCCGTTGGAAAAAAAATAGCAAACTAGACGCAGTCGCTGCCTGCGTCGACGCCGCACGCTGATCATTGACTTTCGTTGCTTCTCTTTTGTGCCAGGCATTCGTCATGGAAAATGTGTGAGGCGGCGGCAGCCGTGGCGAAATGGCGAAAAAAACAGCACTGCGGTAATCTTATATCTGCGGCGATTTCAATATGATGTCAATGCAGAAGGATTAACGGAATGGGGAGTAAATTGATGATGGTTTAAGTAATTAGTTATTGGTTACTTACAAATAAAAGATTTCTTCTTCCTTTCACGCCTTCAGTTTCGTGTTTCGTTTCCAGCTGTTTACTCTGCTTTATGAATAGTTCTTGCCGCTATGTTGCGGGCGTCATGAATTCTTTCTATTTTTGCGCCAGGCACAACTCAAAAGTCTTTGGCCAAAAACTCGTTTGGCACTTTCTACTGCCTAGCAACAACAACTGCGACTGCAACTACAACTACAACATTTATACTTCCGCATTCAAGAACTGCGCTCACATTCGTTCTCTCTCTCTCTCTCTCCTCTCTCTCTCGCGCTCAAGAGACCCAAAGGTTCTTTGACTTTGCTTTGCTGCTCTCCTGCTTACATGCTTTCGCGCTCTCTCTCTCTCTCTCTCCGTTGGTGATAGTGCAAAAGTTTTGTAACGGTTCTCTCTCTAGGCCCGTTGCAGTTCGTTGTGTGTGTGAAATTGATCTTGAGTGGAGTGTGTGCACTTGAGAAGTTGACGTATACGTTCACGGCGACGTCGACGGCGACGTCGGCAGCAACAGCAGCAGTTGAGCTGCCCACGGGCAATAGAAATTGAAAATAGCAACCAGGAACCGAGTCGACCCAGCAAATAGAAATGTGCAACAACAACAAAAGCAGCGAGAGTGTTGTTGTTGTTGTTGTTGCTGTTTGCAGATTAGAAAGATAGAAGCAACAGCAACAGCAACATCACCCCCTCCACCACCTTCTTCCTCTGCTGAGTCAGAGTTTTTCCTACTCCATGCACACACACACACACATACACTCACTCACATGCTATTTTCCTACTCTTTCCACACACACACATACACAGACGCACGCGCCTTCTTCTTATTCTTGTTCTTTTCTTGCGCTCCGTTGCTGTTGCTGTTGCTATTGCTGTTGTTGTCTTTGTAGTTGTAGTTGTCGTAGGTTTCTGCAGTTCTGCAGTTTGGTTGGAAATTTCTGTTGTGCATTTGGAGCGCTGCGAAGTTGGCGCTTGGATCTCGTCGAGACGAGAGTTTTGTACGCGCGATCGCACACATTTTCACCATTTTCCAATTCGACATTTTCTCCAACCGCTTTGATGTCGTCGTCGTCGCGTTCTTTCCGCCGCCCTCCTCCCTCAATTTGTCTAATTAGTGTTTAAAAGTGTCCTGCTTATCCATTTGTAGGAATCTTTGAACATTTCCAGTGCCGCGACGAGCCGAAAACACGGAAGTGAATTGAAAATTCTGCATATTGCCAAAGAAAATTGTTTAACAATTTAAGTGAAGTGTAAAAATAGTTTAGACTTAAGCCAATTTTTAGCGTTTCTATAAATAAGTTGAAGATTTTCAAAACATTTGTTTAGATTTCTAGGAATTTCCCCAGAAAACCATGAACTTAGAAAAGTTTAGGGTTAGAAATATTAGATTGGGTTGTATTAAGTATCTGTAATGTTTGTGTTATATGTTTTTGAGATGAAGAAACATTTCAGAAACATATAACAGAACAGTTTGAAATCGTAGTTAGTAATAGATTTGTACTGTAATATCTTTGACTGAAAAATCGGAACATAAAGATTCCTACTTAATGGTTAAAAGTGACTTGATTTAAGTGCTTGCCAAGAACGAACTGAAATTAATATCGGGGAATTGTGAAAAACGTTCAGAAAAATGCTGAGAATGCTCCAGCGAGTGTTGAACTCAATTTGCGTAATGTTGATGCTGATGATGATGATAATGGATGCCAATGCCAATGCGACGCCAGCAACATGGATGTATACCAAATAGAGCTGGAGGCACACGAACAAATTCGCTCCCATCTGCTGATCGATACGGTTGTAAAGAACTTGGGGCAACCAGCACGCCCCCAACAACAACAACAGCAACAACAACAGCAACAACAACAGCAACAGCAACTGCAACAGCGACAGCAATTGCAGGACGACGACAACAATATTGCTGTGAAGGAGCAGCAGCAGCAAGCCGACAACGACGAAGACGAAGAGGAGGAGGACGACGAAGAAGAGGAGGAAGAAGAGGAGGAGGAGGAAGAAGAAGAGGAGGCGGAGGAGGGGCTTGAGGGTGAGGGTGAAGCATTGCCAGAAGTGAATTTCGATGCAAATTCAGATTTCAATTTGCATTTCTTTGACACGCCGGAGGATTCATCAACGCAAGGTGCTTACAGTGAAGCTGGCAGCCTAGACTCCGAGCCAGAGGACGAACCAGAGCAGCAACACTTAGTGCAACAGCAACAACAACAACAATTGGCAACAACAGTTGGCGGTGCCGCACAGGAGTTGCAACATTGCTTGAGTGCCATTGAAGCAGATCCATTGCAATTGCTGCAGTGTGATAGTTTTTACACAGCAACAACAGCAACAGTTGCAGCAGCAGCAGCAGCAGCAGCAACACCCACAGCAACAACAACTGCAGCAGCAGCAGCAACTGCAGCACATTTAAGCTGCACCACATTGAGCAATGGTGGAGGTCCTTTGTACACCATCAGCAGTGTGCATCAGTTTGGTCCCGCCAGCAATAGTCCCAGCTCAGCCGGCGCCCATTCCTCACCGGACAGCGGACGGAGCAGTGGTGGCTGCTCATCCAGTTCCAGTTCGGCAACTGTCTCATCCTCATCCTCATCATCCTCATCCGCGTCCAGCGCTGAGCATTTCAATCGAACGACGCTACTCAATGCCGGAGCAGTCAATCAGCTTCAGCTACAACAGCAACAGCAGCAACAGCAGCAACATCAACAGCAGCAACATACAACATCCTCCGCATCGTCAGCGGTCAGCAGCTCAACGGCAGCATCTACAGTTGCTGCGCATTTGAGCAAAGGACACGCAGGTATGTCAACAACTGTGCCACATCGAGTCACGTAACACTTCCGCCTTGTGTGTTGCAACCATGTACATGTTGTGAAACGATTTATCTAATCTTACAATTTGCATTGCACAACACTTTACCAGCAACAACAACGATTGCCTTTCTTCTCCAACTCAACGCACACTTTTCTCTGTTGCCATTTTCTGCGGAAACTATTAAGGCGCAGCCATGGAAAATGTGAAAATGAATGTAGTTCCCTCTTCTTGTTGTTGTTGTTGTTTTATGCTGTGCCAAGGAAATTGCCATTTCTCGGCAACTGTTGCCGTTGCAATTGAAAGCCATGAATAAACGTTTTCATTTTCATAAATAACTAGAAATCGCTTTAAACCTTAGCTATATCCATAAAGACTATATACTTTTACTGGATTGGGCATAAAATGTGCGATAAATATTTTGATACCCTGAACCCTTTGAAAATGGGTAAAAAGGCAGAAGGAAGCACCTCCAACTTCATAAAGTATATATATTCTTGATCAGCATCAACAGCCGAGTCGATATAGTCGATCTCAGAGACTATAAGAGCTAGAGCCTCCAGATTTGAAACAAAAGCTTGGCTAATCCATAGGCATTACAAGTTTGTTTTAAATTTTCGATAACTCTTTCCGTTTTCGATATACATATGTGATCGATAACAACAAAATCTTGAATTTGGAAAACTTTGTGATTCAGTTTGAAACATTAGACAAAATAATGATAATCTGTGAAAATTTTGATTGATAACTCTTCCCGTTTCCGATATACACATGTGATCGATAACAACAAAATCTTGAATTTGGAAAACTTTTAAACGTCGTTTAAAACATTAGACGAAATAATGACAATCTGTGAAATTTTTATCGATAACTCTTTCCGTTTTCGATATACACATGTGGTCGATAACAACAAAATCTTGAATTTGGAAAACTTTGTGATGCAGTTTGAAACATTAGATGAAATAATGATAAACTGTGAAATTTTGATCGATTACTCTTTCCGTTTCCGATATACACATGTTATCGATGACAACAAAATCTTGAATTGAGAAATCTTTATGATGCCGTTTGAAACATTAGACGAAATAATGATAAACGGTGAAATTTTGATCGATAACTTTCCCCGTTTCCGATAAACACATGTGATCGATAACAACAAAATCTTGAATTTGGAAAACTTTGTGATGCAGTTTGAGACATTAATCGAAATAATGACAATCTGTGAAATTTGTATTGAAATCGGTTGAGAAACACCGGAGATATGGAGCATTGAAGTTAAGTCCAAGTATACAGTATACACTCACACATACTTGCAAGCAGTGACTGTATGCGTAAAGTACAGGGTTCAGGGTATCGTCTAGTCGGGATTTCTCGACTAGAGCCTTACACTTCTTATATATCGAACATCGAATGTTCTTAAGCAGTTATAACACTTTTGCGACCCGATTTAAGTATGATAGGTTTCTTTAACCAATTAAAAAGTTGTAAAGTCGCACATCAAAAGTTCGAATTCAACTGCTGCAAGTACTAGCTGTGCAACTTGCCCCGAGGGCTACGCTAAATGTGCCTTCTGCATAACAAGCGAAATTCCAAAACAGAAAACTTATGGCAATAATGTTGTTAGCAAAGCTTTCTAATTGGCTGCTGCTGTTGCTGTTGCCACAGCTTTAGTGGCAAGGATTTATGTGCCGCATTTAATTGCGGCAATTAGTGCGAAGGCAAACTAAATTGCAAATAAAGCTGGCCGAGCTCTAAGGGGAGGAACTAATCAGAGAGATTGGCAACAACCCCACCAAAAAGAACAAGAAGGCAGGCTCTAGTCGAGAAATGCCGACTAGACGATACCCTGAACCCCATACTTTAAGCGTACAGTAAGTGCTTGTATGTATGTGTGTGTGTGTGTACTATATACTTGGACTTAACTTCAATGCTCCATATCTCCGGTGTTTCTGAACCGATTTCAAGACAAATTTCACAGATTGTCATTATTTCGATTAATGTCTCAAACTGCATCACAAAGTTTTCCAAATTCAAGATTTTGTTGTTATCGATAACATGTGTATATCGGAAACGGGATGACTTATCGATCAAAATTTCACAGATTGTCATTATTTCGTCTAATTTTTCAAACTGCTTCACAAAGTTTTCAAACTATAAGACTTTGTTGTTATCGATCACATGTGTATATCGGAAACGGGAAGAGTTATCGAAATTTTGATACAAACAAACTTGTACTGCCTAGGGATTAGGCGAGCTTATGTTCCATAGATGGAGTCACTAGTTCTTATAGTCTCATATACGGGCAGACGGACAGACGGACTTGGCTATATCGACTCGGCTGATCAAGAATATATATACTTTATAGGGTCGGAGACGCTTCCTTCTGCCTGTTACATACTTCAGTACAAAACCATTATACCCTTCTTACCCATTTTCAATGGGTTCAGGGAAAAGAAAACTAGTTGCTGTCGTTAAGTTGAAGTTGGCTTTAGTCGAATTGCCGCAATCCATCATTTGGGAGGCATTCAATCAGTTTTTTATTATCAGCAACAAATAAAGAAAGCAGAAAATGAAAGGAAATGAAAATCAAATTGAAAACAACTTGCAACAAAATTATGAACTGGACGTCGGATTTTGTCGGTTGTCGGTTGTTTGTTGTGGTTGTTTGTCTATCGTCAGCAACTGTCTGACAACGCGGAAATGCCAAGCTGCTGCTGCCTCTTGCCACATGCCGCATGCAAGCAAGCCACAGCCAGAGCAAACAATGGCGTCTAAATTGTCAACTCACAAAGGCGGCCAAGTGATTTGCATTTGAACGCGGCGCGAAAATGAAGTAAGGCAGCTAAACGCAGCAGCAACAACAGCAGGGGCAGACGCAGAGGCAGTTACTACACTCAAAAAAAACTGTGTGTGCCTTTCAAAAAGTTGAGAAAGGGAGAAAAGTGAAAAAAAAGTTAATTGAAAAGTTTTTTTTTGTGTTTAGTTTTTTTTTTCGCGTTTTCATCAAAGTTTTCTCTCAGTGCATGACTGCCACTTGAATTTCCTTTTGCGCACCCAAAGCTGTTGACATTTTCCAGACGTCGACGACTGCTGCTTGCCTGCCTGCCTGCTTGCAACACTGCCTTGCCCCACCTAACCAGCAGCAACACCTACTCCACATTGCTGTTGCCGCTTTTGGCTGAAAATTCAATTTGCAATTGCACAAGCGCGTAACACTGGGTAGCTGCCTGCCCCACCGCAGCTTGCCACAACTTCGTTTTGTGGTGCGTTGCATTTGTTGGCGCGTGCAAGTTGCACATTAATTTCATTTCATTTCGAGGTGTGGCAACGTCGATTGCCCCAACAACAACAGCAACAACAACTAAAACTAAAACTCGTAGTTCAAACTCCGCGCTTAGTTCATTTGCCTTTTTGGTTGCGTTTTGCATTAGAAAAAGGCAAATTGAAATGAAATGAAATGCCAAGAAGCAAACAAATTTTTCTTTATGTTGCTGTTGTTGTTGTTGCTGCCTCTTTTCCTCGTCTGTCTTCATTTTTCCAGTCATTTGCATTGCAAATTTTCGGCGCTTGCAGTGAAAATTGTGCGGCTGCCTTTATGCCTTTTGTTGCAAGTAAGTAAGCAGTTTGTTGCAACTGCATCTTCTTCAACTCACACTAACAGCCAGCTTGCTGTTGTTGCTGCTGTTGCCTTTGTGTAGGTGGCGTATACGTGATTTTTTGGCATTTTTCCTTATCACACACACATTGAAGCAGCCATCGCATCGTTGTTGGTTTTTCGTAGTTGTTCTTCAAGTTGTAGTTGAATGCACTTTTGAGTTGCTGTTGCTGTTGCCGCTGCAGCTGGCATTTGAATTTGATTGCGATTGCGTTGGTTTCCCCATTGTTGTTGTTGTTGCGGCAATTGCGTTCCCAAAATGCGTTTTCAAGCTGTTTTTTCAAGGATTCGTATGGAGGGAACAAGAAATCAGGTAGCGCGAACAATGAGTAATGTGGAAATTGAAAGGAAAGTAGTTTTGCAGAAGGAAGCGTTGAAAGAATCTTTGATTTTAAGTTTACAAATAATACGTAGGAGAAAAATCGAGTTCGAGAGGTGTTCCTTGGTTTATATTAAGATATTAAGTACTTAAACTAGAATCTTTATCAAGAACAAAATTTAATATTTATCACATTCTTAAGCATCCTTTGCTTAAGATGGTTTATCATCTATCTATCTACAGAAGGAAACGTTGAAAAAATCTTGGATCTTAAGTTTACAAATGTTACATAGGGAAAACAATCGAGTTAAGTTCCAGAGGAGTTCCTTAGACATTAGGAACTTAAACTAGAATCTTTATGAAGAACAAAATTTAATATATATATTAAATTCTTAAACATCCTTTGCTTAAGATGGTTTATCATATAAAGGGTTTTTCAATTGGCGCGGATAGATCATGGCGGCACGTGGCGGCCATTTTGTTTTGGTGACATCTGTCAAATTATTTGTTTATTATTCAGTTGCTTATGCCAAATCATCATGGCAAGTTACACGACTTAACAGCACGTTCAAATGATAAAACTTTTTTATCAAAATGAGTGTTCGTTAATACAAACGTGCATTGCGGTTCAATAAACAATCAGCCAACACCCTTACGTGCAACAACTAGCCAATAGCAATATTGTTAATATTTATTTAACCACGTTATAGTTGAATCTTAGAAAACTTGAATTAACTTTAATTGGCTTTCCATTTCTTTTGTGGCAATGTTTTTGCATAAACTTTGCTGCAATCCAGCGCTAAAGCGCTATTTTCCTTTACAACTGCCAATTGATTTTCTTGGCCAACTTAACGGGTACAGGGGGGGTACAGGGCGGTGTGCTATTGACAGACAGCTCGCTCGACTGTCAATGGCTGTCACTGACAAATGAGGTGGCATACACAAGCGCCACATGCGGCAGATGTGGAGCAAGCGATAGCCAACAGCAGAGCTCATTTAGCAAATTGCCATGGCGTATGAGTAATATGAAGTTGCAGCAAGTTGCATAAGTAACAACTTTCCCAAAAATATAATAACAACAACAATTGCACTTTGTCATTGCAGAGCAACACTCGCAGCAGCAACAGTCACAACAGCAACATCAGCACTCACAGCAGCAACAGTTGCAACAGCAACAGCAGCGCCAACAACAGCAACAGCAATTCGGCATTGTTGACTCCAGTAACAACAACTCGAACAGTAACAACAACAACGGCAACGGCAACGGCAACAGCAACGGTGTCTCCTCCAAATCGTTTGTGCCCTGTAAAGTTTGTGGCGACAAGGCATCGGGCTATCATTATGGTGTAACCTCCTGCGAGGGTTGCAAGGCAAGTTTGTTTCGAAAACACAATTCAAAATCATAACTTAAATATATGAAATTCATGTTGCAGGGCTTCTTTCGTCGCAGCATACAAAAGCAAATTGAATATCGCTGCTTGAGGGACGGCAAGTGTTTGGTAATCCGTCTAAATCGCAATCGCTGTCAATATTGTCGCTTCAAGAAATGCCTCTCGGCTGGCATGAGCCGTGACTGTAAGTACAAACTTCCAAACAAATCTAAGACTAACTACAGCTGTGCAACTGCAACACCCAAAGAGAATGGCTGCTGCTGCACCCAGCTGAAAGTTAAAGTTGTTGTCAACGTTGGTGTTATTGTTGTTGTTGCTGGTGCATTGATTGCTTTATTAGCCAACAACTTAACTGTGAACAGACACGTTGGCACATTTTGCACTCTTTATACCCTGAACCCATTGAAAATGTGTAGAAAGGGTATAATGGTTTTGTGCAAAAGTATGTAACAGGCAGAAGGAAACATCTCCGACACCATAAAGTATATATATTCTTGATCAGCCGAGTCGAGGCAGTACAAGTTTGTTTTCAAATTTTCGATAACTCTTTCCGTTTCCGATATACACATGTGATCGATAACAACAAAATCTTGAATTAGACGAAATAATGACAATCTGTGAAATTTTCATCGATAACTCTTCCCGTTTCCCATATACACATGTTATCGATAACAAAAAAATCTTGAATTTGGAAAACTTTGAGATGCAGTTTGAAACATTAGACGAAATAATGACAATCTGTGAAATTTTGATCGATAACTCTTTGCGTTTCCGATTTACACATGTGATCGATAACAACAAAATCTTGAATTTGGAAAACTTTGAGATGCAGTTTGAAACATTAGACGAAATAATGACAATCTGTGAAAATTTTATTGAAATCGGTTGGGAAACACCGGAGATAGGGAATATTGAAGTTAAGTAAAGTATGCAATATACGCGTACACACACACACACACACACACATACTACATATATGATTCAGGGTATAGTCTAGTCGGGATTTCTCGACTAGAGCCTTCTTACTTGTTTTTTTTTTTGGCCGATTACAGATTGTGTCTGTTGCGTGTCGACGCGAATTGACAGCCACCGATTTGGAGAGCTCGATAATGCAACGTTAGATATATGTTTGACTCCTAATCAGCTTTGCTTAACTCCAATTCATATCATTACTTAATTGCTTAATTGATAGTGCTCGATTAGTGTGCTTAGATAAATGAGGATAATAGTATGAGCTTAATGAGCTTTAATGGCAACTGAGTTGTCAGAAGTTAGGCTTCATAATTATTAGGAATTTTCACTTACTAGAATATGGTTTTTGGGGCGATTCCAAAGTCTTTAATGAGTTGTCAGAAGTTGGGCTTTATAATTATTAGGAATTTTCACTTACTAAAATATGGTTTTTTGGGGCTGTTCCAAACATTACCATATCATAACTTCATTGAAACTCAATTTTCCTGAAGTTTCAACTCCATATTCTAACGCCAGAAAAGATTTTCGGGGATGAGTTGAGACTTTAAGATTAGTTATCATATTAGATAAGTTATCATATTAGATAACTAATCTTAAAGTCTCAACTCAATCCTACTATAATTAGTTATTATATTCAAATCTCGAATCCCAGTTTTTACTGGAACTTCGTGTGGAACGGTTCAGAACTATCAATAAGAACTCAACAACTGTTTATAAGTAATCTAGTTTAAGTCATGTTCATCTAGATGTATGCTAAAATAAAGCTTAAAACACGTATATCTGCTCAGAGTTTATGTTTCTTAATCGTTCCCAATATACTTTGGAATGCTTTCAAACTTTCCGCCGCTTTAGCTGCTTCAAAACTCAACATTATTCTCAAGAAGTTTGAACAGAGCTGCTTCATCCTTAACTTTAATCCACAATTTCGATTACTACTCCAGTCTCAACTCTTCCCAAACGGTTCTTACGCACTATTATACTAACCATTATTTATTTTAAGTGGGTTCGGCTTTCGTATTACGTTCCTCAAATCTGCATTTGAAAGGCACATTCATCTAACTTGGTTATCTAACCAGCTTCGTTAACCAGTAAAACACATACAAACAAACAATGTGCCGCCAGCAACAAATTTTGACTCTTGTCAGCACACACACACACACACACATACATACGTAGATATGTTTTGACTTAAGTGGGAGTACTTCCTGGTTGAGACGAGATGCTGAGGCACTAAAACTCAAATCCAGCAATCACAAAAAGGAGCCTTAAAAAGCAAATTAGTTTTTATGCAGCTTGTCAGACGGCAACAACAAGTCGTTTGTCGTTGTTGTTGCGTTTAAATGCAATTTATTCGATGTTGCACAATTAATTGCCTAAAACGTAAAAGAGAGGGGGCAGCAAGGAGGTGTAGTTGCATGCTCAGTGGGTGTGTGACAGACATTTGTTGTTGCTTGCAACATTTATTAGTCGCCGTGCAACAACATTTTTTGCCCGTTTTTTATACCCTGAACCCATTGAAATTGGATAACAAAGGGTATAATGGTTTTGTGCAAAGGTATGTAACAGGCAGAAGGAAGCATCTCCGACCCCATAAAGTATATATATTCTTGATCAGCATCAACAGACGAGTCGATCTCAGAGACTATAAGAGCTAGAGACTCCAGTTTTGGAACATAAGCTCGCCTAATCCCTAGGCAGTACAAGTGTGTTTCAAAATTTCGATAACTCTTTCCGTTTCCGATATACACATGTTATCGATAACAACAAAATCTTGAATTTGGAAGACTTTGAGATGCAGTTTTAGACATTAATCGAAATAACGACAATCTGTGAAATTTTGATCGATAACTCTTTCCGTTTCCGATATACACATGGTATCGATAACAACAAAATCTTGAATATCGAAAACTTTGTCATGCAGTTCGAAATATTAGTCGAAATAATGACAATCTGTGAAAATTTTAATGAAATCGGTTGAGAAACACCGGAGATATAGGGTTCAGGGTAGAGTCTAGTCAGGACTTCTCGACTAGCGTCTTCTTACTTGTTTTTTATGGCCTTTCTGTCAGCTTAAGCAAACAAACACTTCCTTCATTCATTTCCAAACACCGTTTTCTTTCCGTTGCCCACGCAAAAACCGAACAATCCTCTAACTCACTCACACACTCTCTCCCTCCCTCTCTCGCTCCCTCTCTCGCTCTTGCTCTGCCCACACAGATATGCATTTTTCATGTTTGCTTTTTCGTTTTAATGGTTTTTCTTGAGTCAAGTTTTTTTCTTTTTCGTTCAAGTTTCCTCATCCTTTTAACTGTTTTTTCTGTTTTTCTGTTTTTCCTTTCCCATTGCATATGGAAACTTTCAATAATTCAGCTAAATTGCTTTTGTGGCAACTTGTGATTGCTGCTGTTGCAGTTTGCTGGGCGTTTTTGGTTAGCTTTGTTTTTCGGCTGCTGCTGTTTAATTAGACTCTTGGCCCGGCTTATTCGTTTTTGTTTATGGCCAAATGCTGCGCTTTGCCGTGAGAGAATTTCCAATTAAGTTTGCAGTTTTCATTTCGATCTTTGCTCTTAAATTATTTACCAGCAGCAGCAGCAATTGTACAAAACTTCCAAAAACATTTCTCTCTCTCTCTCTCTCTCTCTCTCTGGTTTTTGGTAGTTTTTGGGTCAACTCACGTCATGCGAAAAGGCAAATAAATGCAATTATGCCGTGAGTGGGCGTGGCTGACTTTCGTTGCCAAAAAAAAAGGTGCAAAAACTGTTCCAGGAGCACTAACAACACTTATTGCTCAATGACACGAGCTTTAGAAATCGGCAAACTAGATTTTAGGAGCAGGTTGCGAGTTTTGTAGAAGCAGATTAAAGCTCATAGATTTGAAATTGTTAGTTTTACGAGGGGAATAAGTTAGATTAAGAGCTCATTCTTAGTTTAAGTTGCTTTAAGCTTTAATTGTCTTTGCATGAATTTTATAAAGCTTTCAGCTACTGCTAAGAGCTTTCAGCAATTGCTAAGAGCTTTCAGCGATTGCTTAGAGCTTTTAAGCTTTTGACTTCTTGACACTTTCCTCAGGCTTATAGCTTTAATGTGCTTTAAACTATTTTAAAGAGTGCTTAAAGCTTTTGGTTTAATTGTCTTTGCATGAATTTTATAAAGCATTCAGCTATTTCTAGGAGCTTTCAGCTATTTCTAGTAGCTTTCAGCAATTGCTAAGATTTTTCTGCGATTGCTAAGAGCTTTTAAGCTTTTGACTTCTTAACACTTTCCTCAAGCTTGTAGCTTTAATGTGCTTTAAACTATTTTAAAGAGTGCTTAAAGCTTATGGTTTCAATTTTTATTCTAAATAAAATTTACTTAGAATAAAAAGTTTGGAATTCTATAAATGTATTTTTTCTTCAAAAGAAGCAAAGTTCTCTTTAAGTCAACTTTTAAAAAGTTTAGAAGTGTCTTGCAGTTGGTATCATTGACACTTAAACATTGGAATTGCTGTTGCCATGAAAAAAATTGGGTCAAACTTCAGCAACATGCCAACAATACTCTATATCTCTCTCTCTCTCTCTCTCTTTCACCCCATCTCTCTCTTATAAACGGTTTAAACTTTCCGAAAGTTTTGCAGCAAATGGAATTTGGCGTTAATCAAATTTTAGGCTAATTGCAAAAAGTTGCTGATGCTGTTGTTGTGTGCTGTGTGTGCTTTGTCACACGTGGCGTATGCGTGTTCTGTGGTCTGTCAATCAAAATGCAATTAAAACGCCAGCCTAGCGACATTTTGGAGCAAAAGTTCTCTCGTTTGGCTTGGGAATGAGCACAGAGTTGTCGCCGGCGGCAACAGCAACAGTTACAACGACAACAAGCAACAATCAGCTATCATAGACTTGCTACACTCGACTCTGACTCCGATTCCGACATCGAGACTCCAATTGTAGTCAATTTGAAAGCAAACTATCAAATGTCAGCTATACACAGTTGTTGCTGTTGTTGCTGTTGCTGTTGTTGTCGGGGTAGATGCCTTTTTGGGCAGTCAAAATCAAGCAGTTGTTGCTGTTGCCGTTACTGTTGCTGTTGCTGTTGCGTCTGCGCAGCCAGCAAATGACAGCACAACCGACACGAAACAAAACACAGACAAAAATGAAAGACGCAATTGTAATTGTGGCCTAAACTGGGTCAGCTGACATGCCACATCCACATGCCACATTCACATTCACAAACTCACAATCACATTCAAAGCCATGTTCTATACGAATGTGTGTTGCTGCTGCTGCTGTCGCTTCAATGTTGCTGCTGTGGCCATTGTTGTTTTGTTGCTTTTTTTTGACAACAACAAAGCGCAAACAGAGCAAACAACAACAACAACAATAGTAACACCTATTTGCCATTGTTTTTTGTTGGCAAAACCATTGTTTGGTCTTCATAATTTGGCAATTGAAACTGTCAGAATGAAATGTTTTAAACAATAAAAACTTTATATCGCTTTGTTTGATTTGATTTGAATGATTGCCTCATATATTTGTGGATTTGAATAGGGGATTAGAACAGGCAAAATAACGGTTCGATATTGTTAAGAATTTATGTCGAAGTAAGCTTAAAATGTGAAAAAAAAACTTGGAATTTGTCTTGTAAAATGTAGATTTGTGTTAAATAAAGAGAGTTCTCAAAAACTCTGGCAATTCTGAGTTCCTCTATCTTAGCAAGAAAGGTTTCCTAACAATATTTTATAACAAGTAAGAAAGCTCTAGTCGAGAAATCGCGACTAGACGATACATAACTTCAATGCTCCATATCTCCTGTGTTTCTGAAGCGATTTTAATAAAAATTTTACAGATTGCCATTATTTCGATTTATGTTTCAAACTGCGTTTCAACGTTTTCCAAATTCACGATTTTGATGTTATCGATAACATGTGAATTTCGATAACGGAAAGAGTTATCGAAATTTTGAAACAAACTTGTACTGCCTAGGGATTAGGCAACCTTATGTTCCAAGTCTGATGTCTCTAGCTCTTATAGTCTCTGGGATCGATAACATATCGATTCCACTGTTGATGCTGATCAAGAATATATATACTTCATGGGGTCGGAGATACTTCCTTCTGCCTGTTACATACTTTTGCACAAAACAATTATATTTATATATATATATTATTTTCAATGGGTTCAGGGTATAAAAACCAATCTTAACTCGATTAAAACTAAGCAGAGGGAAAATATCAAGTATTTTTTTAGTTTTCAAACTTTTATCTTTAATAATTCCGTTTAGTTTTCTTTAATATTTATTATTTGGTGCTTGCTTTAACTGTTTTTTATACACTTTAACTTAATTTGTTCCCAAATAAGTAAAGGATTTTAAACTCGCAACTCATTCAAAACATTTTTTCATTATATTTAATTTGCATAATAAAAAACTTAAATAATCATATTTAATTGAATTTAGCTCCACTCTAAACACACCTTGTTCTCATTAGCATCACTCAGCTCAGTTCAGTTTTGAGTTTGACCTGCGAATAAAATGTTTTTTTCCTCCCAGCAAAATGTTCATTGCACCCAGCCCCAAAAACGAAACGAAGACGCAGAAGTGACACTTCAATCAAATCGTTTGCTCTTCCCACTTCCTTTACATTCTTCTTCATATTCATATGCTTCTTCTTCTTGTTCTTCTTCAAGCGCCATTCACTTTCAGTTTGTTGTTGTTGTTGTCGGAGTCACTTCCGCTGCTTGTTGTTGCTGTTGTTGCATCTCGTTGCAGCTGCGACAAAGTCCAATGCACGCAATTTTTATGACCGACGAACAGCAAACATCAACAAAGACAAAAACAAATATATATATATATATATATATATGTGTACCGAATATTTGTTGACGCTGTTAAATGACTTTTAATTATGTATTTAAAATGTTTCGGCTATTAATAAACATTTAGCATTAAGTTAAGTAAACAGTCATAAACAAATTGACCAAATGATGTGTAAACAATTTGTACAACCAGTAAGTTATTAAATTGTGGCAACAGCAACAACACCTGTTGCAGCTTGTGATTAATGTGTGCAGCAAGTTGGCAAAGTTGTTGCCACGCCCCGTTCACCTGTTTGGTTGCAACATTCTAGCAGCTAATTGCTGATGTTAATTTATGTGCACGTCACTTTGTCATTGTTGCTGCTGCTGCCGCGTTACGCATGCGCGCTTGCCCCGCAGCAACATCGCAATTAACTTGCACTTGTCGCTGGTGTTGTTGCTGGTGTTGTTCCTGTTTGTCATTGTCTATTTGTTGTTGAATTAACACTTTGTCGCTGCGCAAAAATTCACAAGAAAACTGCCAGAATCAACAAATGAGCAACATTTTTTCTTTTTTCGTTTTTTTCGACGTCAACAACACGAAATTTTTGACAAAAGAGCTTAAAGTATTTATATATGTATATATGCAATAATAATAATAATAACAATTGTGAAATGCTTCAAGAAGTTCAATGCACATTATGTTGCAAACTTTTGAGCAACACTTGCTGCTGCTGCTGCTGCCGGGTGAATAAGCGTATTTGTTCTTGGCAATAACAAATTCTTGTTATCGTTGCTGCTGCTGTAAAATTTGCACATTTCTGCATCAATTGCAAATTCATTTATGTCCACAAGTGAGTCACAAAAAACCAAAAAATAAAATCACATTTCGAGGCAGGTCATTTGCATTTGTTGCTGGGGTAACTTTCCACACACACCTACACACAGACACATGGCGTATGCGTAATGTGCACTTTGCTTAAATAGCTGAAAAAACAAACCAAATCACAGAAATCACATCGCACCCTTAACGCTTGAAAGCATATGACACAATGATTTCCATTGTTTGATTAATGACCAACCTTGACACCTGATAATTACCTTTTTCCAATTGCCTTGACAGCCAGGTGATAGAACTCTTAATGCTTAATGCGTTCTATATCAAATTGAGTTCATTGTGCGTCGATTTGGGTTAGTAAAGTGTTCAGAAAAATGGCACAGAAGGGTGGAGTGAGACGGGCATAACTCAAAAAGAAGTAAATTTAGCTTAAATACTTTGTTTTTGTACTCAAAAATAATTAATTTTAGTTTCTCTGACTTATTTACAGTTGTTAAGATAACTTTTAAACATTAAATCTAATGAAAATTTAATGGGTATATAATACAATTATATTTTTATACCCTAAAGCCATTGAAAATGGTTAAAAAAGGTAAAAAGGTTTTGTTGAAAGGTATGTAACAGGCAGAAGGAAGCATCTCCGACACCATAAAGTATATATATTCTTGATCAGCATCAACAGCCGAGTCGATATGTTATCGATCCCAGGACTATAAGAGCTAGAGACTCCAGATTTGGAACATAAGCTCGCCTGATCCCTAGGCAGTACAAGTTTGTTTCAAAATTTCGATAACTCTTTGCGTTTCCGATATACACATGTTATCGATAACAACAAAATCTTCAATTTGGAAAACTTGAAGACAACGTTTGAGACATTAGACGAAATAATGACAATCTGTGAAATTTTGATGGATAACTCTTCCCATTTCCGATATACACATGCTATCGATAACAATAAAATCTTGAATTTAGAAAACTTGAATTTCAACGTTTGAAACATTAGACGAAATAATGACAATCTGTCAAATTTTTATCGATAACTCTTTCCGTTTCCGATATACACATGTGATCGATAACATCAAAATCTTGAATTTGAAAAACTTGCATACAACGTTTGAAACATTAGACGAAATAATGAGAATATGTAAAATTGTATCGATAACTCTTTCCGTTTCCGATATACACATGTTATCGATAACAACAAAACCTTGAATATGGAAAACTTTGAGATGCCGTTTGAAACATTAGACGAAATACTGAGAATCTGTGAAATTTGTATTGAAATCGGTTCAGAAACGCCGGAGATATGGAGCATTGAAGTTAAGTCCAAGTATGCAGTACACACTCACACATACTAGCAAGCAGTGACTGTACGCGTTAAGTATAGGGTTCAGGGTATCGTCTAGTCGGGATTTCTTAACTAAATACTTATTACTTGTTTCTTGTTGAACATTCCAAAAATCAATGAAGTTTCCTTCAATTTTATTTATCCAATTTAGTTAACTAACTAATGCAACCAATGCTTATTATAGCTGTAAATTAATTGACATTGCTTGTCACTTATTTGTGGAATTGTAAATGAATAGCCATTAGGTATATAGTATTTGAACTTAACCACATTTAGCTGTCGAAACTCAATTAGGCTGAAATATGCAGCTGCCAATTCGCATTGCACAATAATCAACAACTATTTGAGCAATTCCCACACACAAAGCTGCCAAACGCATATCGATTACATATATATATATATATGCAGAGTTACGTGATATTTGTTTGTTATATATATATATAGTGATGAATTTTCCAATTAATGACAGCGCCATCAGCAAATTACCACGGAATATGTCGCCCACAATGCTTGTCGAGTGAATTAGGGTTTCGGGCTGAGGTTTGTGTTGACAGCAACAGTTGCTGCTGCGGCAACAACAACCAATCCAAGCAATGCATTGTGGATTCGAGCGTTGACTTCTAAATGTCAATCACAGTGCACACACACACCTCACTCCGCCACCCGCTCGCCCCTCACCCGCTCCGACCTTCCAGCAACAGTCACCCCTGGCAAATTGTTAACTCGCGCTCGCGTTCTGCATACAAATTTCTTAGTAAATATCATAAAAACGTATATACGTATATAAGCAAATGTGAAGCAGAGACTAAAAACAAATCACGACTGAAATTAAAAAAGAATGCCACATGAAGAAAAAGAAGAAGTTTCCATAAAATTAGCCAAGGCACTTGAGAATTGAGTGTTGTTGTTGGTGTTGCTGTTATTGGTGTTGTTGTTGCAGTCATTGTTGTCGCGTCTAGTGCAAAAATAAATGATTATGATGCGTAGCCATAAGCCATACACACACACACAAACACACGCATACGTATACTTAATAGTTGACAACGCATCGCTGCAGCAGCAGCAAAAAGAACAACAACAACAATATGTTGTTGGAGTACAGTGACAATTACACCCGCCGGCGGAGTTCAACGGCCAACAAGCAAGAGAAGTGACGTTGACGGGCGTTGCACGCATTTTTCTTGACGCTTCCGCGATTCTGAGTCGCTTGACTTTATCAGTCAGCGCTCTGCGCTCTGCTTTGATAAAGCTGCCAGTTGCAACAGTTGCTGCTGTTGATGTTGTTGATGTTGATGTTGATGTTGCAGCTGCTGTCACTTCACGCGTCGTTTGCTTGCTGGCATCGTGCTAAATTGACTGTGTATGTGTGTTCCTGTGTGTGTGTGTGTGTGTGTGTGTGTGGTTTGGGCACTCGGAAAAAGATTTCGCATTTTCATTATGCAGCCGCCAAAGTGATTGCCACATTATGCAAGCAAAAATCATAAATTGACCAAAGCGTCATTTTGTTGCAGCTGCAGCAAATGCTGTTGTTGCTGATGACAACAGTTGCTGGCGTGCAACAGCAATGTGTAGTTGATTCTGGTGACAACTAATGACTGCTAAAGATGAGCAATGAGCAAAGCTTTGATAATTAATTATGATTAATGTTTTCGCTTTCTCTTTTTTCTTGGAATTTCCTATACCTGATATAAGTACTTAGAAACTTTAGTAATCGATTATGTTTTAACAGTTATGTTTGAGCTAAACTGAAAACCATTTTCTGTGAAAACAACTATACAAAAGCATTAAAAATTAATTCAGTTTGAACAGAGTTAACTTAAAAGTAAGTAAAAGGAAAGAGAACAGTCCCTAAATAATAGCTTAAAGAATGGAATGAACAAGTTCTTTAGTTCAATCAAAACGAACTAACGAACAAAATGACTAAAGGAGAGAGAAGGTTCCATAAATAATATTTTAAAGGATGGAATGAACAAGTTCTTTAGTTCAGTCAATGCGAACTAACGAACGAAATGAGCAAAGGAGAGAGAACGTTCCACAAATAATACCTTAAGGAAAAGAATGAACAAGTTCTTTAGTTCAATTGAGTGCTGAACGAACGAATGAATGAAATGAACAACCGTTAAAGTTCCAGTTCGTTCGTTAGTTCGATTGAACTCATTCCTAACCAAATCCATTAGACGCATACTAATTTGGCCAGATTGTTTCTACATCCACTCATTCCGAATTCATGCCGAACTCATTCCGAAACTCATTCCGAACTCATTCCGTACTCATGTCGAATTCATTTCGAACTCATTTCAAACTCATTCCGAACATACTTCCAGTTCGTTCGATAGTTCGATTGAACTCATTCCGAACTCAATTCGAACTCATTCCAAACTCATTCCGAACTCATGCCGAACTCATTCCGAAACAGTAGACACATACTAATTTGGCCAGCTTATTTCCACATCCAAGTCCAGATGTGCTAATTCAAAGCAATTTATCTTCGAAATATCTAGTTCAGCACGCTGCCACACGATGCACATTGACTAAAAGCTATGACTGGACTTTGTCTGTTGCTTGAAGCAGCTTTTGGCCAAACAGGCACTTGAGTTGCACTTTGGGTTGCACATTTAATTGCAACAAATTTACAAGCAAGCAATTGTAACGAACTGAAATCAAAAGATTTGTGTGTGGAGAGGCGGGCGAATGGTGCATTTAAGTTATGCGGTTGCACATGCAACAAAAATGAGGAAGCAACTTCGAAAATGCAGACAGACACGAGTTGTGGCAATTGTGGCAGTTACTGCTGCTGCTGCCAACGCACGAATCAGTGAAGCGTTTGATTTTGTACCAGAAATGCGAAACAACAAACCAGCAACAAATGGCGGCAAGCAACAGAGAAGCTTCACTTGCAACAGCAACAGCAACAGCAACAACAAGCTGGCTAACAACCTCAACCTCAGCTTTGGCCAGTTTTGCTTGTCTTCAATTAACACGCCGCTTCGTTAAGTGATGTTGCTGGTTGCAGTTGTTGCTGTTGCTGTTGCTGTTGCTGTTGCTGTTGCTGTTGTGTGGCATTTCCCTTTGGGAGCAGAGGCAGAATGCGTTGACCTTTTGCTTTGCCTTCTACTGATCGGTGTGCTCTCTCAAGTGTGGCCAGCGCGGCGGCTACTTTTGACAGCGACTCGTTGAAAACACCTCCGGTTGTTGTGCCACAATACTTGCAACAACACACACACACACATGTTCATGCAACACAACGCTCAATGGCCATCCGCTTGACGTTTGATTTAACTGCTTAATCAAGTGAAGTTGTTGTACTTTTTTTTTATATATGTTGCAGTTGATGTTGCATGTTGCTTAAATTGCTTGATCTGTCTGTCATAGGCACAACTTCATAAGTACACACAACCACAAACTGATCATCATCATCATGATCATCATCATGATCATTATATTTTATGGGATCTCCTCTGTGGTCGTGATCGATGACTCTCTTCCTGCTGCTTGCAACTCTCGTTGTTGTTGTTGTTGCAACGTTTGCTACTAAATTAAATCAAAGCTGGCAGCGTGTTAAAACGTGCCTGACATGCCACAAAAAGGGGAAGCAAGAGAGACAAGCAAAGGGAAATCAGCACTTGAGACGCGTGTGCGGCAACAACTTACCTCACCCCCTCTCCCTCTCCCCCTCTCCCTCTCCCCAATGTTGTATCTACTCCCCTTTTAATACACACACTTTTAGTATGCACTTAGTGGCATGTTGCGTGCTGCAAATTAGTTTTGCCCACGAATTGTTGCACTTCTTTAAGGTAGGTGGCATTTCCTACCTAAAGGGGAGTGGGGCGGAAGTGGTGGGGAGGGGGAGCAGGCCGAATCGGTTGCATTTGCATTTAGCAACAACTTTAACCAGCAATTAGTTTATAGAGCAAGTGGGCGTGGCCCCTTGGCACCATTTCTACTTTGATTAAAACAATACGAAAAAACATTTTACAAATTTTTACAAACAAGTAAGAAGGCTCTAGTCGAGAAATTCCGACTAGGCGATACCCTGAACCTTATATATGTATATATAGTGCATACTTGCTTAATTTCAATGCTCCATATCTCCGGTGTTTCTCAACCGATTTTAATACAATTTTCACAGCTTGCCATTATTTCGATTAATGTCTCAAACTGTATCATAAAGATTTCTGAATTTAAGATTTTATTGTTATCGATAACATATGTATAACAAAAACGGGAAGAGTTATCGATAAAAATTTCACAGACTATCAATATTTTAGTCTAATCTTTCAAACTGCATCAGAAAGTTTTCCAAATTTAAGATTTTGTTGTTATCGATAACATGTGTATTATGAAAACGGGAAGAGTTATCGATAAACATTTTCACAGATTATCATTATTTTGTCTAATGTTTCAAACTGCATCTCAAAGTTTTCCAAATTCAAGATTTTGTTGTTATCGAATACATGTGCATATCGGAAACGGAAAGAGTTATCGAAAATTTGAAACAAACTCGTACTGCCTAGGGATTAGGGGAGCTTATGTTTCATGTGTGGAGGGTCTAGCTCTTATAGTCTCTGTGATCGATAACATATCGACTCGGCTGCTGATGCTGTTCAAGAATATATATACTTTATGGTGTCGGAGATGCTTCCTTCTGCCTGTTACTTACTTTTGCACAAAACCTTTATACCCTTTTTACCCATTTTCAATGGGTTCAGGGAAACCCAATTGTAAGTGGGTGTGGTTTCTACAAGATAATAACTAGAATGAAGCTAGGCAATTTTTTTCAACGTTGCAATTAAGTGTATAACACTTTTAAAATGTGCAACTTTGCATCAAAGGCATTTTGGAATTTTATTTTTTATGTTTTAGTGGGAACTTAACTGTTTCTACAGCAACTCAAAAAGTAAATTTTTGGTTTCAAAGACATTAGAAATTCCCCAAGATATGCCAAATGTCGCTTATAAATAGTTGAAATATCCCAAATGTCCCTAATAAATTGCTATTACATAATCAGGAGCTTTCATTTGGGGCACTTTGGGACACATTTCGTTGACATTTTAGCCATTTAGATACAGTTTAGAATGCTGTCAACATTGCTGCCACTTTTTGCCAATACAGTTTTTCTGCCTGACGGAAATAATTTACTGCTAACGTTTTTTTTGGGCTTTGGTAACTGGAAAAATTGGCAATCGCAAGCGGAAAACTGTCAAGCGACTTATCCTGTTGCAGGCGTGCTGGCGGCAGTTGCAACTTGATCGAAAGCAGCATGCAACAACATACACAAAGCTGACATGAAAAGTTACTTCCTTATTGCCACACACACACATGTACACACATCTAAGCCGTCATCTAAATCAAGGCTTATGTAACTGCCAGCAGTCGCCATGTTTCATTTTTTCTTCTTCTTTTTTTTTCGCTGTTGCAAATTGTAAGACGTGCCGCCAGCCACATTGCCAAATGTGCAGCAGCAGCTTTAAAATGCAAATGCATCTAACACCGGTTCGGCAGCTTTTTGTTGCAATCTCACAGATGCAACACACACATAGCAACAAAATCTCGTTACTCAATTTCAATTGGTTTGCTGCCGCTGTCAACGCTAGCGTCAGCGTCAGCGTCGACTGCAACGACTGCTTCCTGCTGCATTTTGAAAGTTCTGCACGAAAAGCTCGCTCTCCGAACGCAAACTCTCTCGCTCTCGCCACCTCACCCACTCTCGCGCTCTCTCGCTCTCTCGCGCTCTCTCGCTCTCTGACGTTCGCTGGCAGAGCTCTCTCTGCTCTTTGCACTTCTTTGTTTTGCTTCCCATATTCTTGTACTACTGCTGCTGCTGCTGGTGTAAAAGCTTTGCGTCGACGTCGACTGCGACTGCGACTGCAGCAGAGCGGCCGCTGTTCGTTCGTTCGCGTCGCTTTGGCATCGTTCGTTTGCTCGTTTACAGTTGTCTCTCGTTGCTCGAAGCGCGCGGCACGCGAACGCTCCTCAACACAAAAGCGAACACACACCAGCAACAGCAACAGCAACAGCAACAATATTTATAACAACAACAACAACGACACGATTTCGTGTTCAATTTTTTGTGTATTTATCAAAAACAAAAAACATCAAAAACCGATTGAAAATCTGTAATACAAAAAGTGCGTTCACACACATACATACATAGGTATAGATACTTGCAACAATTGATGCGCCCAATGAGTGTGTGTGTGTGTGTGTGTGTGTGTGTTGCATAAATTGCTATCGGGCATTGTGATTTGAATTTCAAAATCAAGTTGAAGTTGCGGCCCGTTGAGGCTGTCTCTGCCCAGCCTCTGCCTGCCTGTGTGTGTGTTTCTCTCTCTCACTGTGTGCGTGTGCGTGTGCGTGTATGTGTGTTCTGGGCCGAAGAGAGTTGTTCCCCAATTCCAGCTGCGAAGTGACAGTGAAAAAAAGTCACAAAACGTAAAGTACAACAAAAAAGTAAAAGAAAAAGAAAAAAGGGAAAAGCAGAGCAGTGAAATTAAAGCAGCCTTTAAGTGAAGTTTCTGAAATCAACACGAGACTACAACAACAACAACAACAACAAGCAGCAATAACATTAACAAGCAGGCTTACAAAAGAAAGAAAGAAGGAAGGAAAGAAGGAAAGAAACAGCCGAAAAGGCAGCGCCTATTTTTGGATACTCCAGCAGGACGCAGCGAAAGCGAGAGAGAGAGAGTGGAAGAGGGAGAGGGAGACGGAGCGAGGGGGGCACGCATTGCTTGCTGAGCCGCTTCCAATTGAATGGTAAATTGAATTCACATTTCTTCAACACTTTACGCGAGAGCGAGAGGGAGAGAGAGCGAGAATGATTGCTCTTTGCTTGCGGTATAAATAATTCAGGGCTACGCGTCGTATGCTTAATATTAATATAATCAGCAAATATCACACACACACACGTATTACTCCTGCACACACACATATATAATTTGCAGGTTCATTCACTTCACATGCAAAACTTCCTGTCTCGACTCTTTGTTGTTGTTGTTGCATTTTACTTCCTATATTTTGCAACAACAAAAAGTGTAAAGTTAAGTAAAGTAAAGTAAAATAAATAAAACACACACACACACACACATACAGAAACTGGTTTAGTTCAACACTCTGTTGCGACTATTGCGAAACTGGTTGCAAGTATCATTGTTGTTGTTGTTGTTGTTGTTGTAGTTGCTGTTGCTTTGATTTTTGCTGCTGCTGGTTGCTTCTTTGGCCAATTGATATTTGTGCCCAGTTAGCATTTGCATTCCGGTTTAGGGCGCATCTTCTCCTCCTCTTCTCCTCCTCTGCTTCTTCTTCTTCTACTTCTAATCGAAGCCGGAAACATAAAGATTGCTAACTCATCTCGTTGCCTCGTTCACAAATGTCCAACTATGAAAATTGCTAACAACTTTGGCCCAACAACAGGTGCAACAGCAACAGCAACAGCAACAGTGCTGCCACCACTTGAGGCAGCCTAATAGAAAGAGCAGCGGTCATTAGATGTTGCACATAGTTTGCAAGGATGATGTTGCCACAGCCAACTAGTTGCAGCTGCTGCTGCTTATGCTTCTAAGTCTGTTGTTGTTGCCACATTCATTGCGATTTCGTAATCCCTGACTAAAGACGTTTTTGAGTGCGACTAACAAATCAAAAAATTATCGTTTCTTGCGAGACTTGACTATGAAAATACCCTGTAAATAGTTGTTTGGCATTTCCATTTATTATTTCATTATGATGTGATAATTATTTAAGGTTAAGATTATCTTTCTGGAATATCTGAGATGAGCTTTCTTAAACTTCGAAACCATCTATATTTAGTTCTTACAGAGCATCGTTGTAGTTTATAGTTTCTTTATAAGGTAGTGAAGGATATGTTTCCCATATAAAATCGCTTCTAACTCTAAACTTTTTGTCCTAGCAATCATAATAAAGCTGTTAAGAACATATCTGCGGAACAATAATAAATTTCGATGAGATTTCTGTTATCTTTTACTCGTTTAGTCATTCTTATATCGTATACGATATGGTGAAGTTCTTATATCGTATGTAACTAGTACTCTTCCTAGGTAACTAGTACTCCTCCTAGTTCAGTAGAACTCCTCCTAGGTATATACGATATATAAGTTCTTATATCGTATGTAACTAGCACTCCTAGGTATATACTATATAAAATTCTTATATCGTATGTAACTGGTACTACTCCTAGTTAACTAGCATAGGTATATCGTATATCGATATCGTATGTAACTAGTACTCCTCCTAGGTATATACGATATATAAGTTCCTATATCGTATGTTACTAGTTCTCCTCCTAGGTAACTAGTCCTCCTCCTAGGTAACTAGTACTACTCCTAAGTATATACGATATATATATAATTCTTACATCGTATGTAACTTGTACTCCTTCTAGTGAACTTCTACTTCTCCTAGGTATATACGATATAAAAGTTCTTATATCGTATGTTACTAGTACTCCTAGTTACCTAGTACTCCTCCTAGTTATATACGATATATAATTTCTTATACCGTATGTAACTAGTACTCCATCTTGCTAACTGGTACTCCTATGTATATACGATATATAAATTCTTTTATCGTATGTAACTAGTACTTCTCCTAGGTAACTAGTACTCCTCCTTGGTATATACGATATATAAGTTCTTATATCGTATGTAACTAGTACTCCTCCTAGTTCACTAGTACTCCTCCTAGGTATATACAATATATAAGATTTTTTATCGTATGTAACTAGTACTCCTTTTAGTTAACTAGTACTCCTCCTAGGTATATAAGTTCCTATATCGTATGTAACTAGTTCTCCTCCTAGTTCACTAGTACTCCTCTTAAGGTATATACGATATAAAAGTTCTTATATCGTATATAACTAGTACTTCTCCTAGTTATATACGATATATAAGTTCTTATACCGTATGTAACTAGTACTCCTCCTAGTTCACCAGTACTCCTCCTAGTTACATACGATATAAGAACGAGTAAAGAGAATCCCTCTTAACATACTTTTATAACCTATTAACCCATATCTCTTATATCGTATTCTATGCAACATCTTTTCCAATCAAAATTTCTTGCATTGACTTTCAAGGCATTCGCATGTAAACGTTTCAAGTACCCGATTCTCCGCCTATATGTTGGTATGGGGTATTTAATCTATTCGAGAATCGCAGCCTCAAATGCCAGAATGGCTATGAATAAATTAGTTTCCATTATGTTGTTCAACACATGCACTCAAAGTAGTAGTTGTTGTTGTTGTTGTTGTTGTAATGTATAGATCGTTCAACCAACGAATGAATATTCACATTAAATAGTTGACAAATTGGCAACTAAAATTGCACAAACACACACACACCAATACACTCAAACACACACATACAGATAGCGAGCAGTTGCCGTCTAAAATGTTTGTTAGCCGAGTTCATTAACATCAAAATTCGTCCTTGTACGGCCAAGTCAACAGAATGAAATAAAATCGCACACACAACGAGCCAAAACGAATTGCAAACATAAATAAATAAGTTAACAACGACAACAACAACAGCAAACAAAGAAAGACACAGCAAGTGAGTTTAGATTGTCAAGGATAACGGGGAGGCACGTGTGTGTGTGTGGCGAAGAAAAGATACATTTGTTAAGGTGAACTGTACTATCTGTGTCTGTATCTGAAGCTAAACAAAATTAATCATCATTCAGCATTATAATCAACATCATCATCATCAACGTGATCATCATCATCATCATCATTGTTGGCAGCCAGTCGAGCCAAACGCTTAGCTCGACAAACGGTATTCGTTGTAAAAACGCGGCCAATAAACTGAATGCGCTGCGGTTCAAGGTTTGGCCAAAGCCAAAATGAAACTAAAGCAACAATATCAACAACAACCACAACAACAACAACAACAAACAATAACCGAAACGAACGAAATGACGAACGAACGCGCGCCGCAACCAAATGAATAACAATTAAATCTCACAAAAGGCATGAAATCATCTGCCGACTAAAACGCAAACAGAAAAAATATATTGCAAAAAACTAGCACAAAGTCTGAGCTGTACTTAATGTATATATCCATGCGATACAACAACACAAAGCACTGCAAACACACACACATACATGCATACATACATTCTAGTTACAACTAGATACAAAGCCGCAAAAATCTTAAAGCATTTGAGCTCAAAGCTCATTGACCAAAACGATCAGCGAAGAGACTGAAGTCTCCAAACTACAATCGCTTACCGTTAAGTCTCAACTTAACAGTTAAGCGGGCCAATTACCAAGGCGCATAATTGCTTAAGCACAGGCTGTACCACAATAGAGAGTGTGCGAGAGAGAGAGATGTTTCGTTGTGTTCCTTGGAACGATCGAAATCATTCGCCTGTCAATCAATCAGCCAGCTGTTCTAGTTCTAGTTCCAGTTCATTTCAGTGGGTTTGTTCACTGTGTATGCCGTAATTCTATGGCTGCTTCTTCTTCGCCGTCGTCTACGTTGTCTTCTTCTTCGTCGTTGTTGCTGTCGTTTCTACTTTATTACAAAATTGACCCACATATTTGTTGTTGTTTACTCATATTTGTTTTTTTTTTTGCGCGCTCTAAGCGAGTGGCCATTATACAGATACATTTTTATTATAACGTGTGCGAGTGTGTGTGTGTGTGCATGTGTTGTTATTTATTCATTATTATATTATTTTAGTTGTTTCTGTTAGCTCTCGATGTTGAGTAGGTTTTTGTTTTTTTTTTTCGTGTTTTGTTTCGCCTTAATCGGCGATTTTTTGTGTTTCGCCTTGCCTGTTTCCTTTTTTTTGCGTGGTTCTTGCTGCTCGTGGTGAAATGAAGAAAAGAAGAGAGAAAAATGTTGAAGTGTGTGTTGTGTATCATGACATTAATGAACTTATATGGGATGGACAATTTAGATTTGATGTGTCAACAATCCATTTGGGGCGTGTGTGTGTGTGTGTGTATCTTTTAGATGTGCCATGGACTCATATAATTGTATTGATTGTCTGTCAGTGTGTGTGTGTGCGTGTGTGCTTGTGTGTGGTGGAAAAGGGTGTGGTGTGTAGTGTTGAGCAATTAATTGACCGAAATTACTTTGATCCCAGACACAAAGATAAACGGAAATTAAGAAATCCATTTCATCTAATTGAGAGCACAAAAACGTAACAAGTTTAGTATGTTAGATTAACACTCTGTAAATAACATGCTGTAAATATTAACAGACTCTTAATGTGCAATGAAAATGTAATATTACATTCTCTCTGTTAATGTGTAACATTTACTAACGTAGTCAAAGAGAATGTAATATAAATGTTTACATAAAAGCTTCTAAATATGTAATATGAATAAATGTGAAGAAATATTTATGGAATAAAATTCTTTATTTTATTTTATTATCAACTAATCGAACGTTTTTTTAGGTTAGTTACTTCAAGGACTTGACTTAAAAATCATTGCAATAATTGCAGCAATTTGAAAAATTCGTGTTAACCATATGCAAAACGTGGCCTAAACGCCCGCACTTTAGATCATAATTGACATTTTGGTGCCACGAATATAACCGCAAACTGTATTAGCTTAGGTTTCTTTTTTGATTTTTTATGGCCATGCTTGGCTGCAGACCCAAAGATACAGATACAAATGCAGTTAGCAACGGGGATGACCTCCAAATTGAATAGAATCAAAATACCACAGATATAGAGAAACAGACAACATACAACACACAACAGAAACAGAAACAGAGACACCTCCAATGTGTGGCAAGGTGCAGGCAAGCATAACCACAAAAGCCGCAACAAGCCAAAGCAACGATGATAATGATAATAATGATGATCATTAAGAAACAGAGCTCTCAACTGTGTGTGAGTGCATGTGAGATGTGTGCCTGTGTCTGTGTGTGTGTGTGTGAAATGAAAAAAGCTTCACTATTGTATATGGAGGTTTATTCATATATACTATATTCACACATATTCTGTCATAGACGCTTGGCAATCCATTCAAAGAGGCAAACAGAACAGAACCGAACAAGCGAGCGAGCGATAGAACCCTAAAGGGACAGTAAGGTCAAAAGTTAGCTACGGGGGGAGAGTTGGGTAAGGGGTGCGGTAAGGCATCAGGGGACATCTCCCTTTTTGTTATTGCAAAATGTATTAAAAATACAATTCACAGATGGTGATTGAACTGAATTAGTATAATGGCCAACAAGAAGCAGCTAAGAGCGGGGTGCAGGTAGCTGTGGCTCTGTTGATGGGCCTGTTAAAAGCTGTTGATGGCCATTGCTGGCTGTTGTTGTTGTTGCTGTTGATGAGACATGCGATTAAAATGAATATAAGCTAAGTGTTGTTGTTGTTGCTGCTGCTGCTCGGCTAATGACTGTGCCCAAAAATGCAGAAGACAAGTTTAAAGTAGGTTAAATGCTTTGCGTGTGTGTACAAATATATATATAAAGGTGCGCGTGTGCGTGTGCATGTGTGTGTGTTTTAGTAGCTAGCGGAAAGTTTGCTTCGCATGTTAAAGTTGAGGAAAATTCAACACAAATATGAAACATGACATGCCAAAGAGCAAAGAGAGCAAGCGACGCCCAACATATGAGAGATCAAAAGATAAATGAAACAAAAGCTTTCTGCATTTGTGATTCCCAAAGTGTTTAGCCGAAGATTTGTTGTACTAGATTGCGGTAGTTAATTTAGCACCGTTAATCGAAACACTGTAGTGGGAGAGAGAAAGAGAGAGAGTGGGATTGACTCAGATAGTGTCTACTCACTTCTTCTAGTGCACAATAACCGTTGTACCCCTTGCACCGTTAATCGAAAAACTGTAGTGGGAGAGAGAAAGAGGGAGTGGAATCGTTTCAGATAGTGTCTGTTCACTTCTTCTAGTGCAGAATATGCCTTGTACCCCTTGTTTTGAATGCCTACAGGGTATCAACTTTGTTTTTAGAACACTGTGTATATAATATATAATAAGCGCACCTTTATTATATACAGGGTGCTTTTTGTGTGTGCTAAACAAATTCCAATTCCTGCAACTCTTTATCCTACTTCTCTGTACACCTTCTCGCCCTCTCGCTCTCTCGCCCGCTGAAGTACCAAGCCCTTAAGCTAATGTGTGCCCATTTCAAATTTATGCGTAACTGCGCTTGGTACTCTTCGTGTACCACGCCTCAGCTCATTAGCAGAGCGACAAAGAAGGCGAAGGACAAACGCACAGTCAACAAAGAGCGTGAGAAAGCGAGCGGCGAGAGAAAGGAAGAAGGGCAGCACTTGGCAACAGCTTAGAGAGAGAGCACAGAGCTTCGTGTGCGTGTGTTTGTGTGTGTGTGTGTGTGTGTGTGTGTGTATGTGTTGTGGCTGCATCTGCAATTTTCACTTGCACTTTACTGCTGCTGGCAGTTGAGTTAATTTTATTTGCAAAATAAAGCGAAACAAACTTTAAATGGAGTCAAATGCCAATACAAACTCACACACACGCACACACACACAATACCACAAACGCATAAGAGGAAAGGGGATGGGGAGAAGCGAGGGCACAGGCCAGACGTCTGCAGAACAAAGATTGCACATAGCAGCAGCAGCAGCACCAACAATAACAGCAAACTGCTACAAGAACAAAAAAAGTTCAAACGCCAGACAAGGATGCACCAAAGTGCAAAGGCAGAGAGCAAGCGACCAACGACCGAACAACGAACGAAGTCTGTTTGTGTGTATGTGTGTGTGTTTGGAGAGGGGAGAACGGGAGTAAATGGCAAAGCACTCGACGTAGCAGACGACGACGACGGCGGCGTCGCAGCGCTTTAAAAGCGGAAAGCAAAAAGGATTGAACAACATCAGCAGCAAAAGTTAATCGGGTGAGGGGGGGTCAGTCAAAACAGCAGGAGGTAAAGGCAACGCACGTGAAGACGCATCAAAGCACACGCACACACACACACACACACGCACACAAACTTAACCACAGCGAGACTGACTGAAACAAGAACAAGTGCATTGACACTTTATATGACGATGACGACGACGTCGATGGCAACGGCAACGGCAACGGCGACTGCAAAGGGTGAAGCACCAGGCGACAATGCGAGCAGCGACGCTGGCAGCGCTGCATTTTGATAGCGCAGCTCCGTAAATATGCAAAGAAAGAAGAAGCACAAGAAAACGAATCAACAGCAGACGAAGAGCGCAGCATAAAGGGATCGACCTCGAGCCAGACACACACACAGCTGATCAGCAAGCGAGAACGAGAGAGAGAACGTGAGAGAAAAGAAGACAGAGCTTAATGCAAAAGGTAGAGAGGAGAAGAAAGAACTTGAAAGCATGCCCAAAAAAACTGGCGATCGTTGCACTGCAAACAGCAATAACAAAAAAATTAAGCATTTCGCTTTACTGTTTTCGTCTGCTGGAGCCGGTAGCTGATTATGAGATTGTAAATCGAGTCTCTCATTATGAGCTGGCTCATAATGTTGTTGTTGTTGTTTTTGTTTACGATGACGTTGCCGAAACAAACGAGAGCGCAGAGCAACAACAAAAGTCAAGTCAAGAGTGAAATGCGACCAGTGAATATCAACAACAACAACAACAACAACAACAATAAAAAAAATGGTAAGGGGGATACACCGAAGATCACTGACGACGACGACGACGACGACGACGACGACGTTTATAGTTCAACGCACCGTCAAAGCGTGTGCTCCCTGCTGCTGCAGCTCGAATCGTTAGCGGTAGCCATTGGCCAGTGATTGCCCTAAAACAATGATTATGATGAACATGATAATGATGATGGGCTTCCTTGCAGAGGAAGAAATCACTCAGACGCTCAGCTGCACACTTTGCAAGCACTCTTCATCTTCTTCTTCTTCTGCTTCTGCTTCGTGTGCTTCTTCTTCGCCGCGTTGTCCATTGTCGGTCATTGATCGTGCGTGCTCATAATGAAGCCAACGACTCGTTGACTCTTTCATTAACTGCATCGCTCCGATCTCATTATGTTAACAGACTGAAACAGAAATAGCGTGCAAGGGAGTGGGAGCGAGATAGGCAAAGGGAAAGATGTGAAACTTAAACATTGTGCAATATTAGAATTGTTCATCTGCACTCAATTTATTCAACTTCTTTCTGCTCTGGTTTTGTGTGTTCTATGTTAGTTTACATAAAGCAACTTTTATCTGATTGAATTAGTAATAAATACTTATTTCATGTTTCTGCTCTGGTTTTGTGCAGAGAGAATGTAATGTATTACATTCTCATTGGTTTTGTGTTTTCTATGTTAGTTTACATAAAACATATTTTAACTGATTGAATTAGTAATAAATACTTATTTCATGTTTCTGCTCTGGTTTTGTGTTTTCTATGTTAGTTAACATAAAACAACTTTTATCTGACTAAATTAGTAATAAATACTTATTTCATGTTTCTGCTCTGGTTTTGTGTTTTCTATGTTAGTTTACATAAAATATATTTTAACTGATTGAATTAGTAATAAATACTTAATGGGGCAGCAGCTAATCACATGTTGATGTTGTTGCTGTTGTTGTTGTGACTGAGCAACACCTACGCTCAATGGCACAAACATATTGCTGTTTAGAGATCAGTCTGCCATATCAGGGCTACACAGCTACTTGGCTTAGCGAGATCATTGATCTTACCTACTTGGCGCTGCTAATTTGTATTATTAATTCAATCAATCACAGTCCGCTGTCCGCCGCTTCTGTCCCTAACGATCCAATCGTTCGACAGCAGCTGCCTTCGAGCATTGATCTCGCAACCATACTTATACAGATATACATATATATATGTATCTGTTGCCGATTGGCATTTCACAAATGCGCCGCGTTCTAGTTTTTTGGCGTCGTCTCTCTCGATGTGAATATATATATATAATGTATTTGTCGATGGCTGATTCGCATTTTCATCTTCTTGGCTAATTTAATTGTTTGCTTTTTCATTAAAGCGCTGGGAGCGGTTAAATTCTTGCCACAGACACGCGGGGTAAGGGAGTGCGAGCCACGAGATAGATGGTCGTCTGTCTATTTAGTTCATGGAAACATTTATAGCTGGCTCGGCTGGCGTTTAATTCGCTAATTGCTAATGCGGCCCGAAAAGAAAAAAAAAAGCTCTTATCAAATTGGAGCATCGCAAACGCAAACTTTTATTTAGCTCCCAGCTAATCTTCTGCTACATATTTATACCCTGAACCCATTGAAAATGTGTTAAGGAAGGGTATAATGGTTTTGTGCAAAAGTATGTAGCAGAAGGAGGCATCTGCGACGCTATAAAGTATATATATTCTTGATCAGCATCAGCAGGCCAGTCGATATGTTATCGATCCCAGACACTAAAAGAGCTAGAGACTTCAGATTTGGAACATAAGCTCGCCTAATCCCTAGGCAGTACAAGTTTGTTTCAAAATTTCGATAACTCTTTCCGTTTCCGATATACACATGTTATCGATAACAAAAAAAATTTGGAATTTGGAAAACTTTTTGATGCAGTTTGACACATTAGACGAAATAAGGATAATCTGTGAAATTTTGATCGATAACTCTCCCCGTTTCCGATATTCACATGTGATCGATAACAACAAAATTTGGAATTTGGAAAACTTTTTGATGCAGTTTGACACATTAGACGAAATAATGACAATCTGTGAAATTTTGATCGATAACTCTCCCCGTTTTCGATATACACATGTTATCGATAACAACAAAATCTTGAATTTGGAAAACTTTGAGATGCAGTTTGACACATTAAACGAAATAATGAGAACATGTGAAGTTTTCATCGACATCAGTTGAGAAACACCGGAGATATGGAGCATTGAAGTTAAGTCCAAGTATGCAGTATACACACACACACACATGCTTGCAAGCAGTGACTGTACGCGTAAAGTATAGGGTGCAGGGTATCGTCCAGTCGCGATTTCCCCACTAGAGCCTTCTTTCATGTTTTTTTTTTTGGCTACTGTCTGATGTCTTAGGAACTGGCGTGTTGTTGCTTGCTTCTTGCTTGCTTGTTTGTTTGTTTGTTTTAATTTAGCTACACATTTTAGTTCAAATATTTGATAAGCAGAACGGCTCGACGGCCCTCGACGCCTGGCATTTGCGTAACTTTTTTTTCGGCATTACCCATACGCCCCGCCTGCCTGCCTTTCTCTGTAACTGTATCTCTTCAACTTGTTTACAGTGGGAATTGCTTCCGCTAGCAAAAAATAGTTCTACTTCTGCTTCTTCAACGTTGCTGCTGCTGCTGCTTGTGTCTAATTATTTCCACTACATTTGCTTAATAGCTAAGTATTTAATTAAGTTTCTTTCTTCGCTTTGCTCCTTTTGTCTTTGTCATCTTAAGTTCAAATTCAATTCAAGCAAGTTCAATAAACGCTTAATGAGCTGCGGAGGTGGAGCTGTTTATGAGCGCTTTTAGCTTATTTTGTATACATTTTTGCATTGAGCAAAGTTCATCGGCAACTTATTTGAAGTGTAGATCGTGTTATCTGGGGCAACACTCCCAATATGAGTATCTATATGCGTATATATAAGTATCTTCCAGTCCGGGTAGATAACATTTTGGATTCTTTTTGTCAGTAAATTGTTTGTTTCAGGTATTTTTAGTAACACTTTATGTGCGAATTGCCTGAAAAAAACAGTTTTTTGTACTTGACTGACTGACTGCTATCAACACACAGCCTAAACGGTGAGTCATAGCTAATAATAGCTGATTATTGCGCTAAACGAATACTTAAGTATTGTAGGCAACCACTAAGTGGGTTCACTTTAGTCAGAGCTTACTGTGCTCATCTAGCAGCTGCCGTTGTGTTGTTCCCATGGCATACCCTTTACCTTATAGATCAACTTATGATTCGCTCCAGTTGCACATGTTCAGTGCCCCCCCCCCCCCCCCCCCCCCTGCGGCAACATTAAAGTTCTATCTTTATAGCAATTCAGTTTTTTATAGTCAAAACTTCCTTTTTGTTTTAATGCTCATCACTATCATTTGCACTTTATGTATCAAATGGCAACAAAGTTGCCCTCATTTATGCCACATTCCTGCTTACACCCCTGCGCACACACACACACACACATAGAGACTTGCTAAGTGGGGCACAAACACACAGACAGAGAGAGACAATCTAATGTTGCATGGAGACAGAAAAGTAACTCACTTTCCAGCTGGCACACGCTTGCAGCTAGTTTTATGTGTGGCAACAGCCGCCTCCGCAACGGAGCCAAGCTGCTGAATGCAACTTTTAACACCTCCCATGGGGCATAAACAGCAGCGGCAGCCAACTGTATTTTTTTATCTAATTAGGTAGTCAAAATATACAAAAAAAAAAGAGAACGCTTCATGTCTATAAGAGTGTATGAGTGTGTGTGTGTGTGCGCGTGTGTGTGTGTGTGTGTGTGTGTGTGTGTGTGTGTAAACTAAACTGTGTCACTAAACAAAAATCCAGCGGAGGCAGTCAAAGCGTTCAACTTTGCTGCTGTGCCCAGCAAATTTGTGTCAAACAGATAAAAAGAGAGAAAAAAAAGTGTTGATGGAGCTGGAGACGAGATGATAGAGGGGGGCAGGGGTGTGAGGCCACTCCTTTGGGGCACACACATAGACAGTGAAGCGGTAGTTATGATTATAACCTCAATTCTCAGGCGCTTAACAGAAATAAAAAAAGAAAGAAATAATGAAAAGAAGAAAAAAAAAACGGTTCCGAAAATTGTAGAGCATTTGAATAAATTTACAAGAATGCAATAAAAGAAGCACAAACAAGCCGAAACGAGACGAGACGAGGCGGGGCGGGGCGGGGCGGGGCGAGAGGAGAAGAGATAAAAAGCCAGTGTCCAAAGTAGGCGGCGACGGCAAACGTTGATTTAAATGGCACCCAAAAAGTTCGTCATGGAACGAGAGGAGACAAACAGACACAAAGAGTGGCAGAGTGGAGAGAGGGGAGCGGGAGAGGGCTAGCGAGAGAGGGGGAGGGATAGGGGGAGCATGGTTGGAGATGGATGGACAACTATTCAAATTGAGGTCATTCATCCCGCTTCGTTGAGCGCGCTTAAGTGAATTATATATGTACGTATAGTTTGTAGATACAAATACAAGCAAGTAGTATCTGTTAGATACATGTGAGCTACACACACACACACACACACACATACGTATAGTTGTAGTTATTTTTGTCATCGTGGGGTCAGAGATCTGTGCCACACAACCATTTACACCTTTTCAAAAAGCACTCAAGCCTCATTTTGAAGTATTTGTGAATTGTGGGGAAAGCCTTTCACTAAGCCGCTTAACTCTTTTTGTGGATTTAAATGTCTAACCGAAAAGGCAAACACACATACACACAAACACATAATGAATACGTTAATTGCTGACAATTTGCCGGGCCAAAAAAAAACCTATCTAAACGATCCATTCAAAGATCGTTCAACGCCCTCCGTTTGATATCATCATCATCATAAACATTAACGTCATCATCATCATCATGAACGTCATCATCATCATCATGAACGTGTTCGTCATCATCACTTGTCCATCGCACGCACTTTACATACATATCTGCATATATAAATACAAAAATTCTTGATTCTTTTCGATTTTGGACTTTCAGCCTGTCTGTCTATAACTCTTTTTGGGGCGTCTCTTTGCGTTTGAATTCGATTTGTGCGTATGTGTTTTCGATTTGTATTTCGTTATGGGAGTAGGTCAGTTCAAAATTTGCATATATATATATATATATATGTGTGTGTGTATGTGTATATGTGTGCCTTGACTGATTTTGATTTCTTGCCTTATTTTGTATTCATATTCGCAGGCTTTTGCTTTTGCTTTTGCTTTGACACTCGACTGGCCCCGCCCAGTTGCATTTATTGACTGATTTAGTCAACTCAACCCCTCTATACCCGGGAGGGGTTGTATATGTATGTGTGTGTGTGTGCCTAAGGCGATTAGACGCAGACATCGACAATTTGCTCGACTTTGAATGCCAAATTTGTGCATTTGGGCTGCGTTTCGACCTGATTTTGTCGATTGGCCAATAAGTTGTTGTAGCCAAAAAGGTCGCCAAGAGTGCTCGCTAGACCACAAACTTAGCTTTAAGTGGGGTTTCGTTCAATGTTTAGAGCCCCAAAAAAGGTCAAGCTATTGTGTTGAAGAAGCTGTATTATACTGATTATGTTTGCATTACTTGAAGTATTTTTAGGCTTTTGATTCACAACAAGTAAGAAGGCTCTAGTCGAGAAATCCCGACTAGACTATGCCCTGAACCCTATACTTAACGCGTACAGTCACTGCTTGCAAGTATGTGTGCGTGTGTACTGTATACTTGGACTTAACTTCAATGCTCCATATCTCCGGTATTTCTCAACCGATGTCGATGAAAACTTCACAGATTGTCATTATTTCGATTAATGTCTCAAACTGCATCTCAAAGTTTTCCAAATTCAAGATTTTGTTGTTATCGATCACATGTGTATATCGGAAACGGGAAGAGTTATCGATCAAAATTTCACAGATTGTCATTATTTCGTCTAATGTTTCAAACTGCATCATAAAGATTTCTGAATTCAAGATTTTGTTGTTATCGATAACATGTGTATTTCGGAAACGGAAAAAGTTATCGATCACAATTTCACAGATTGTCATTATTTCGTCTAATGTTTCAAACAGCATCATAAAGATTTCTGAATTCCAAATTTTTTTGTTATCGATAACATGTGTATACTGGAAATGGAAAGAGTTATCGAAAATTTGAAACAAACTTGTACTGCCTAGGGATTAGGCAAGCTTATGTTCCAAATCTGGCGTCTCTAGCTCTTATAGTGTCTGAGATCGATAACATATCGACTCGGCTGTTAATGCTGATCGAGAATATATATACTTTATGGGGTCGGACATGCTTTCTTCTGCCTGTTGCATACTTTTGCACAAAACTATTATACCCTTTTTACCCATTTTCATATAAAAATGTATCCACTTTAAGGAGAACCCCAAACTTAGTCCATATGCTATCATTTCGCTTTTGAGTTAGATATAGATAGATATGTCTTGCCATTTTGGCTGTGCGTTGATAGCAGTCAGTGCGTGCGTTGATAGCAGTCAGTCAAGGAGAACCTTATCGCAGAAATGCCAATCCTGCCCCACAATGTATGCAGCTCGGCAAATACTGTCTATTATCTATTGGTAAATCACACAAATCGAGACAGGTCAATAGCTAAATCAATAAAAGTTATCATTGTTCTAACTGGAACTATGCAACGGAAATCGTATAAAACGCTTAAGCCCGTAGACGAACCACAATCAGTTAAGATTATAACGTGCCACAGCAATGAAGCTCGGTAAGGATTTCCATTAGTTTCACTCACGAAAAGTTACTTTCAAGAGTTTTCCCTTTTCGCCAAAAAAGTTTTGCTACAACTTTGCCTGCTGCTTGGTGCTGGCGTGGCAGTTGCCCAGCACCGTGCCACACTTTTGTGCTACGCAGATGGCGTCTGTGTCTGCAGCGGACATCAGGTGGGTGAGTTGGTGGCCAACTGCGACGACTGCACTGCCTACTACCAATGCGGCTTGAGTACCGTGCAACGTGTTCGTTGCCCGCTTGGGTTGATCTTCGATGCCGAGCGGCTGGCCTGTGTGCCTGGCACGTGTCCACGAGCGGATGCCCAATGCATTGTACAAGTTATACCCACAACTGCAGCACCACCACCACCGCCACCATCAAATTGTGAGAATCCTGCCGTTCAGTGCAGCGTCCATGGCCAAATACTGCCACATGCCGCACATTGCCGCCTCTTCTGGACCTGTGTCGAGAACTGTCCCGTGCTGGGCTTCTGTGAGCTTGGCATGTGGTTCGATCGCCAGGCTTTCGTTTGTGACTTGCCACACAATGTGCACAACTGCCCCGCTGGCCGAGATTAACCTGCCACACCATTAACTTTATTCACTTTGCAACCACAATTGACTCCACGAATAACTGCATATAATAACAATATGAATCTAATATACGCAAATTGCTTGACACAATTTTTCGTTTTTCTGCTTTTATACCCTGAACCCATTGAAAGGGTATGATGGTTTTGTGCAAAAGTATGTAACAGGCAGAAGGAAGCATCTCCGACCCTTTAAAGTATACATATTCTTGATCATCGAATCCATATGTTATCGATCTCCGAGACTATAAGAGCTAGAGACTCCATATTGGAAACATAAGCTCGCCTAATCCCCAAGCAGTACAAGTTTGTTTCAAAATTTCGATAACTCTTTTTCGTTTCCGATATACACATGATATCGATAACAACAAAATCTTGAATATCGAAAACTTTTAAACGTCGTTTGAAACATTAGACGAAATAATGACAATCTGTGAAATTTTGATCGATAACTCTTCCCGTTTCCGATGTATACATGTTATCGATAATAACAAAATCTTGAATTCAGAAATCTTTATGATGCAGTTTAAAACATTAGACGAAATAATGACAATCTGTGAAATTTTGATCGATAACTCTTCCCGTTTCCGATATACACATGTTATCGATAACAACAAAATCTTGAATTCAGAAATATTTATGATGCAGTTTGAAACATTATACGAAAAATTGATAATCTGTGAAAATTTTATTGAAATCGGTTGGGAAACATGGGAGATAGGGAATATTGAAGTTAAGTATACACACACACACATACACATACTACATATATGGTTCAGGGTATAGTCTAGTCGGGATTTCTTGACTAGAGCCTTCTTACTTGTTTCCATTTCGTTTTTTTTGCATGCTAACTAACTAGTTTGCGGGGTGGTGCGGGGGCTGCTGTGTTTATCGTTGCAACAAATGTAGCACGCAACTAACAATTTTAGCTGCTCCAAATCGAAAAAAAAAACAACTCGGACTAACTAACACACACACAAACACACACATAATCACACACATCGACACACCTAAACGCAAACAAATGCCTGAAACAGGTAATGCATTTGCGTGTGCAGAACTTTGAATACCCTAACTTACAGTTATGGAGAGGTATATGTATGAAAGAGTTTTCAGTACTATAGCTTTGGAAACTTTTGAATACCCTAACTTACAGGTATAGAGATATATATATATCTCAGTATTTCAGTACTATAACTTCGAAACTTTCCAATTCCCTAACTTACAGGTATCGAGGGGTATATATGTAGAATGTTTTCAGTACTATAACTTCGAAACTTTTGAATTCCCTAACTTACAGGTATTGAGAGGTATATATATGGAAAGGCTTTCATTACTATAACTTTGGAAACTTTTGAATACCCTAACTTAGAAGTATAGAGAGGTTTATATATAGAATAGTTTTCAGTACTGTAACTTCGAAACTTTCCAATTCCCTAACTTACAGGTATCGAGGGGTATATATGAAAAATGTTTTCAGTACTATAACTTCGAAACTTTTGAATTCCCTAACTTAGAGGTATAGAGAGGTTTATATATGGAAAAGTTTTCAGTACTATAACTTCGACACTTTTGAATACCCTAACTTACATGTATTGAGAGATATGTATACGGAAAAGTGTACAGTACTATAACTTCGAAACTTTTGAATACCCGAAACTTTTAAATACCCTAACTTACAGTTATTCAAAGTTAGTTTTCAGTACTATAACTTCATCGAAACTGAAGCAATGTTTTAATACTATTTCATTCATGTTTTGAAATCTAGAATAACATTCAAAGTTCGAAACACAATTTCCAAGACGTAAACTTCATCGATTTGAAAAAGCTTTATCTTTATTCAGTCCTTATGGAAGATTCAAACTCTGTAAAAATCTTTGTTAGTAAGAATTTTATCTCAAAATATCTCAAACAATCAACATATTTCTTTAAAAGAGTTCAAGTCTTAGAAAACTTTCAACGAAACGATTTTCCACAATTAGAGCAAACTGTTCAACTGCATTCAGTTCGAAAATGTGTGCCACTAAAAACACTAGATTTGTGTATAAACTGTCAAAGTAAGTGACATAGTTAAGCGAGCCCAAAAAGTTGTTTATTCTTTTTGGCAACACCAACAGCAGCAGCAGCAACAATAACAACAACAAAACTTTCACCCAACTAAGCCGCAGCATTTTGGACAATTTCGTAACTGGGTAAACACACACACATACACATACATGAGTGTGTGTGTGCATGCAAATGTGGAGTGCATAAAGTGCAGCCAACAACAACAAAAACAATAGAAAGAAAAAAAACAGCAACAACTGCGACAGGTGAATGAACGACCTCAAACGAGGTCAGCAGCAAAACTATGGGCCAAATTATGCCGGTGCCACATTGAGAGAGGGGAGGAGGAAGGGGAGGGGAGGGGAATGCGATGGGTAGGGCCGGAACCAAGAGGGCCCCACACAAACCCAAGCCCATTCATGCGCACAATAAAACCAAAAAAAAACCAAAAACAAAAAACGAATGAACGAAAAAAAACACAACACAAACAAGTACGAGTCGAGAAATCCCGACTAGACGATACCCTGAACCCTATACTTAACGCGTACAGTCACTGCTTGCAAGTATGTGTGTGCGTGTCTAAGTACGCTTATACTGCGTATACTTAACTTAATTTCAATGCTCCCTATCTCCAAAGTTTCCCAACTGATTTCAATAAAATTTTCACACATTATCATTATATCGTCTAATGTTTTAAACTGCATCTCAAAGTTTTCCAAATTCAAGGTTTTGTTGTTATCGATAACATGTGAATATCGGAAACGGGAAGAGTTATCGATCAAAATTTTCACAGATTGTTATTATTTCGATTAATGTTTCAAACTGCATCATAAAGATTTCTGAATTCAAGATTTTGTTGTTATCGATCACATGTGTATATCGGAAACGGGAGGAGTTATCGCTCAAAATTTCATAGATTGTCATTATTTCGATTAATGTTCCAAACTGCATCTCAAAGTTTTCCAAATTCAAGGTTTTGTTGTTATCGATAACATGTGTATATCGGAAACGGAAAGAGTTATCGAAATTTTGAAACAAACATATACTGCCTAGGGATTAGACGAGCTTATGTTCCAACTCTGGAGTCTCTAGCTCTTACAGTCACTGAGATCGATAACATATCGACTCGGCTGTTAATGCTGATCAAGAACATATATAATTTATGAGGTCGAAAATGCTTCCTTCTGCCTGTTACATACTTTTGCACAAAACCATTATACCCTTTGTACACATTTTCAATGGGTTCAGGGTATAAAAATCAACTATGTATGCAGTATGATTATGTTGATGTTGTAGTTGTTGTTGTTGTTGCTGTTGTTGTTGGGCAGTTGATGGCTTCAGTTGGCTTCAGTTTCAGCTTGCCTCGCATGCTAATAGCCTGGTCAAAATGTGGGCCGTCGCCGTCGCCGCCGCTTCGCATTTCACAGTGACCCAAATCCTGCAATGGCCACTCAGTAGATGCCATATAGATGGATGGATGGATGCTGAATTCAAACAAGTTTATGCCCCTCACCCCCTCTCCCTCTCTCTCTCTGTCGCTCTCTCTGTCTTATTCTCTGTTGGGTCATTTGTGGCAGTGTGCTTTGGAGCCATTTGGCTGCACTAAATCACTTAAGATGCTTTTAGCAGGAAGAAGAAGTTTAGGCTTAGTCTTATTTATGTGACTGTCGGGCTGCCAGCACTCGACTGCCATTCTCTGTGTGTGTGTGTGTGTGTGTATAATGGATGATGTTGACCCGCCGCACAGCTTGTACAGAGAGTGGGCGGGAGTGGGTTGGGTGGGGTGGGCAGGCAGGTGACAGGCAGAAATGTGGAGCAAGCAGCCTTCGCCTAAGCTGCCACGATTGAATGCCTAATGCGCTAGATTATGGGCAAAAAATAGGAATAGGCCAACAACAACAACATTTATTTATGTTTCCCCCGATTAAATGTGACTCTTGTGTAGTTTATTTATGGTAAATGTTTGTTTGACTTCATATTGACTGAAAGTTTCAGGAAAATGCACTCAAACTTAAATATTCAAAAGAATATTTATATTTATTACTTGAGAAATCAAACTGAAAGTCGAACTTTGGCTTAAGTTTATATACTTTAGTAAGAGCCAAAGTTTCAGAAACATGCATATTTAATGTACTTGCCAGAAAATATTGTTTTTCTGTTTCATTTGGAACGAGATTCAGTAATAATAGATATGCCGTATACACTATTTATACCTCATACTATTCCTTTAACCCTTTATCTATGTTTTTATACCCTGAACCCATTGCAAATGGTTAAAAAGGCTGAGTCGATATGTTATCGATCCCAGAGACTATAAGAGCTAGAGACTCCAGATTTGGAACATAAGCTCGCCTAATCCCTAGGAAGTACAAGTTTGTTTCAAATTTTCGATTACTTTTACGATTTTCGATATACACATGTGATCGATAACAACAAAGTCTTGAATTTGGAAAAATTTGAGATGCAGTTTGAAAAATTAGACGAAATAATGACAATCTGTGAAATTTTGATTGACAAATCTTCCCGTTTCCGATATATACATGTGATCGATAACAATAAAATCGTGAATTTTTAAAACTTTGAGATGCAGTTTGAAACATTAGACGAAATAATGATAATCTGTGAAACTTTGATCGATAAATCTTCCCGTTTCCGATATATACATGTTATCGATAATAACAAAATCTTGAATTCAGAAATCTTTATGATGCAGTTTAAAACATTAGACGATATAATGATAATGTGTGAAAATTTTATTGAAATCGGTTTGGAAACTTTGGAGATATGGAGCATTGAAATTAAGTTAAGTATACGCAGTATAAGAGTACATAGACACGCACACACATACTTGCAAGCACTAAGTGTATGCGTAAAGTATGGTGTTCAGGGTATAGTCTAGTAGGGATTTCTCGCCTTCTTACTTGTTCTGTTTCATGTTGAACGAATTTCATTAATAATCGATATCCCATATACCTCATAATATTCCTCTAACCCTTTATCTATGTTTTACTATCTATTTGCTGGCTCCAAATGATATCAATTATGTTTGTGATATGATTATATTTATGTCTATTGAACATTTCTCGCGCATACACTCCGCACATTATTGATTTGCTCCACTTAATGACAGCTTGAGGCACACATAAGTTTATAGCCTTGAGCCAAACAGGTAACCAAACACAAGATCTGCACAAAAGCAACAGCAACAGCAACAAGGTATTAATAACAACAATGGGCAGACGAGAAGCGATAAGCAAACAAATCGTGCAGCTGGCATCAGCGAGCAATGAGCTGCTAATTGACGACACCTTAAAAATAATAAAAATAAACAGAGCGAAGCCAAATGCGCCCGCCACAAACAATTAACAGAGTTGAAGGTGGCAACAACAACAACAACAGCAACAACAATGTGCAACTGGGATGCAAGCATGTGTTTGAAGTTATTATGTCATTATTAATTTACGAGCTGTGACAATTAACGAGATGAGCTGAGCCGGCGTCTGACTGTTGCAAACTGCGTGACTGCAACAACAGTGCAAGGTCTGCGACACATATGTGGGTCAATGTGTGCGTACGTGTGTGTGTGTGTGTGTGTTAACGATCAAACTAAACGGCTGCTTGTTTGCTTTACAACTAACAACTTCCCACGCGACACGAAGCTAAAGCAGTTTGTTTTTTTCACACCACACGCTGCGTATGCGCAATTTCTTTTAAGGCCTATCCGTTTTGACCACTACGCTTTGGTCATAAGTGCAACTACAAACACACTAACACACATACACACGTATGCATGTATATATCTTTTGGATTGCTGCTGCCTGTGGCGAATACCAACAATAACAATAATAACAAGACAAAGCAAAAACACAAAAAAAAAACAAACAAACGCACGCACACACACACACACGTTCACGTTCAAAAATCAGTTGCCGACAGTATTTTGTATGTAGTAGATTGAGCACAGTGGGTCAATGTCCCACTGATAAAGTGAGCGTAGAGTCGACGCCATCAACGTTGTGGCTGCCACCAGTTGAAAGCCAGCAGCAACTGGAGCAGCAGCCGCAGCAGACATCGTCTTTTTGTGTCTGCCAAAAGGCAAATGCGATTTTAATTAATAAAATATGCTGTGTATTTGGTTGCACAAAGCAAATTTCACGTTTGAAATACTTTTTTCACGTCTTGAAAACTACACCTTGTCAAGCTAATTAAAATTTTTGTTTTTTTAGTTTTAGCTGTCTGCCAAATAAAAATTTGAGTACATATTTTCTAGTTGAGGCAGCACAAGAATGCTTTCAGCTACAAATTATATATTTGTTAACAAACATACTAATACAGTATGCATATATATGACTCTGTATGTTCTTTGAAGATTTATGCGTGTGCCAGTTTTTTGTAGTGTGACATTTGTTGTGTGAGATTTAAATTGAAATTGCCTTTAGAAACTAATAAATAGGTTTTGCTTTTTTTAATGGCCATAGAACACATGTTGCTATGCTTAAATAAAGCAAAATAAATGATGTTTTAGTTATGAAATGACAAGCTATTTGTGGGACTTTATAAATACCATAAAATACATATAAATGTGAATGCCTAAAAGTAGGCCAAGTTTTTCATCAATGCTGTATCTGTTGAACGTTTATGTACATAATATTTAGCATACTTTTGTGCGGCTAGCTTATTTGATAGCATTTGAATCGGAATAATAACTGAATTTTTCGTTATCTTTTTTTATTTTAGCTGTTCGTTATGGTCGCGTACCGAAACGTTCACGTGAGCTGAACGGAGCCGCAGCCGTCGCTGCTACAGCAAGCGCTAGCAGCACTCCCCTAAATGTGGATGAAACCAGTGCCAATAATTTGCATACAAATCTAATACAACAGCAACAGCAACAACAACCGCAGCAGCAACAACAACAGCAACAGCCGCATGCGAGCAGTGTGCGTGTGAACACACCAAGTACACCACAAACGCCACAAATGTGTTCGATAGCCTCGTCGCCATCGGAGCTGGGCGGTTGCAATAGTGCCAACAACAACAACAACAACACATCAAACAGTAACAACAACAGCATCAGCAGCAGCAGCAACAACAACACTAATGCATCATCAGCTGTCGCTGTGAGCAATCATCATCAGCAGCAATTGGTTAACATGGGCAGCAGCAGCGATATGACAATGACCCAGGTGGCCATGTGCCACGCCCACGACGCCCATCACGACGGCGGCCTTGGCGGCACCGCAAACGAACTGACTGTCTACGATGTGATCATGTGCGTCTCCCAGGCGCACAGACTCAACTGCTCCTACACCGAGGAGCTGACACGCGAACTAATGCGGCGTCCCGTTACCGTGCCACAAAATGGCGTAAGTACAAACGAAATCCATATCTCCATCTCATTCTCATTGGCTGATTGCAACATTTGTGTTTTGCCCGTTAGATTGCCACCACGGTGGCGGAGAGCCTGGAGTTTCAAAAGATCTGGCTGTGGCAGCAGTTCTCGGCCCGTGTCACGCCCGGCGTGCAACGGATTGTGGAGTTCGCGAAACGCGTACCTGGCTTCTGTGATTTCACGCAGGACGACCAACTGATACTCATCAAGCTGGGCTTCTTCGAGGTGTGGCTGACGCATGTGGCACGCCTCATCAACGATACGACGCTAACGCTGGACGATGGCGCATATCTGACACGCCAGCAACTGGAGATACTCTACGATGTTAGTCAAGTTTCAAACCTACCCAATGAACCCTTGGGACATTTCTGTGCTAACTCAAATTTCCCCCTATTTTCTAGTCGGACTTTGTGAATGCCCTGCTGAACTTTGCCAATACACTGAATGCTTATGGGCTGAGCGACACCGAGATTGGACTCTTCTCGGCCATGGTGCTGCTGGCGTCCGATCGACTGGGTCTGAGTGAGCCCAAGGTGATTGCTCGTGCTCGGGAACTGGTTGCGGAGGCATTGCGTGTGCAAATTTTAAGATCGCGAGCCGGTTCGACGCAGGCGCTGCAGCTGATGCCGGCGCTGGAGGCTAAGATACCGGAGTTGCGCTCGTTGGGCGCCAAGCACTTCTCACATCTCGATTGGCTGCGAATGAACTGGACCAAGCTGCGTCTGCCGCCGCTCTTTGCCGAGATCTTCGACATACCCAAGGCGGATGATGAGTTGTAGACACACACACACACACACATCACACATACACAACACACACACACAGCCAATAAATCAAGCAACAATTTGATATTCTACAACTTGTAGTAGTAGTATGTTATAAGTAATTAGTGTTTAACGAAGAGTTGGCAGCAAGCATCAACATACCAGATACATCAACTACAACTAATCAGAAAAAACAAAAAGATACTTTTTACCAGATACAGTTACCGTTAGTTACAACTACAACTACAACGTAAAGTTATGCATACAACAAATATTTAGCAATGTTAAAGACGTTCGTAAACATTTTTAGCCACACACACACTGACACACAGACACACCTACGATCATAGACTTTGAGATACTCTCATCTGAAAAAAAAAAAAAAAATTGAAAATTGTTTTTATTTTTTTTTTTCGACTGCAAGAAACATATCCCATGCGCAACATACAAATTTATTTATTTCATTGTCAAGCTCATCATCAAATCAAATCAAATGAGAAACGAAACGAAACCCAAATCCCAAGTCCAAAACCAACTTTCCCAACTTTTCAAAAAACTCGACTGAAGAGCGAGCGTTCAAGTTCGAAAAATAAACTGTTTATTATATTATTATTATTTTTTATTAATTAAAGAACTACTTATAAATATATCAAATTTATACATATACATACATATATATAAAAAGTTTATATATATATATATACTATGTAAACCCTAGAGTTATCTAGTGTAGTTCAAGCAAAAAGACCCAATTATCTAACTTTGCTCTCGTTTTATTATTATTATTATTATATGTATCTGCGTGTAAATAAATTAAACTTAATTTCTAACATTTAACACATACAGCCACGGCTTGATTATTATTTCTTTAAGTTCGCTACTCGATGCTCTTTCCAAAAAAAAATTAATTCGAAAATTGCTGGAAGGTAATTTCTTATTATTTCTTATTCTTCGGGACGTCATTGATTCAAAACGTGTTCATATTCGTTTAAAATATATATATATCGGATAAGTTTAAGTGCTTAATTTGTATAACTTGGAACAATCAAATAGTTTGATGAATTTTTGAATAGATTGGTGCTAAATTTTTTTGTGTATTACGTTTTCGAACAACCGAATACGAATGTTATAGAAAAAATAACTAAAATCATATAACATATATACATCTATATATATATATCTGCAAACAAATCTAAATAAACAACTCTAAAAGCTCTTCATTAATTGTTGAATTTATATAGAAGATTTTGTAAATTTTATTAGTGTGAAACAAAATACTTATAATTATATTAAAAACATATATATATATATATATATATAGAGAGAGAGAGAGAGGAAGCTACGTAAAATTCTAGAATCTGGCGTAGCAACCGTTTTATGCTCCATGTGTACCTTTCGCTTATTGAACTTAGAACATGTATCTAGATCTATATATAAATTATATAACAATTTGCAATATCTTAGTTGCTTTATCCAAGAAAAATCATTTTCGAGTGCCCAGTGAAGAAGCCGATGCAAAATTATATACCTTTTGTGAATTGTAGCATTAATATTTTTATTTAATTACATTATTCAATTATACAAGTACATATACTATATATAATCCATAGATAAAATTTTCTACCTACTGTAGCTTTGATTACATTTTTCAATGATGTGTCAAATTTTAAATGGTATTTATATGGATACAATACGCCCAAAAACTAAAATCGAGCATTAATTAAAGATCAAATATGATATATGATGATGATATATATATATATTGTTACAGAACAACAAACTTCGTCAACTTCCTACAATAAATAATAATGAAAATATACAAAAAGAAATGTCTAAGTGTCTAGGAATCAATAGTCTCTACATAAACCAGATCAAACCAATATACATATAGATGTTTTATATACATAAATATATCGAAATCGCTTTGCCATTAACTAAAAAACAAGAAGCACAACTAAATAATTGTAATAGTCGCGTATTTCGACCATTTTATCGCCCAAGCAATATATATGAAAAAGAAAAACAGAAAGGTTAGATTGCATGGAAAGTTTTAAAGAGTTATATATATAATCTGTGTGAGACAGATGATCAAGAGATTGTATACTATATATCGCTTGTCTACCAATTGTTTTCCTTAGGAAAAACCACAACTTTGCTGTCTCCATGCCATACAAACAAAAGAAGAAAAGCAAACTCAAAAGCGCTTTTTACTATCAGCTAACAAAATATATAAACATACATATAAAGAATCAAGAATATGCATAACAAAAGTAGATAAGAATAAATAAACTCATTAAATTGCAAACTGTAATCAAATTACAGACAACCAAACAAAACGTACTTGAACACAAACAAACGTCTTTGAATAAACTGAATAGAACTACTTACTATGCCAGTAGTTTAAACAATAACAATTAAATATGTTTATGTATGTGTACGCCAAGAGTTTTATTTCTCAAAATACACAATGGAAATGCCTTTAAGTTTACTTTGGCGAATATGCAAATGCTTCTTTGGTGGAATTAGTCGTCCCTGGGCTTGGGATAGAACTGGGTGAGCACTTGGCTCAGCTCCTGTGCCAGCTCGGGCGTGGCAGCGGCCAGGACGCGTCGCGACATTATATCAAAGTCACCACCAGCTGGATCGATGACCACGCCACCGGCCTCACGCACAATCAGATCGGCGGCACAGACGTCCCAGGCATGAATGCCCATCTCGTAGTTGGCATCGGCGGCGCCCATGGCCACCATGGCCATGTTCAAAGCAGCTGAGCCCAGTACGCGCAAGCTGACCATACAAAATAGATATCAGTTAAGATCAGTTTACAGGCTTAGAATATTGGAACCCACCCATGCACTTTTTTGGCCACTTTGGCAAAGTTCTCATTCACCACCAGCATTTTGTCCTCGTCGCGTGTGGTGCCAAACTCGCTTGTGACCAGAGCCTTGGCCAGCTCCTTCTGGCCACTGGCCTGTATGCGCAGGCCATTGTAGTAGGCGCCCTGGCCGCGGCGAGCCGTAAAGCGCTGCTCCAGCAACGGATTGTAGACGATGCCAATCTCGGTCACTTTGTTCACCTTGAGGCCCACCGAAATACAGGAGTGTGGAAATGCATGGACAAAGTTCATGGTGCCGTCTACCGGATCGATTATCCAGGTGGGCGCATCGGTCAGCTTTTTGACACCGTCCCCCGTGCTGCTTTCCTCCTCGCCAATGAATCTTGAACATAAATATTTATCAGTATCTGATGTGGTGAAATTTGCCGCCTACTTGTGATCGGGATACTGTTGGCGAATGCCGTCCATGATTAGCTTCTCCACATCCTTATCGGTTTGCGTTACCAAGTCAATATCTCCGGACTTGCACACAAAACTCTGCCGTGATTCATTGTTGCGCGCAATAAGCTGCATAAATATAATTTTTAAATAATTCTGAAGCGGCAGAGCGACATATTTGTGGGCACACTTACCCGACCGGCCTCAGTTGTAAGGTTGTTAATGACCTCAAAGCACTTTCCCAAATCTAAGCTTCCAGCCATTTGGTGTTTTGCACGTCTCAACATTGACTAAAGGCGTGTGTTTAATTAAATTAGCTTTTGTGCAGCAATACATACAAGTTTATGTGTATGCTTCTTATTGTACGCTGATTGGCTAGTGTTGTGTAAGGCTCGCATGCGGCGATTGAGGTTGTGGTGCGGCGAATCGATTACATATCGACTACACTCGATGGTCAACGAAAACAACAGGTTTTGATCGTACCAGAATATTTATTAGAATGCAATTTAAAATCTTGGTGTGCAGCTGGTTGACTTACATGCAAGTTTATGTGTATGCCTCTTGATGTACGCTGATTGGCTAGTGTTGTGTAAGGCTCGCATGCGGCGATTGAGGTTGTGGTGCGGCGAACCGATTACATATCGAGCACAATCGATTGTCAACGAAAACAACAGGTTTTGATCGTACCAGAATATTTATTAGAATGCAATTTAAAATCTTGGTGTGCAGCTGGTTGACTTATACTTTTGATTTATAATCTGATGTTAGCCTCGAAGCTTCAGAATCCAACGATGAACTGGATGGTGTAAAATCGGTCTGTGCCGTAAAATCCTTTGTTTCCGGCGCTCTGTTTTGCCTAGCCTCATCATCTCTCGGTGAAGGATACTCTTGCACAAGAATCGAAGATAGCTCGAGTGTCAGGGATTCCGTAGCCGCTGCTAGTACGCGTCGCGACATAAGATCAACCGCGCCGCCAGCTGGATCAATAACAGTGCCGCCGGCCTCAGTTACCAATATATTAGCGGCCGCCATATCCCAAACGTGCAGGCCAAAAAAATAGAAGGCATCCGCAGTACCAGAAGCGACCATTGCCAGGCCCATTGCCGAGGAACCAACCGAACGTAATCTATAAATTTGTGCATCACCATTATTTAAGATTCATATAATTAATTTTTGTATATTTACGCATGGGTCCTGTCGATCAGCCGCTGGGTATTCTCCATGGAGGTTGCGTTGCGAGCCGCATTAATGCCGGAACCATACTCCTGCAGCACCAGCGCACCCTTGAGGTTATCCTGGCCGCTAGTGTGCATAGGTTCGCCATTTCGCTGGGCACCTTTGCCCTTGCGTGCCGTGTAGAACTCCTGCAAAGCTGGACTATACACAATCCCAAATGCAGTCTGCTTGTCAACAAAAAGCGCTAACGAGATGCAGTAGTAGGGAAAATGATGAACGTAGTTCATGGTGCCATCGATCGGGTCAATAATCCAAGTAGGCGCATCGGTCAACGTCACTTTACCCGTCTCCGACGCCGACACCGACTCCTCGGCAATGATCCTGTAAGTGGTTTAAATGAATCAACTGATTGATTGCTTTTCCATTGCACTTACATGTGATTGGGGTACTTTGCCAGAATGTCTACCACCATCATTTGCTCCACCTCCAGGTCGACGCGCGTATTGAGATCCTTCGCATGCTCCTTGGTGGTAAACGACATGCGCCGCCTATTGTTGGCAGCCAGCGCATGTGCGCCGACCTTCCTCACCAGTGCCACAGCAAAGGCATACGCGTCATCCAAATCGATTTTGGGTGAAACAAAAAGTGACGAGGGTCTCGTGTTAGACTTTGGTGTGCCATCCTCATCATCAGAGTAGAGATTGCCCGGTGTGTTTGTTGTCTTGGACGAGTACACCTTCGACGGATCGAAGGTGACATCCGTGTTCATGAGCGTTGAGACAACTTGTTTCTTTTCCTGCACCTCACTCTGTACGGGCTCAACAGTTCGCCTTACGGGCAGTACAACTGCCGGCGGAGGCGGAGTTGGTGCTGGCTGTTCTTCAGGCGGAGGTGGTGTTGGCTGCTCTTCAGGTGGTGGTTTAACTGCTGGCTGTTCTTCAGGTGGTGGTTTAACGGCTTTTACAACTACTGGTCCTGGTGGAGTCGTTCGCGGTGTAGTTGATGGTGGAGTCGTTCGCGGTGTAGTTGATGCCTGTGGCGGATTAAACACAATAACGCTGTGAGTTCGTTCCTCCGCCGACTTCCGCTGCATATTGGCAATTCGTGGATCATTCAAATCGGCTTTGTATCCCTCCAGGCCAAATTCGGTCGCCGCATTAGCGGTTCGAGTCAGGCTTGTATTGGCAGTCAGCGGTCTGGGCGTTCCCCCACGTTGCGCCGATGGCCTGCGGCTATGCAGAGATCTAGCGTTCTTTAACTCATTGACGCGCGGATCCTCAGCAGTCGCCACATGATCCTCGAGACCAAAGCTGGTGGCCGCATTCTCCGGCCGGTCGACAGTTTGCGTCTTCGTCTTTGATTCATTTTTATTGGTGTCCATGGCAATTGCACAAATGTTGGTGTTGAAAGTAGTTGTTGTTAGAAGTTCTACCAGCTGCCACCAAGAAATTGCATGCCTTTCAACAATTTCCAAACTCGACTCGAATCGAATCGAACTTTCTGTAACTGAACAACAAACACAACTGAATGGCAAATAACAAATTTTGACTTTCAACACAAAGCAAATATCAATTCACAACTTTCGGCTTGTAAAGTTTGCTTTTAATAATCAGTAAGTAATTTTTATTTGTTTGCAAAACTCTTCTTCAATTATAAACCATACCCAGGCAAAGGTGGATCACCTGTTACATCATCACTTGGTCTTGATCTAATTACCTTTCTTTTTTGTACTCTACTCTGTTTAGGTGCTTCGGGCACTGGTGTTTCGACCTCCTCTTCGACCGATCCAATAATTTCTTTAATCTTCGACTCTGTGTTCTCTCCATCTGTTGAGTCTTCACTTGCTCTTGATCTGATTACATTTCTTTCTTGTACTCTTCTCAGTTTAGGTGGATCTGTTTCGTACGCCTCTTCGATCGATCCAATAATTTCTTTAATCTTCGGTTCTGCGTTCTCAACATCTGTTAGGTCTTCACTGGATCTTGATCTGATTACATTTCTGTTTTGTACTCTTCTCAGCTTAGATGGATGTGGCAATGGTTTTTGGTACTCCTCCTCAACCGATCCAGTAATCTCTTTAATCTTCGGTGCTGAGTTCTCAACATCTGTTAGGTCTTCACTTGATCTTGATCTGATTACATTTCTGTTTTGTACTCTTCTCAGTTTAGGTGGATCTGGCAATGGTTTTTGGTACTCCTCTTCAACCGATCCAATCCTTTCTTGAAACTTCGGTTCCGTTTTCTCATCATCTCTGGGCGTACAATACAACTGTATGAGTACCGATGAAAGTTCCTCTGCCAGGCTGTGTGTGGAGGCGCAGATCATCCTTCTGGACATTATATCTAAGGGTTGCATCGTGGGATCGAGGACAACACCACCAGCCTCCTGCACAATTAGCATAGCAGGAGCCACATCCCACGCATGGCAACCAAACTCATAGTATGCATCCGCAAATCCTTGAGCCACCATGCACATATTCAGCTGTGTGCTGCCTAGACTCCGTACCCTGGAAAGGATTGTATAAATAGCTGATAGTCTGATCTACACGGCACTTACGCTTGAGCACGGCTTGTGACTCTCTGGAGGTTATTCAGCTTCTGGGTATGGTATAAGGGATCCGTGCCCAGCTCATGCAAAACCAAGGCATCCTTTAGGCTTTTCCGAGTGCTCACCCTCAATGGAGTCGCATTCACAAAGCAGCCACATCCGCGGCGTGCTGCGAAGCACTGATCCAGCAATGGGTTCCACACAATATTGAACTCGGGTTGTTTGTTTAACCAGAAACCTACGGAGACTGCAACATAGGGAAGACCGTGGCTGAAATTATTAATGCCATCGAGGGGATCTATAAACCAGGTTGGCTCATTCGTCAAAGGTCCTGCGCTGTATCTCTCTAACTTTAGCTTATCGTCTGTTATAAAACTGAAAAAGTACTTTGCAGGATTTACTTAGATTAACACTACGACATCCTACTTATGCTTGGGAAAGTCCTTTGAGATATCGTGCACTAGCATGAGCCTAATTGAAGTATGCCATTTGGTACACAAATCCGATCTCGATGCCACACCCTTATGTCTGGGCTCTGCCTTCAGTCCATTTAAAAGCTGTAATGTAGCTCGTCTCAGGCTGTCGTGGCCGACCTGAAAGCACTTGTCAATGTCAAGAGAGGACTTAGAAGGGGCAGCGAGCTTCTTCTGCTCATCTTTTTTTGAAGCCGCACTCCTCGGTGGGAACGCATTTCCCCAGCCACGCTTGCAGTTCGCCAGGAAGCCCCTGAAAAAGTTCTGCATTTTATTAACTAACTACACTTAGAAATTTCGAAAGTTTTCTTTTCAAATTCAACGATTTGAACATAGTTTTTTTCCAAAGCATGCTTTCAGACTCTTCTATTTGGGTTGTTAAAACTCGGATTTGCACATTGAAACAATAAACTTTATTATTCACATCTATTCAATAAATATATATGTATATATCTGTATATCGTACTTTGTTTAATTTACATGTATATAGTAAATATCAGGGCGAATAAATTTTTTGATATGTATTATCTTCGCTTCGAAACTCTCACTTTTAACAATCAGACTCTGGCGCTATAGACGCCCCAACATTAATGAGTTTAAGAAGCACAGCTTTCCAATCAATCTTCTCGATTCTCCAACCAACAATAACAACAATACTTACACCAATATTTAGTTGATCGGCTAGATAACTAATCATCTAAAAACGTACCTTATAATAATGATATGTATACGTTATTTTTTTTTGAGTTTTGCAGCAGTAACTTCAATGATATGTTCTCGTTGCAGAAAGTCTTTTTGTTGACCGTATAGTGTTAGGTAATTCCATTAAATATTTGTAATATTAATATTCAATAAGTAATTGGGAATGTTGATAAGCAATATGCAACATTGATATGTATCGTTCGCAATCTTATAGACTAACAAAACGTTTCGAACATCTAGACAAATTTCGCTCTAACGAATTTCAGATATATATATCGAATATATATGTATATATAAGCCGGACTTACGTGTTCCTTAAAGGTAGCTGCTAATGAGTAAAGTCAGAACAAAATAAACTATTACATGGAGCTACAAATAAAAGTTTGCTAAAACTGGAAAATAATATTCTAAAGAGTGTTTTTTTCAGTTTAGATGGTTATTAGTGAAAATTAGCATGTATATATATTTAGTGTTCAATTCTACTAAAAATACATAATCAATATATATATATATATATATATATATATATATGTTATAATTAAATTTGTATCACAACGAACTTAGGCTACAACTACAACAAAGAAACAAAATGAACGGGAGAGAAATGTGCGTGCTCAGCATTGAACATAACTAGATTATTATAATTATGGATTTGTGTATAAGAACGATACAGAGAACCAATACATACATTCAAAAATATCGGGAATATCAAATAAACGGGTGCATTCGCCAACTGATCATTACTTACTGATTACGCAGACAGCTTAAGAACTAGGTGGAATTCGTAAGCCCGGGGCAAACAGTTAACGCTAAACATAGTATAGTATGGTATAGGGTAGGAGTAATGTATGTGTAGAGGGGGAGGAGATTTACAAGATTCACTGGTAGATATACAAATATAAACTGGTCAAGTGCCAGCCTAAATGCATTGGCTAAGGACAAGGTCTGCGGAGCTGAACAAACTCATGAAGCTATATAGAAGCGAATCGAAGAGAGAGTAACTAGCACGGGCTCATCTACTTGGCCTCGACGGGTCGATTGGCAAACAGTTCTTCCACAATGTGCTCATCGGCGAGCGTGGAAGTATCGCCCACGTTGCGATCATTGACAGCTATCTTGCGCAGCACACGACGCATTATCTTGCCGGATCGGGTCTTGGGTAGGCCAGGTGCATTCTGTATGACGTCCGGCATGGCGAAGGGTCCGATGCGTTCGCGCACCATCTTCTTGAGTTCGGCAACCATTTTCTGATCGAACGGTTCATTCTCATTCGGAGTGATGAAGCAATAGAGGCATTCGCCCTTAACCGGATGTGGACGCGATACAACTGCCGATTCGGCCACACGAGGATGCTCGGTGAGCACCGATTCCACCTCGGCAGTGGACATCAAATGTCCAGAGACATTCAGCATGTCATCCACACGGCCAGTGATCCACAAATAACCATCAGCATCGCGACGAGCACCTATTAGAGGAAGAGAAAAATGTTATATATATAGATCTTTAATTCCATTCATTTAAACTGACCGTCTCCAGTGCAGTAGTAGCCCGGGAACTTGGAGAAGTATGTGTCCTCGAAGCGCTCGTGGTTGTTGTACAGCGTGCGCATCATGCCCGGCCAGGGCTGCGAGAACACCAGGTAGCCCTCGCCCTCGCCCTTAATCTCAATGCCGCACTCATCCAGCAGCGTGGCCTTAACGCCAAAGAACGGAAACGACTGCAAGGCCAAGAAAGGATTAGCATACGAAGTCATTTAAGTTAGTTTTGCTTACAGCCGAGCCCGGTTTCATGGGCGTGGCACCTGGCAGGGGTGTAATGACATGTCCACCAGTTTCCGTTTGCCAAAATGTGTCCACAATGGAGCACTGCTCCTTGCCAATGTTGCGATAGTACCAGAGCCAGGCTTCCGGATTGATGGGCTCACCCACACTGCCCAATACCCTATCGAGTGTAAAGTTAATAGAATAAGTAAACTTGTTTGCTTTGCTTTGGTGCTGTTAACCTACTTGAGACCGGTGAGATTGTGCTGGAGTACCGGAGCCTCGCCAAACTTCATGAGTGCACGGATCGCTGTGGGTGCCGTATAGAATTGGGTGACCTTATACTTGTCAATGACGCTCCAGTAACGATCGTTGCCGGGGAAGAAGGGAGTACCCTCAAACTGCAAGGAAGAGACAGTTAATAAGGCGAGTTCCATAGGGTGGATTGGGTTCGGATAGCTTACAATAACCGATGTGGCACCATTGGCCAGGGGCCCATAGACGACATAGGTGTGGCCAGTGATCCAGCCAATGTCGGCGGTGCACCAGTAGATGTCACCCGGCTTGTAGTCAAACACAATCTTGAATGTGGTTGCGGCATACAGCAAATAGCCAGCTGTGGTGTGGAGTACACCCTTGGGCTTGCCCGTGGAGCCGCTCGTGTAGAGCATGAAGAGAGGATCCTCGGCATCCATCCATTCGGGATAGCAGGCCGGCTCCTTGTCCTCCATCTCCTCGTGCCACCAGTAGTCGCGGTCATCGGTCCACGGAATGTCCTGCTCCACATGATCGTCCTGGCAGGGCGTCACACGCTTCAGATGCGACACCACAATGCACTTCTCCACCGAGTGACCCATCTCCTCGACCTTCTCCAAGGCCGTGTCGCACAGTGCCTTCAGGTACAACGGCTTCTCGCCACGCCAGGCCCCATCCGCCGTTATCAGCAGCTTCGCCTTGCAATCGAACATCCGCTCGGCGAGCGAGTCCGGCGAGAAGCCGGCAAAGACAATCGAGTGTACGGCGCCGATGCGAGCGCAGGCGAGCATTGCAATGGGCAGCTCCAGTATCATGGGCATGTAGATGGAGACGCGATCGCCCTTCTTAATGCCATGATCCTTCAGGACATTGGCAAAGCGGCAGACCTCCTCCAACAGCTTGCGGTAGGTGAGACCGCGTGAATAATCGTCGGGGTGGTTGCCCTCCCTGCAAAAAGGCGGAAAAGCTCATTAATAATCCGTTGGCAATTTGCCCAACATCTGCGAGATATACAGGGTGTTCCGCCCCAATACTAAAAGACTACGTTCTATCTTAATTGGATCACTTACAGCAATTTGGGGCTTCCTAATTGTCAACAACTAACTTAATTTGCAACATAATTAGCTGATTTGACGTTGGAGACAATTACTGAAGAAATCCTCCCTCCCTGCCCCACCTGACCCCCTCGAATGTTACCTTTCTCTTTTATTCAACAAAAGTCAACAGCTGCATTAAAGTACTATATATATTTAAATATATTATTTTTTGTGTACGTTCAACAATAAAAGTTGATGTATTTATACGAAGGAGAACAATATGAAGAAAAGTTTAATGTGAATGTTTTTAAGATTTATGCAAATGCAAAAAAGAAAACAAATGAAAATGTGTTTGAAATGTTGAATACGTTGCCCCAATTACAAGCTCCATTAATAAATTAGCTGGTTCGTATACTTCTAAGGCGCACTGTGCTCCAATAAAATGCTTGTGTAAACAAGTAAGAAGGCTCTAGTCGAGAAATCCCGACTAGACTATACCCTGAACCCTATACTTTACGCATACAGTCAGAGCTTGCAAGTATGTGTGAGTGTGTGTGTGTATACGCGTATAGTGCATACTCTCTTAACTTCAATACTCCATATCTTCGGTGTTTCTCAACCGATTTCAATAAAATTTTCACAGATTATCATTATTTCGTCTAATGTTTCAAACTGCATCATAAAGATTTCTGAATTCAAGATTTTGTTGTTATCGATAACATGTGTATATCGGAAACGGAAAGAGTTATCGATCAAAATTTCACAGATTGTCATTATTTCGTCTAACTTTTCAAACTGCATCATAAAGATTTCTGAATTCAAGATTTTGTTGTTATCGATAACATATGTATATCGGAAACGGAAAGAGTTATCGATCAAAATTTCACAGATTGTCATTATTTCGTCTAATTTTTCAAACTGCATCATAAAGATTTCTGAATTCAAGATTTTGTTGTTATCGATAACATGTGTATATCGGAAACGGGAAGAGTTATCGATCAAAATTTCACAGATTGTCATTATTTAGATTAATGTTTCAAGCTGTATCTCAAAGTTTTCCAAATTCAAGATTTTGTTGATATCGATAACATGTGTATATCGGAAACGGGAAGAGTTATCGATCAAAATTTCACAGATTGTCATTATTTCGTCTAATGTTTCAAACGACATCATAAAGTTATCCAAATTCAAGATTTTGTTGTTATCGATAACATGTGTATATCGGAAACGGAGAGTTATCGAAAATTTAAAAAAAACTTATACTGCGCGGGGATTAGGCGAGCTTATGTACCAAAGCTGGAGTCTCTAGCTCATACAGTCACTGAGATCGATAACATATCGACTCGGCTGTTGATGCTGATCAAGAATATATATACTTTGTGGGGTCGGAGATGCTTCCTTCTGCCTGTTACATACTTTTGCACCAAACCATTATACCCTTTTTACCCAATTTCAATGGGTTCAGGGTATAAAAACACAAAATGCATACAATTTAACAATATATGTAATGCAAGTCGAGCGGATCGAGAATCGTGACTCGATTTTATAGAGCGGATTTGGCCGATTTGGTGAAGGACAATAGAGAAAGCACTTCACAGATGATCTTGGTCTAGGTCAGCTGTCATAGCTCTAGTTCCTAACAACGTGCCATATAACTCAAAAACAAAACAAACAAAATTTCCCAACGACCAGACAACGCAACCAGATACTTGAAATGAGTCAAGTGCAATAAAGTTGTTGTAAATCATAGACTTAATATTAATAGGTGCACGAACACTTTATATCATATATATACAGAGCGATAAGATTTGGATGGTCATCAACGATTTGGTTTTAGACATTCAGGAAGTCTGTAGAAGGTAGATCGCAATCGTGACACATTCACCGTTATTTTGGACTACCTGTCATCTGGGAGCGGGCGCAAAGTTTACTTATGTTTCGAATATATAATGGGACAACAAAGAGCGATAGCGATGTGTTGTTTTTATAACGAAACAATTGTCAGCTCGCACGAAATTTTCTAAATTTAATTAGTAAGACGTTAAATATAACACAATGATAAATGTTACAAGTTAAAGCGCCAGCAAATATTAGATGCCGTTAAAACTAACAGCGACGTTAAAACTAACAGCGACGTTAAAACTAACAGCGCCATTAAGACTAACAGCGACGTTAAAACTAACAGCACGGTTAAAACTAACAGCGGCTGTTCAAACTAACAGCGACGTTCAAACTAACAGCGCTGTTAAACACAAATTCAAGGCCAAGGTGAAAGGTAAAAGCTCTTGCTCTCTGTGTACAGTTTGATGGCAACTGTGTGCAAAAACTGGTGCGAAAATTCCCAGCATATGCGTAACTTCAAAAAGCTTTTGTCGTCTGCTTGATGGCGCGACTTTTATCGATTCAGACAAATGTTTATAATCTTTGGCTAATAAATTAGAAATTTTCAATGCTGCTTGGAAACCAATACAAAACGAGAACACCTCATGATCTTGACCGTTGCTGAGAACGCTAATAGCAACAGCAGCAGATAGACGCGTGGCAATCCTTATCAGAAATCAGAAGTATCACTAAATTCGCAGCTATTTAAGGCGTGGAAGTAAACACAAGAATCATGTGAGGCAGGGCAACTGACCGGCAACAATGTTAATACACATACAAGCTTATCTACTCACAAACAGCTGTTGAATCGCGTGTCAGACAAGGCAAGAACAACAACAAACCAACTCGAATCGAATGTTTTCATTTGTTGTTGCTTGTTGGAAGTTCGAAGATAGAGCTTGTTCGAAAGTGCCGGCGGGTGTGTTTAGTTTGCAAGCAGCATCGTATGATCGTCTTCGGCTAGACAAGTCGGAGACGAACATATATGCTAAATGTTTTCGATTAACAGTTAAGCGCATTTACGAAGAGTTGCCGGTATGAAACATTGTTGTTGCTGTTGCTCTTTCGCTCGAACTTCAGGTGTGTCAGCAGCAACATTATTTTCATTTCCTTTTCACTCACACTCGCATGGGTTGTTAGTCGCCTCGTCGCATGCGTAAGTACTCCCTCTAATTGGTTGTGAGTAATCGTATGATATGATCGCGTGATTTCTTTGCTACCAACACAGTGCTGCTAAAACTGTTCGAAGTTTCGCAGAGCGGAAGCTGCGAACGCAACAGAAAAAGAAAACCAAAACGTTTAACATTTGACACTGGCATTCTTATACATTGTTGTTGTTGCGCCTTGTGCCAGACGCACTGACATACATATACATTGAGGTGCGAATCAATTTGAATAACCAATTCGCGCGCTTTGTGCGAATTTTCGGATTATATAATTGCTTTCGAGAGCTGCACATAAGGAATACTACATACATACATGTGTATTAGAAGACTTTGAGGAATTTTGTTTTTTTTATTGTCCAGTAAAAGATTTTTTGTTTGCTTTGCTTTGCTTAACTTTATTGTTGTGCCCTGTACGTGTGTGTGTGTGTGTGTGTAAGTGTCTGTGTATATTATCTGTTATTATTTTCGGCGAGCTGTGTTAATTATTGTTCATTACGTGGGTACGCGCCTTTATCTTATCTAACTGATGAACGAATTTTGTTCGGGATTTGAGCTTAATATTTTGTTCACATTTCGATACTTGATACTTCTAATATTCCCAGACAATAGATAGCAGTTACAGGCTGGGATTTGACCTTGTTATTTGCCTTTCAATTACCTGACTTTGATTAACATTGCGCTGTTCGCATTTGCATTTCTTTTCGCACGCGTCAGTTGCTGAGCTGCGAGTGATAACCCCAAAGATTAGAAGATTAAACATTTGGCTTAACATTTCGTCAACATGTGAAGAAGAAGCCAATGAGAATGTAATACTGTACTACATTCTGTACTACTACCAAAGATTAGAAGATTAAACATTTGGTTTAACATTTCGTCAACATGTGAAGAAGAAGCCAATGAGAATGTAATACTGTACTACATTCTGTACTACTACTGTATTACATTCTCATTGGAAGAGATTGTAATACTGTACTACAGTCTGTACTACTACTGTATTACATTCTCATTGGAAGAAGCAGAAACTTTAAGACGCAGTTAACTGCAATCAGAGTGAGAGCGTTTCATAACTTCTGAAGATCATCACTTCGATAATAATACACTTCCTCAGATATATACAAAACGAAATTACTAATTATCAACAATTACACACTTGATAAGCGCGTCAAAGGTGTGGTAATATTTTATATATGTATTCACGGATGTATTTGCCTTTGAGAAAAGGGCATGTCTAATATTTAAACACAGCGTCACTAACTGCAAGTGCAATTGAATGCAATGCACATTAAATACGAACTTTGAGCACTATTGATAGATAATGAGATATTTAAATATATTATGACACGTCGCGGCGTGACATTGACCTTACGAAAGTAGCCATAGCTACCTGAAAACCAATAACATAACAGTCAGCTGTTAGCGCGCGCGTAGTAGCCATAGCTACCTGAAGGCTGCTAAAACCAATAACATAACAGTCAGCTGTTAGCGCGCTCTCTCTGTCTCTCACTCTCTGTAAGACTGTAACCTCTGTCCTTGAGCAGCGCAGTAACGGCTCAAGTTAACAGCTCAAGTTGAACATATGTTTTTGTTGTGTGCCTGCGCACTGTGAAAAGCGAGGGGGCGAGGGGTTGCGGCAGGTCGCCAACGTCAACGCGACCGCGTTTCGTAACGAAAATAAAAATCGATACGCTGTTATCCTGTGCGTACGTGTGTGTGTGAAAGAAACTTTTGTTTTCATTGCGACCTATCCGAATGTTTTGTTGGTTCGATTTTCGATTTCAAAAATCACTTACCAGTAGTATGCTATCTGGTCGCCGAGTCCGTTGCGCACATTGCGATCTAGCAGATTGTAGCAAATGTTGGTGGAGGCGCCCTCCATCCATTTGATGGAGATTGGTCCTTTGGAGATGTTGAAATTGTATTGCATGAACTTCGAGGGATCTGCGGGAGTTTCCCAGTGGAATTGTTTCGCGACACGCGACCAAAACTCGGCAGGACTGTCCAAGGACTCCTGGTAGAATTTCGTATACTCCTCAAAACTGGATATGTAGGCATTGCGGCTAATTGCCGGATTCGGATTGAATATTGATTTTTCCATTGGCATTTTGTATCTGGTTAACTAAGTTTGCCTGCTAATATTATTTTGCCCAAACAATTATCCTTTGCTCGTGTATATTTTCAAATATGGCCGTGTGTTTGCTGTCACTTTTGTTTAGGTCTCGCGTATTGCGTATGTGTGTGTGTGTGGGGTGAAAAATGCTTTCGCTTTGGATTCTCTTTTTCGCCGCAGCGCACGAGTTCTTTGACCACACGGTTCGAGTTCAATTCGAGCACTGAGCGCAGCGCTCGTCTGTTCCCAAGCTTTTTGGCATAGCCGAGAGCTTTTCGCAAAAGCTCTTTTTCGTCAGCGCTGTTCGCTGTTCGCGCCTCGTCGTCAAGTTCAAACTGTGTGCTTATCAGCATCTATGCTGACAGATCGTCAAACTTCTATTCGTCAAATCCGTATCACTCACACAGACAAACATGTGCAGTATGTGTTGTTGTTTACCGCAATGTTTTGCGTTAATCAGAGACAGCAACAGATTTTCCATTACGAACAATTCCGTTATGATCTAACATTAAGCGAGTTGTTGTTTTTGTTTTATTGAGTGATTTTTTTTTGTTAACTTTGCTTATCAATGGCGGCGATTTCGTTGGGGGGTAGGCAGGCCAATAGGTCAATAGCAGCAGCGATTGTGTGGATTGTTTTAAGTGTAATATTTGGCGTTTTAGTTTATTGTTAAGGCGTAACCAAATCCAAATGCAACAACAACGTGGACAATAAGTATGTGTGTGTGTGTGTGTGTGTGTGTATGAGGGATGAGTTTTGAATAACGTGCTAGTGATCTTCGTTGCTGCTCAGGAACGTTTTGTACTGCTCCTCAGTCATGAGTTTATTGAATTCATCGGGATTCTTGAGATCGACCTTGAACAGCCAGCCTGCCAATACGAGAGGAAGTGTATTAGTTGGAGATAGTATTTTATCATGTGATTTGCATGCTCACCCTTTTCGTAGCAGCTGCTGTTGACAAGCGCCGGCGTATCCTCGACCTGAGCATTCTTTTCCGTTACTTTGCCGCTCACAGGCGAGTAGACCTCACTTGCCGCCTTTACGCTCTCCAGAGCGCCGCATTCGTCGTCCTGCTTGAGTTCGGTGCCTGCGTCGGGCAGCTGGGCGAAGACAACGTCTCCGAGGGCTTCCTGTGCATAGCTGGAGATGCCCACGATGGCTTTATTGGCATCCAACAGCTCGACCCACTCGTGTTTATTTGTGTAGCGACGCTCTGGAAACAAAAACAGTTATTCTATGTAAAATAACTGTTGCAGTTTTGGCTGCATTGTACCAGTGGCTCTGCAACTGTGTGCGGTTCTGGTTGCATAAATTTTATTTACCTTTGTCGAGCATGCAGCTCACATGGAAACTACGCCACTGGGATGCTGTCAGAGGCGTGGCATGCAGCTGTTTAGCCGCATGGACACCCACACGAGCGAATTTAGTAATGAAAACCATTTTCCGTTGTAGTATTTATTTGTTTATTGCTTGGAGATATTTTCGTTTCGAAATCTGTCACCCGCGTGCTTCCAGGCACGTCTCAAAATGAAATGAGCAGTTTTAGGGTAAGCGCACTAAGTTTTACTTTCTACTATATTGTCTAAAGTCAAAATCTGTCGTCAAATACGACCGGCTTATCTATATTACGAATATTTTTATTGAACTTCTCGTTGACCTGTGTTTGTTGGAAGTGCTCTAACTGCGCAACTTAAACGCACAACTGAGTTACGTTGACGCAGAATGCTCATTATGAAACGACAGCTGGTATTTTCGGTATTTTTGCAACCCTGTTACAGCTATCGATTTTAGCTAATAAACGGCGCGAAGCTAGCAGGCCTTAAATAATATACTGATAAGAGAATTCAATAACCACATGCATACATGACGTCGGACATTATTATTAGCAGCTTCGGAAACTTTGCTGGGGACATGTTCAATCAGCAGTGACATTTAGCATTAGTTCACCGCGTCCTAATCAGCGGGCCATAAAAACAAAACAAACACATTTATTTCTATGGTCTGTGCAAATTAGCATTTACATATATGTATATTTATTATTATTTATTCACATTTGCACGTTTATGGTTATTGGAACGTAAATAAATAGAAAATAATACGCTTAATACGTTCTGATAAAACTACAATTGGCAACGAAATTACTTAATGTTAGCGGCTTTTCTTTTAACTTGTTTGCTGCTGGCTTTACTGGGGCGCCAAGTATTTGAGAATTATATAGCTTATTGTGGCGCCCCATCGATCTAGTACTGGCGACGCATTATGCCATTGGGATTGGGACTGGGCAACGGCGAATAGTCTGCCACCGGGAAACCAGCCGTTGCCACAACAACTGTCTCCTGCATGGGAAGCTGCGAAGACTGGCGAATGGGACGAGTTCCAGAATTGGTTGCCGGATACTGCTGGAAGGCGTCGATGCTGCGGAAACGGCGATCGTTAAGATTCGCATCGCGTGACATATGCGCCGCACGCACAATCGCCTCCTCGTTCACCTCAATCGTTTCCGTTGTGGACCGCGTGTCCGGCAGGAAGGCTTCATTCCTATACGCCTGAACTTCCACTCTAAACAGAAAATAACGGTATGTTAGACATACGATCAATATAAGTCCAAAGTGTACTCACTTCTCTTGCTCGTAGGCGCGTATTGGCGGCCTGGTGGTCAGTATATCATCCGAATCCTTGCGTGGCATGAACAGCGTATCCTGTTGAGAGGAAAAAAGTTGTGTTAAGAACTTCAAAGATATTCTGAATGCTAAAAGGTTCATTAAGTTCCTTCGTAACCAGTACTCTTATATCCAAGTCTTATACTACGTTTCATCTTATATTTATAAGAGTACACCTGATCTGCGTATATGCTTACAGGGTGCATTTGTGCGTCTTAGTTCAAACTCCACAACAAAAAAAAAAAAAAAAAAAAAACTTTCATTCATTTCCTCCTTAATAGTTCTCGCTTCTTCTGCAGTCTTATATTAAGTTTCATCTTATACGCGAACCAGGTATTTATAAGAGTACACCTGATCTGCGTATATGCTTACAGGGTGCATTTCTGCGTCTTAGTTCGAACTCCACCCAAACAAAAAAAAAAAACAAAAAAAAAAAACCTTTTTCATTTCCTCCTTAATAGTTCTCTTATATCTAAGCTTCTTCTGCAGTCTTATATTAAGTTTCATCTTATACGCGAACCAGGTATTTATAAGAGTACACCTGATCTGCGTATATGCTTACAGGGTGCATTTGTGCGTCTTAGTTCGAACTTCACCCAAAAAAAAAAAAAAAAAAAAAAAAGTTCCAATTCTATATCAGCCAAACAATAAGCCAAGTAAGCGGACGCTTTCAGCTTATCAGTTAGCTACTTCGTAGTAGTATGCGTTGGGTACAATGCTAACTTTAGACATGTCGTAGTAGGAGTCGGAGTAGTAGTCATCGTCATCGTCATCGTTATCGTTGTCTTCGTCTTTGTTGTCTTTTTTTGGCAGCAATTTAATTTGGCTTTGAAAATTGTTGGTAAACAGCTCATTGATCTTAGGTGCTTAGGAACCTGACAACTGATTGCCAGAATTTATAATACCCTTTCAATGATGTCACCCAAATACCACATACCACACACCACATACCACACACCTTATGCCACACACCACACCCACACCCATACTCACCGAACTATCTTTATCTAGGCCAATCTCCACTGCGTACACTGTCAAATGGATAAGGAACTTCAAGTTAATGAACCACATGACGAAACCCTTGAAGGAGATAATCATCATGGAGATGGCAGCAACGCCGCCAAACACAAGCTGCACTGCATTCGGATCCACTGCGCCCACATTCAAGCTGTTCGCATTGTACTCGGATGCCTTGCTATGGAAGCGGCCATAATCGACGCCAAAGATGACGCCCGATACCAAGTCCATCACACAGATGGCGGCCACAAAGAAGGCCCAACAGTAAATGACAAGCAGGCTTTGCTTCACGTTGTCCTTGCGCACGCCTGCAAGGATTCAAAACAAAATCATAGACAAGTCAAGACAGAGAAGTCAAGGCGGCAATCCTTGATGAATGATAGAAGTTGGGAATAAAATATATCACTTTATTAATGAAGCAAATACGAAATGATATTGTAGTTTTGTAATATTATACAACAGACAAATATCGCATAAAGCAAACAAACTAATCAGTTGCCATTGTTCAAGTGGATTATTAGTTTCTTGTCATTGTTAAAATCCCTTTATGGAATTTCCAACAATGGGGCTTTTTGATTTTAGACATTAGATAACACGTAAGAAGGCTCTAGTCGAGAAATTCCGACTAGACTATACCCTGAATCCCTTACTTTACTGCTTGCAAGTTTGCTGCATACTTTACTTAACTTCAATGCTCCATATCTCAGGTGTTACTCAACCGATTTCAATCAAAATTTGCACAGATTGTCATTATTTCGTCTAATGTTTCAAACTGCATCAAAAAGTTTTTCAAATTCAAGATTTTGTTGTTATCGATCACATGTGTATATCGGAAAAGGGGAGGAGTTATCGATCAAAATTTCACAGATTGTCATTATTTCGTCTAATGTTTTAAACGTTGTCTTCAAGCATTCCAAATTCAAGATTTTGTTGTTATCGATAACATGTATATATCGGAAACGGGAAGAGTTATCGATCAAAATTTCACAGATTGTCATTATCTCGTCTAATATTTTAAACTGCATCTCAAAGTTTTCCAAATTCAAGATATTATTGTTATCGATCACATGTGTATATCGGAAACAGAAAGAGTTATCGAAAATTTGAAACAAACTTGTACTGCCTGGGTATTAGGCGAGCTTGTGTATCAAATCTGGAGTCTCTAACTCTTATGGTCTCTGAGATCGATAACATATCGACTCGGCTGATCAAGAATATATATACTTTATGGGGTTGGAGATGCTTCCTGCTGCCTGTTACATACTTGTGCACAAAACCATTATACCCTTTTCACCCATTTTCACTGGGTTTGCTTTTTAGTCATACTGTAGATGGCGCCGCATATGAATCACAATAAAAACAAATAACTTAATCAATCTTGAGTTGAAATTAGCTACTTTGAGTGATATCGTAGAGGTATTCCCGGTTCGATACCTACCAACCATAAGCGCCGTGGACACGATGAGCCAGCAAGTCGAAACGCCCAGATACACACAGTCCCAAACCAGGAGCTGTGCGGGATCGAAGACAGTTTGGACTTCGTCCAGAATGCTGCGATCGTATTGCTGATAATCCGAGGGGCTCATCCGGCAGTTGCCATGGAAGTAGACATCAAAGAAGACGGTCTTCAGGTAGCTGCCATAACTCATCTCGCTGGTTATATAGAGATTACATGTGTAGGCCACAATGGCCGTTACCGTTAAACCCATCCAGATGATAGCTTGGGCCTGCAAACCAAATCAAATCAGAGAGAATGTTCAGACCAAATTACAACTCATTTGTCAATGGGCCATCTATTATCTATTATCTGCTTTGAATGAATCAACTCAAATACATAGCAGATAACGAGTGTGATTGATAAGTTGCAGCTGATCAAGGAAAAGTTGGGAAAGTTTGAAGTGACTAACTGAATCTGTTATGGCCCAGATCTCTTATCACATCCAACTCTTACTTACCACACCGAGTGCCCCGGCCCAGAGAGTCCATGTTTTGAGGGATTCAAAGTTCTTGATGCCCGATCTGGGTTGTCCGTACATTTTAACGGGGTTATCTATATATATTTATGTAGCGTAATCTGCTGCGAACACGACAATAAGTTCACACACCACGCCCCCTCGTTCAGTTAACGTATTGTATAAGCCGCGACGAGCGCTGAACAACTGAAATAGAACCGGACACGGCGATTGTTGCTCGCCGTAACATGCGCCAATTAACTCTACGCTCTTTTTTTTCCAATTTCCAATTTGCTTTTGTTACTATAGTTTATTTTTTGATAACGTAAAACAACAATCACAAAGCGATCTCAATCTTTAACAGTGCTAGAACACTTTTATTTTAAATTATGTCTTCATATACACGTATATATAGTATATATAGGAGAGTATTTTCGATTTGACGCTGATATGCGTTCGCGTTTCGTATCGTTTGCCAACTGAAAATGCGTCTTTTACCAAATATGTATCAACTGGCGTTGGTAAATACTATATTATCGGCGAGCGGAGGTTGCTGATAAGCGTGCCTCAATATAGCCAAACGTTATTGCCTCTCGCTTCAGGCCACAGTTTCCCATGGACGTGCAAAATCGAAAAAAAAAGCGCTGAGGAATTTTATCATTAGCCACATTAGTGATGTAGACAGTTGTAGAAATTCTTAGCGTTCAACTCAACGTTCTAACTCAACTGCTAACGTGTTTTAACCTTTTGAATTGCGCGCTTACAAAAAGCGCCATCTATTGGCATTTAGCGACACGCAAGCTGTACAACAGCAGTGATGCATGACGTGTTTTTAATCAAATACTCATTTATTGGTTTCCCATGGACGTGCAAAATCGAAAAAAAAGCGCTGAGGAATTTTATCATTAGCCACATTAGTGATGTAGACAGTTGTAGAAATTCTTAGCTTTCAACTCAACGTTCTAACTCAACTGCTAACGTGTTTTAACCTTTTGAATTGCGCGCTTAGAAAAAGCGCCATCTATTGGCATTTGGCGACAAGCAAGCTGTACAACAGCAGTGATGCATGACGTGTTTTTAATCAAATACTCATTTATTGGTCTGTGTAACTAAAAGTGGCATTATATTAAAATTAATATTATGGTTTACTATCTTATCTTAATTTAATATTGATAAAAACAAAGATTGGCTAGTTATTTTCGAGTTGCAGCTCTGCATTATGGTTAACATAATGTCAACAGTTGCTGTCTGAACGTGCACGTACACTTGGACGGCCGCCATTTCCGCATCGTAAAAACGAGACAGCTTACTATCGCACGCGCAAATATCTAACCGCATAGGTAAGTAAGAGCGAGACAAACGTATGTCGTATGGCTGCACACAAGCATTTAACCCTAAATAATACAGCACTCTCGATAGATTTAGTACAGTCGAAGTGACGCCGCGGCATACAAACGTGAATTAAATTTCAGCAAATTGTTGTTGAAGACAAAAAAAAGGAACAACAAAATAGTGCGGGCAATCCACTTCCAGTTTACTTTGCCAAATATATTTGCGGCAACGAATGCAAGTGGTTTCGCCACAAAAAAAGTAAAAAAAAACACAAAAAACAACAAAAAACATCTACTAGAACGAAAACTTCACACACAATCACACACTCACACTAACATGAACAATCAACTAAACCCGGCCACCTTCCGCAAATTCAATAATTTGCTCAGCAGCGGCGCCGTCACCGTTCACGGCCCCGGCCAGCCGCGCGGCCTCAAAAGCACACGCATAGCGACCGCCAGCGGCGGCGTCTCCAACATAAGTGCCGCCTCGCAGCACCAGCAGCAGCAGAACATTATGGACTCGGAGGGAGCAGCACGTTGCTACATCTGCGACGAACTGCTGCAGGCCAACCAGACCCAGACCTCGCTCACGGACATGTGCACCACGCACACATCGACCAAGTTTCCCAACAAGCTGGCCCAGCTCGTGGGCGAGGGCTTCCTGGTGATTGTGTGCAACGAGGATTTCATCTGCTCGCGCTGCACCAATCTGGTCAACTACTTTGACCGCCTCGAGAACGATGTGGAGCGCGTCAAGTCCAACCTATTGAACTTGCTGAACAAAAAGTATGGCATCAACGAGGACAGCGGCGGCAGCAGCAGCACCCACACGGAGTCCGTCAGTCCGCCGCTCAAGATGCAGAAGCTGGCCAGCGGGGCAGGCACGCGCTCGCTGGAGGAGGGCGCGGGCGCAGATCTGTTGCGCACACGCAAGTTGGTGCAGCAAACAGCGCCAGGTACGTAATCAAGCACAGTGATAAATATATATATATATATTTTTTTTTTAGTCTCGCAGCAGATGAAGCTGGCCACGCCACAGGGCGTCGTGACGCAGACGCAGGTGCAGCGCAAGGCGACCAAGATCTACAAGTGCACCTCGTGCGACTACAAGACCTCGGACATGCGGCTCTTCAACACGCACTACGAGACCTGCAAGCAGCAGACGTTCCAGTGCAAGACCTGCCGCAAGATATTCCCCCACTTTGGCGCCATGAAGCAGCACATGGTCAGGGACCACAACACCGCCATGGACAACACGTGCGCCATGTGCCACATCAACTTTGTGAACGAGGCCAGCTTGCGCAAGCACATGGAGACCAATCATGCCACCAATGTGCTCGTCACCAGCACAACAACAATACCCGCTGCCGCTGCGCCGGTGGCGGCTGCTGCCGCCGCCGCCGCCGCTGCGGCTGGCGCCACCGAGTCGTCAGCGTTGTACACGTGCAACCACTGCCAGTTCAAGTCCACGGACAAGGCCATCTTCGAGGAGCACATGCGCAAGCATGGGCCCGGCAAGCCGAAGCCGTTCAAGTGTCGTCTGTGCTCGCAGCGCTTCGAGACCCGCGAGGCAGCCACCGTGCACGCCAAGCAGCACCAGCATCAGGCCAACTATTTCAAGTGCGCCCAGTGCGCCATGAGTTTCCCCAAGCGCGAGCTGCTCGTGAAGCATGCCGAGCTGCACCAGGCCGAGAAGCTGACGGCGGCCAGCAGCCAGAACCTGAACACACAGAAGCTGCTCCAGGAGACCATTGACGAGGCGCTCAGCGACAGTGTGCCCGCCCAGGGCGGCACGGTTGTGGCCTCGGCCGCCGAGTCGGAGAACAACATACGCTTCTTCTCGTGCAGCATCTGCTCGCTGACGTTCATCCAGGAGACGTACTACAACCATCACATGGAGACGCACAGGCGCGACAAGAAGAGCGCTGCATCCGGCGGCAGTGGTGGTGGTGGTGGTGGCACCACAGTGCTCAATTCGGCTGCCACAGCGCTGCTCAGCGACGAGCCCAGCGAGTCGAGCATCAGCCCCAAGGAGGAGCCCAACGAGCAGAACTCGGAGGCCGACATTGAGAGTCTGTTCGAGAAGCTCCACTCGGACAAGAACGACAGCGAGAAGTTGAAGAACGAAATGGTTATCACCTCGCAGGAGGGCAACGGCGGCATCACCTTCAACATCACCATACCCCAGGTGGAGGCCACTGGCGAACAGTCGGACAAACACTCGCCCAGCTCGCAGGCGCCCGTCTCCGTCAGCATTGACATGCCCGTGCTCGACCAGGCCGAGGAGGAGGAGAACAGCAACGACAACAAGGCAGCTGACAAATCAAATGCGGCGCCCGTCTCCATGCCCAGCCTGGACGATGACAATGAGGCAGCTGCCGCCAACGCGGACCTAACGGACGGCAGCAAGGAGAAGAGCAACGCCAAGGCGGAACAGGCAGCAGCCAAGGGCAAGGCCAAGGAGCAGCACGCTGAACAGGCGGGCGGGGAGAAGCATGAGAGCTCGGACACACAAACAGCTGCTGAACAGGCCGCTGAGTCGGAAGCCAACGAAGCTGCCGAGGCTGAAGCAGCTGCGGCTGGGGAGGGTGAAGGCGGCGAGGGAGCGGCCGGGGAGCATCAGGTGGCCATGGAGCTGGACGAGGCCATGCAGGCGCAAGTGGATGGCGGCCAAATCAAGTTCATTGTGAACGAGAACGGACATCTGCTGCAGCTGGACAACCACATACTGACCGATGCCGATGGCAATCAGATAATCGTGCAGGATCCGGAGCAAATACAGCAGCTCTTGCAGAGCGTTGGTGTGCTGCAGTCGGGCGAGGGACTCGAGGGCGAGACGCTGCAAATGATGACCGATGGCAGCGGCCAAATGGTGCTCGTCCATGGCGACAACAATGAGCAGCAGCTGATCGATGCCTCGCTCCTGAATTCCGAGGGGCAGATCATCATACAGCAGGGTCAGGACGGCGAGGAGGGTCCCCATGTCATCAGCGAGGATGGCACACGCATACCCGTCTCCGTGTCCTACACCGAAGACGGCCAGCCCATTGTCCAAGTGCAGCAGCAAGTGCTCGAGGCGGCCCAGCAGGGAGCCGAGGAGAAGGAGGCTGCTGCCGCTGCCGCCGAGGAGGCAGCCGAGCAGGCCGCACAGACCAGCGAATCGGTGACGGTTACCACGGCAGCTGCCTCGGTGACCACCAGCACGGCCAGCAGCAGCACTGGCGGCACCGCTAGCTTCTTTGCGATGGAGGAGTTTGCAGACCCCAAAACGGACTAGGACCAGGCCAGCCAAGCACACTACGCAATCCGAGCATGCGATGAGGAATGGTGGGTTTAATTAGATATTTATATATCACATTTATTAAGCTATATCTTTTATCGTTTCTAGGGTTTAACAGATACATATATATACCAAACAGTTGCTGTTCAAAGCACTGACAAGTTCTCGGCGCAACATCCACAAGACATATGAATCACCAACACAACTTACACACCAGCATTTTACACACACCCACACACACACACACCCAAACACACATTCATACACTTAGTTTATGTATTAACACTCCAGATGACAACAGAAACATATTAGAATCGAGATCAAACCACATTTTAATTGCTGAGCAAATAATTGGCAATTGTCTTTGATAGTGTGTTTCTTGCTGCTGACACTTGGCAAATTTGTTTAGGTTTAGTTTTAGCTTAGAAACAACAACAACAAAAACATGAATAATTCACTTAATTGTAAAAAAAAATGATACTGATTTAAAACAAATGAATATAATTACACGATACAAATATATGCTATACATAATCACGAAACAAAATCAACAACAACAAACTTAACATATATATTCTAGTAACATCATTCAAATCCAATCCCCTATTTCTGTACTCTCTGTCATTCGAGCTTAGGCAAGGCTAAACTTGCAAGATAATGAATGGCTGAACACTTATCCAGCTACCCGACACACGAACATACACATACGTACACACACACACACACACTGACAGACACATGATTTGAATTATATTGTATGGCAAATGTAAAGATATTCGATTGTGTGAAAAACGATAACAAAAAAAAAAAAACAAAAAAAACTTAAAGCTTGTTTTATATTATATTGAAAATGGGTAAAAAGGGTATAATGGTTTTGTGCAAAAGTGTGTAACTGGCAGTAGGAAGCATCTACGAACCCATAAAGTATATATATTCTTGATCAGCATCAACAGTGGAATCGATATGTTATCGATCTCAGAGACTATAAGATCTAGATACTCCAGATTTGGAATATAAGCTCGCCTAATATCCAGGCAGTACAAGTTTGTTTCAAATTTTCGATAACTCTTCCCGTTTCCGATATACACATGTGATCGATAACAACAAAACCTTGAGTTTGGAAAACTTTGTGATGCAGTTTGAAACATTAAACGAAATAATGATAAACTGTGAAATTTTGATCGATAACTTTTCCCGTTTCCGATATACACATGAGATCGATAACATCAAAATCTTGAATTTGGAAAACTTTGAGATGACGTTTGAAATATTAGACGAAATAATAACAAACTGTGAAATTTTGATCGATAACTTTTCTCATTTCCGATATACACATGAGATCGATAACAACAAAATCTTGAATATCGAAAACTTTTAAACGTCGTTTGAAACATTAGACGAAATAATGACAATCTTTGAAATTTTGATCGATAACTCTTCCCGTTTCCCATATAAATATGTGATCGATAACAACAAAATCTTGAATTTGGAAAACTTTGAGATAACGTTTTAAACATTCGACGAAATAATGACAATCTGTGAAATTTTGATCGATAACTTTTCCCGTTTCCGATATACACATGAGATCGATAACAACAAAATCTTGAATATCGAAAACTTTTAAACGTCGTTTGAAACATTAGACGAAATAATGACAATCTTTGAAATTTTTATTGAAATCGGTTGAAAAACACCGGAAATATGGAACTGTACGCACTAAGTATAGGGTTCAGGGTATCTTCCAGTCGGGATTTCTCGACAAGAACCTTCTTACTTGTTTTTTTTTCCACTTGGTTAATGGCACTTGGAATTCGATTTGCATGTGGAGATGCAGATAAGGCAAAAATATATATAGATACGATATGGGCAATATAAATGTGTATGTGTTGTAGGTAGATCGAAATAAATTATAGTTTGTAAACACTTTGGGCAAATACTCGTCCGTTGAACTCAATAGCGTTTGACAAAAATCAACAAAGCTTTTGTTTTGAACACGAGTTAATTAAAAGTTAATTGCAAATAATATTTGCTCAACTATTTTGTTACTTTGTTATGTTAATGTTCAGACATGTTTAAGCTGCCTTTAATAAGCTTTTCATTGGCTTTAAATGTTGTCCAGCGTTAACTGATAGTTAAAGTTTTTGTCACAGAATCTCGTTAGGCATTTTAATTGCCAATTTTGGTCAATAAATCTTTTGTTGGCATTCCGTTGTCTAAGATCTTGTTAAACCCAGAAACTGCTTCTCATTTTTATAGTTCTCTCGTCTGACAATCATTATTAGTGCAGCTGTCGTTTGATTACTTAAAGCTTGATACACAAATGTGTTAACTTGATTAACGCAGAAGCTTTATGAATTATTCATTAAGTTTGGAACAAATGCATTTAACTCTTAAGCTAAATGAGATATCCATCTCGCAGTTGCAGCTGTCAGCATTCCACATGATGCAGAATCTCCAATTGGTTGCGATCATTTGAATAAAGTTCATTCAAGGACGTAAGTGGCATTACTTTAATGGTAAACTGACAGCTTTTTGGTATACTTGGCCTGTTACATAATCTTTAACTCGGTCAACATTATGCAATGGCCTCAAAAACGCATTCCACATGCAAATGAGTGCCATCAATTTCGACTTTGGATCGATTCGAAAGTCGTTCTAAAGGTTTCCATCAAGGAGAAAAGCGCAGCTGAAATTATTATGTTAAAACCCTTATAAATAAATATATAACAAGATCAAAAAAATGAATCCATGCTATATTAAATTTTATAATGGAATTAGTTTTCTAATCCTGTAAGCAAACAATGCGGAAGGGGAAAACCTTTGGCCCAATTAAAACGATTAAGAAAGATAATTGGAAATTAAAATGAGATTTAATATAATAACAGGTTGACAGAAGTTATTTAATAGAAACATAAAATGTCAAAATGTCTCGATATGCTTTGATATATTCAAAGAGCTATTTATACACAGACTTCGTTAAAATTTATTCTTAACTCTAAAAACATTTCGAACATCTGGCAAGTGAACGAGCAGTCTTGCAACAGGTTTTGCCTACCCTGTCCTTAAGAGTTTGAGTCATTGGTTTGATCTAATAATAGTATAGGGTATATCACTGTCCTTATGACTACCACAAAAGAGTTCATGTGACTGGGATAGCCCCAGAGAGAGTTGGGAGTTGTTTCGTTATCGTATATTGACAATTTTTGGCATTTAGTCGAATTAGAATATACAATGCTTTAATTTTGCCATCAATTTTATTGATCATGCTGCTATATAAGATTTTGGTATGCGATCAAAGCGGTCACCGAGCAGATGTTGTTCTTATGTTTTAATTTAATGGCATTTGCATATAAGAACGATAAACATTAACTCGTATTTGAATGGGATAGGTCACATTACCGCTACGGGCAATAACGATATCTTATCTCACATGATGACACCCGATTGCCAGTCAATTTAATGACAATTTATCTATAATATAATATTTGGACCATAAACAAACCGATTAAGGGGCATCACCAGCGCCTGGACTTATGCTCATCCACCTTCGGATGGGTTCGTATGTATTCCAGCTGACCAGCTAAATGACGCTGCACATGGTCTCCACTCGGCTGATAGCCGTAAGCGTCGGCCAGATAGGTGAACGTAATGGGAATTCCTTCCTTGGACACATACTGAACCACTCCAACGGCGCCGTGCTCGTTGCCCGCCGCCTTGGTGGTAATCCCATTCGAGGTCTGGAACTCAAACTTATAGTGTCCCGCAGCATCAGGCGTTCTATTCTTGTAGTAGATGGTGTGTGCGTGTTTGGCTGGACGGGCGGCACAGGTGGCTCGCAGTAGAGCCAACGAGAGCAGAGCGATCAGTTGAAGCTGGGCAGGATTTGCGAAACAGTTAGTTGTCAAGCAGTTAATATAAAATCGACGAACCAACCTTGAAAAACGGGCGCGACTTCATTGCACACTTTGTATCAATTTATTCAATATATATATGTGTATATATATATAACTGTTTCGGACGTTGATCTGACTTGATTTGATTTGAAGCGAGACGCGATCCGTTTGGCTTGAAAGGTATTTGAGAACTGCCAAAAAAGCATTTCACAAATGCAAAAAAGAAGCTTTCAATTTGTATTAATCTTATGTCATTCGCGATTCTCTCCGAGAGCAGTCTCTTTTGTTAAGCTAAAGCCTTTCCGTACTACTCAAGATACATAAATATTCGTAAGTGTTTTTTAAATATGCAATGAGTGCAGTCTGCGTAACTGGTTTGCAGTTCAAAACGTTTCAAAATAACTAATATTTGATCCATCCATTAAATCAAACACTAATGGGACTCATTTTTTTTAAGGCAAGTGCGTCGAACAGTGGGTCAACGTTCATGAAAAGTGTACGAATAACTTCAAACGTGCCGCTGACACATAACTTATGCATTATAAATGACTTTGAAATCGATATACATTCATTATACTGCTCCGATATGTGTTGGAGAGTTCATGGCCAACAAACCGTGTAATCACTGACTGAGTGGTATTTAAAGCCAATAAAATGATAATTTGGCAATCGAGTAAGCCAAGTGTAGACATTTTATAGAATCATGCACGCGAAATGCTAAAGGTTGGCTTTTATTATGTTTGTCATGGCGATTTATTATCACGTATTTGAGCATCAGATTGTCTAATTTGTTAACTGAAACACACAGAGTTTGTATCACACACTAATGAACTTGACTTAGTGCCAAATTGAACTGGTTTTAAGAATTCAAAACAATTCTTAATCTTATCGGATAGCTATACTTTAAGCTCTTAAATAATTGTCAGCTAATTTATTTTGTGCGAGTTTTTCGTCGTTACTTGCTTCACTGTGCAATCGGCCTTTTAACAGTATGCCGACATAGACCTTGCACAGGTTGACCGCACCCATCAGCATAGCTGAAGAGCTGTTGCCACTGAAGAGTGGTCAAAATCAATCAGCGAATCAATCACTAATTTATTAAAAAGCTCCGTGTTCAAAGAAAATATGTTAAAGCCATGACGATGTTGGTCAAAGAAATTAAATAAGATACCATTGACAAAATCAATATTTGACAAGGGCAAATAATGTGTTAAAAATATTGACTCTTTTAGATGATTATTACTTGAGCTATGTGGCCAAGTTTGAAGCTCAGACAGACGTTGTTTCAGCTAGTTTAATAACGTCTTAGCCTTAGAATCGCTTGATTGCCAAAAAAATCAAAAAAACACGAAAAACTAGAAATTCATTTAGGTAGCTGCAAGTTGAACCGCATCTCGAGACTGACTTCATATGAACTTAAGCAAACAAACGAATGCAAGACAAATGTGTATTAATTTATGTGTTAGCTACTCGGTTTCCGTTTCGGTTCTTAACTCAATTTGCATAACTGGCATGTCACACCTCCCAGTCGAAACGAAAGACTTACGCAACGGGCAATGAAAAATCAAAGCTCAAAACTGAATCAGTTGGACAAGCTCAATATTCTTTAGAATCAGTCGTTGATTGGCTTTGAAGCGCTATACAACACAGCTGGTGGGCTATTATACTATTGATACGGAAACTATTCGTTTTGCTTGACTAAAGATTCTTCTCAAAATTCCAAAATAAAATGTTCATGTTTTGTTGATTTTTACGTGCCATAACTATGTGTGTTTTGTATCTGATTCGATGATTTTATTCACAATATTGCCGTCGATTTTTATAGTTATAGCTATTAAAAGTATATGCTTCCGTATTTGGGCAGAGCCAAGCGAGATATATTAATAAACACTTGTTAATTGAATTAAATTCTATGAGAGTGCTGAAAATAACAATTGTTGGCGTGAGAACACTTTCAAGGCTTTCATGTTCCAATAACCTCAGCTAATCATTAGCACGAAGGGCTAGATCGAGTCGTTCGCAGATCTCGTCTATAGCTGGGTATAAATCATAAAATTGTAGGTCGTAGACCAAAATTACAATACAGAAAACTGGTTCTAGAGGCGATCATATTTATTGGCGAGTTTATTGCCATTCACGATTTAAATTCCGTTTCGAACAATCATAAATTCTGCACAAATTGGTATCGGAACCAAGAATTCTGGGCAACATAAAATGCAGTCAATGGCCATAAATGTTAATAAGCATAATTTTGGGTATTAGCGCGACTTAACGGAAATGAATGAATGGCCATCGTGAGCTGTCTTATCAAGCACGAAACTGAGCAAGATAATACGCAGATCAACAAACAAAAGACAGAGCCACAAACTATTGACACTTGATTATGTTTATTGGGGTTTTTCATCGATTTTGCTTTGGGCCCCATGCTGTTTTTTTCCTCATGTCGTATAAAGTTGGTAAGACGCGCTCGGCCAGCTTGCAGTAAGGTCTCAAACTTTGAAGCTCGCAGAGCTCGCGGCACATTCGATTCGATTACGAATTTAAATCAAACAACATTAATAAATCATAGTTTTGTTTTGCTAATCGAATAATTACAAGTGTGTTTGGTGACTCGACAAATATGCGAAATTATGTAAGCTAATTATAACCTTGTGAAGCGATTCAAGTTTTACTCATAAGTTCGTTCGTTTCTTGCAGTTGAGCACATTGCTTTGCCTGGCGCTGTTGTGGAGTCAACTGGACGCGAGATTAGTGCGTGTGCGACGCATTCGTCGCCTCGTTGGCACCAGTGAACGTGATGCACAAATAACCGACTATCGCGTCTCGCCCCTCGACGAGGAGGGCGTCTTCAAGTATGCCTTCAAGACCAGCAATGGCATCGATGTCCAGGCGGCGGGCAGTGCGCTGGAAACCATTGGCATCTATAGCTATACCTCGCCGGAGGGTGTGCCCATCGAGACACGCTACATTGCTGATGAGTTGGGCTTCCATGTGGTTGGCAGACATCTGCCACAGCCTCCACCCATACCCAGCTACATTCTGCGCTCGCTGGAATACATACGCACCCACAACGAGGATGGTTCCTTGAAGCGGCTCGTGCTGTGAGAACAGTTCGTTCAAGCGCTCTAGAAGAAGTCTGATAATACTGATAATACATATATACTAAATATAGTAGATACAAACTACAGATACATATTGATAGTTTGTTGTAAGTTACTCTTGGAATCAGCTGCGCATTTGAATCATGTCATCAACAACAACAACCAGTTCATACTCTCTAGCACCTGCTGAAGACGATGTCATATATTTATGCTGACAGCATTAAGCCCACTCGAATAATTTATATTAACAATGGATACCCCCTGCCATATACACATCCAAATATAGCCAAGAGCATAGCAAAATATCCAGCTTTTCTTTGTGTTTGATTCAAGAAATAGATAAATCAACTCTTGTTACTACTTCAACAGCTGTAAAAATATCAATCCGATAATCATAATGAAGTTTGTTCGCTTCGCTCATAAATATTTATGCTTCTAGTCAGAAATCACAAAACTTAGCTGAATACAAAACTCAAATGATATTATATTTGGAGTTCGTATTGTATATCTTTCCGGTTGTTGTTGTTGTGGTATTCCAATTGTCATGCTTCTATATATACTAAGACGCAGCTTTCCAAGAGTGACTGAAACATTTGCAAAACTTGTACACTAGATACAAACAAATATTGATATAATTTTTTTACAAGAAATAAATGATAAAGAATATAGTAAATGATATTTCTGAGAGTCTTTCATATCCGTATGTTTTTCTGGTAACTAAGCTCTTCAGGCTATCCAAACTTTTAGAATGTTTTCGTAACTTAATTTTATTACTGCTCGAAAATTAAGATTTTATTTTTAGGTATTTATTTTCTAATCCCACGGGATCTATGTTAAGTTTCAAAGCAGATAAATATGCTTTCATGTCTTGTCTTTAAATGCTGAACGAATAAATCGTTTATACCTTGAGAACTCATATAGATTCCGTCCGTTAAGCACTAAACTATTAACTTTTACTTAGCTGGTACTTAGTACTCATTGCCTTTGGGTCATACCCAAGTTCAATGCATACAACATTGACACGCTCCTTGGCACTGGGCCATAGGGAACACTCATCAATTTGTAAGGCATTCGAAATGTTGATTGTGAATGTTGATGATCATATTTAGCTGATGTAGGCATCTTAAAAATAGGCCGTCACTTCTGTCTCGATTCTCCCTGCGACATCAGGCGACACTTGTGCTCGACTCTCGCGCTAATTTACTTTATGATAGATAAGCATAAATATATCTTTTTGGAGACAAATTTCTTTTTTTCCCCTTACGATCTCACTCGGACTCTCACTCAGTCTTGTCTTGGCGCTCGTCGGAAACGGTTCGTTTCCTGCAAAAAGTTCTTAGTGTACCGCGTGGTAAAAACTGCAGACAATATATATATATACATATATATATATACATGCGTCAAGTACATTTTGGATCTTGTGGCATCTATCGCGCATTGATTGATAGTTTTCATCGCGGTTAATATTAATGGTGTACAGATTTTTCCTATCGCGTTGACATATGTAAAAATAGTTTTTCCTATATAAATATACCTAAAAACATATTTATATATATGTGATAAAGTGCTGTGTCGTGTTGTGCTATTTATAATATCCCCTTAATCTTAATGGTTTTTTATACCATCTACCTATTTGATACATCTATATTTTCAGCCTTCCAAAATGTTCTAAAAACTGAAATTATTTAATGACTTCTTATTTTTAAAAGACAAAATAATAAAAACTTGTAAAGGTGCGAAGAGAATAGTTTCGATCGCATCAAAATGTTGCAAGCACAGTTTGTTTTATCTGTGCTCTGCTGCATTGCATTTTCCGGAGGTAAGTGGGCGTCAGAAAGTTTACAAGTGATTGGGAAATCGGACATAATAAACAGGAGTTGGGGGACAGCTAACATATGACAGTGGGCTAAAGCATATTTGTACAGTTTGAAGTGCTATAGTTCACAGTTCTATGACAGGAAGCCATAAATAATATTGATATTTTTAGAATTATTATAATGCCCCAAGCCTGTAACCTTTTCTAATGGGCCATAAACATATCCACATGCGCCATAAAAGCCATTTGCCATAATATATAATGAACAAAATGACTATGTTATAGATATATGCATTTTTTATGACATCGTTGTGTATATATGTATGTTTGTGGTCTTAATACTGAAGACATTAATATTGCCAGATTGTGTCTTTGGCACAACTTTAGTTATGACTGTTCCCTAGAAAAAGTCAACTTAATTATCGGCCGGAATTTCCACTATAAACATAAATACAGCTCGTAAAATTTGGATGAGTTGCCTTAGCCAAAGATTTTATCTACACAACAATGCAAGAAATAGCAATCTGAACAATTGTGATAGGGATTTGTCAGCTGTTGGGTTTTCAAGGATATAGAAAGTTATTTTACTAAAGTATTTTCATTTCAGCAGTAACGCATGCGATCTATGAGGATTGTAAGACGCCTCCACCTGTTGATCATGCCCGAGCTGAACTATTCGAGAGCAAGCATATTAACACGGCAATCTATAGCTGTGCATCTGGCTATGTGATCAAGGGTGAGAATGAACTCGTATGCAATGTGGATACCGAGGAATGGCAGGGGGAACCACCAATATGTCTCAAGAACAAAGGTAAGCAAAAAGAAATTACCCTTTCAATGCATGCTCATTAACAAATAAATTCGTTCCAATAGTGAGCATACAACACTCCCAACGCAAGAAGAAAATGCAGCCTATTGCCGAGGACTTGAACGTGGACATGGAGCAGGCACAACTGCTCGATATGAGCTGCATTCAGGCCAAGGTTCAGGCACCGGAAATAAACCATGGCCAAATCGTCCAATACGAAAGTCGTCGTCGTGGAGACAAGGTCTTTCTAGTGGCGTACTATGCCTGCGATGAGAACTACGACTTTGAGAGAACGCAGGTGAATGCTCTCTACTGCAGCATCGAGCAGTGGGTGGGTGACACGCCCACTTGTCTGCCACGCGTTGAGTATACCGATCATGGCGATGGCGATGACGATAACAACGATGATGATTACGAGGAATACGACACGGTTGTAAGTGATGCGGAGGACGAACTTGAGAGTGTTGATCCTGTGGCGCCACCACCACCGCCGCCACCCGTCGAGGAGATCGAAAGGGAGCAGGTTGAGCCACAGATTGCTGCTGTTGAGGACCAGCCGCAAGGTGAACCCAAGGTGAAAGCCGAAACGGAGGCAGAGCTAAGTCCCCCCGAAGCTGAACCAGAATTTGTGGTGCAAGTTGGTGAACCGGAGCTGGAGCCGGAGCCAGCAGCAGAGCTAACTCCGAAGGAAACTCCAGCTACCGATATCAGCATTGTTGTGGCACCCACAGCGGATCCCTACTCGCCACGCTTGCTCGATGGAGATTGCGGTGAGGATCGCGGCGGTTGTGCCCACAAATGCGAGCGTCTCCTCTTTCCCGGCGAGAACGAGCCGCGTCTCAAATGCAGCTGCAATGAGGGCTACACACTAGATCCCCAGGATTATGCCAGATGTCATGGTAAGCCTAAACATAGAAAAACAAGAATCGAAGCCTCTTACCTTTTCTTGCTCCTTGTGCAGATATCGATGAGTGCCAGGAGTCGAATGGGGGCTGCTCCCAAATCTGCAACAATCTTCCAGGTGGCTTCGAGTGTGCCTGCGAGCAGGGCTATCAGATCGATGCAGCTACGGGCAACACCTGCGTGGGTGAGTTTGGGTTTTTGAAATTTAAACAAGTAAGAAGGCTCTAGTCGAGAAATCACGACTAGACGATACCCTGTAGTGCATACTTTCTTAACTTCAATGTTCCATATCTCCGGTGCTTCTCAACTGATTTCGATAAAAATTTCTCACATTCTCATTACTTCGTCTAATGTTTCAAACAACCTTAAAAGTTTTCGATATTCAAGATTTTGTTGTTATCGATCACATGTGTATATCGGAAACGGGAAGAGTTATCGATAAAAATTCCACAGATTCTCATTACTTCGTCTAATGTTTCAAACGACGTTTAAAAGTTTTCGATATCCAAGATTTTGTTGTTATCGATCACATGTGTATATCGGAAACGGGAAGAGTTATCGATAAAAATTCCACAGATTCTCATTACTTCGTCTAATGTTTCAAACGACGTTTAAAAGTTTTCGATATCCAAGATTTTGTTGTTATCGATAACATGTGTATATCGAAAACGGAAAGAGTTATCGAAAATTTGAAACAAATTTGTTCTGCCTAGGGATTAGGCGAGCTTATGTACCAAATCTGGAGTCTCTAGCTCTTATAGTCTCTGAGATCGATAACATATCGACTCGGCTGTTGATGCTGATCAAGAATATATATACTTTATGGGGTCGGAGATGCTTCCTTCTGCCTGTTACATACTTTTGCAGAAAACCATTATACCCTTTTTACCCATTTTCAATGGGTTCAGGGTATAAAAAGCCTTTCTAAGCCTTCCATTTGCATAACCTACTCCTTACCTTTCCCATAATGCAGACATTGATGAATGTGCGGATCCCGAATTGTCCGCCGAATGTGCGAATGGTTGTGAGAATACGCCCGGCGCCTACCGTTGTGTGATCCCCTTAAATACTAAGGCAGAGGCTGAACAGGAGTCCAACCAAACGAAACAGTATTCCGAAATAGATCTGACAATCATTGCTCAACCGGAAGTACGAACTACGCCCATCGAGCAGGAGGTGGAACCTGCAGCTGCGGAACCTGCTGTGGTACAGCCCAGCTGCAATGCTGGCTTTGCTCTTTCATCCGATGCCAACGAGTGCCAGGACATCAATGAGTGCGACATCGTTGTGGAGGACAACAAAAATGCTGATCATGTGCCCCATCGTGTGTGTCAGCAGCAATGCAAGAATACCATTGGTTCCTATCGCTGCAGCTGCCACGAGGGCTTCCACTTGCTGGAGGATGAAAGCAGCTGTGCGCCCGATACGTGCGAGGATCTCGACAATCCGCAGCTGAATCGCATGCGATGCGCGCACCAATGCGAGAATCTTCTCAGTGGTGGCTACGAGTGCGTCTGTCCGGCAGGCTACAAGTTGGGCCAGGATATGCATAGCTGTGATGTGCTGGAGACCGTGTGCAGTCGGGAGCAGGGCCACGAACGCTGTCGCCCCGGCACCTGTGTGTCCAGCGAGGACAACAGCACGTTTAGCTGCCTGTGCCCCCAGGGCTACACCAGCGAGGTGTTCAGCTGCCAGGATGTGGACGAGTGTGCGATGGGCAATCATGCGTGCAGTCACGATTGCTTCAACACGGCGGGCAGCTATCAGTGCTTGTGTCCACGTGGCATGTCGCTGCAGGAGCCAGATGGTCACACCTGTGTCGCGCCCGATCCCTGTGCCGTCAACAACAATGGCTGCGAACAGTTGTGCCTGAGTGCCGATGGCGGCGCCTGCACCTGCAGCAAGGGCTATGTGCTCAGCTCCGATGGCAAGAGCTGTCGTGATGTGGATGAGTGTGAGCTGAAGAATGGCGGCTGTCAGCAACTCTGCCGCAATCTGCCAGGTGCGTATGAGTGCCTCTGTGCCCCAGGCTACGAGTTGCTCGACTTAGACGGTCTTGCTGGCTACTGCTTTGACATCGATGAGTGCGCCACTGATGCACATAGCTGTGATCCTAGCATGCGCTGCGAGAACCTCAATGGTTCCCACACCTGCCTCTGCGAACCCGGCTACGCTCTGGGCATCTCATCAACATCTTCATCTCAATCATCATCATCATCTTTATCTCAATCATCAGCATCATCTTTATCTCAATCATCATCCTCGCCAGCATCATCACCATTTTCATTAGCTTGCTTGGACATCGATGAGTGTTCGCTGTCGAATGCAAATTGCTCCCATTTCTGCTTAAATCAGCCGGGTAGCTATCAGTGCGCCTGTGCGGATGGCTTTCAGCTAGATGCGAATGGCTTCACCTGCTCGGACATTGATGAGTGCGCTGGGGACTTTGGTAATTGCAGCAGTATTTGCATTAATCTTCTAGGTTCGCATGCCTGCGCCTGTGACAGGGGCTATGAGCTGACAGCTGATGGGCACAGCTGCCAGGATGTGGACGAGTGTGCTGGCCTGCTCTCGGGCGGCTGTACGCACGAGTGCATCAATAAGCCGGGCAGCTATGAGTGCGGCTGTCCCTTGGGCTATATGCTGCAGGAGGACGAGCGTAGCTGTCGTCCTGCTCTGGTCGGCTGTCCGCCTGGCACAAGGCACACGGAACAGGGCTGTGAGCCCATTGAATGTGAGCTGGGCATGTTGCTCGGAGCCGATGGCAGCTGCGTGGACATCGATGAGTGCAGGCTGAACAACGGTGGCTGCTCGCATCAGTGCAGGAACTCGCAAGGATCCTTCATGTGTGAATGCCCAGCGGGCTACACGCTCTCCGAAAATTCGCGTGACTGTGTGGATATGGATGAGTGTGCGGAGCAGAACGGCGGCTGTGAGGAGAGCTGCATCAATGTGCCCGGTAGCTTCAAGTGTGAATGCGCGGATGGCAAGCGTTTATCCTTTGACGAGCGTAGCTGCTACTCAGTGCCAAAGATTGAGCCGAGAGTATCAGTGGGTCTACCTGCTCCAGTTGCGCCCATTGCACCTGCTCAGCCCGTGATGCCAGTGCGACCGATGCCAGACAGATATCCAGGTCTGCCTACCCCAAGAGTATCAGTGGGTCTACCTGCTCAGCCCGTGATGCCAGTGCGACCGATGCCAACTCTCCGGCCAGACAGATATCCAGATCTGCCTACCCCAAGAGTATCAGTGGGTCTACCCTCTCCAGTTGCGCCACCTGCTCAGCCCGTGATGCCAGTGCGACCAATGCCTACTCTTCTGCCAGACAAATATCCAGGTCTGCCTACCCCAAGAGTATCAGTGGGTCTACCCTCTCCAGTTGCGCCCATTGCTCCTGCTCAGCCCGTGATGCCAGTGCGACCGATGCCAACTCTCCGGCCAGACAGATATCCAGATCTGCCTACCATAAGCCCGCCCACTTTTGAAGTAAGAGATCAATGCGGCCGCTTCCAAGCGCCGCCTAATGGAAAAGCACACTGCAACCGCCACAAGACAAAATCGTTCTACAACACTCGTTGCAAGGTGCGCTGCAATGCTGGCTACCAGCTGCTCGGCTCGGAGATTCGTAGCTGTGGAGCATCCGGCAATTGGGAGGGACAGGACAATCAGTGCTTGCGTAAGTAGCTTCTCTCCTGCTTCTCCCAGAAGCTTAATACTACTACTTTTGTTGTAGGTATGTCCCAACCGCCTGTCTGGAACGTTGGTGCTTCAGGATCTGTGACCACATCGAGTGCATGTGCTGCGTTAGCGACGCCACGCAATGGCATCATTTCACCCGCCAGCTGCACCCGCGGCGCCTCCAGCTTTGGCTCTGTCTGCCATCTGAACTGCAACATGGGCTTTGAACCCGTCGCCGGTATTATGACTTCCTGCATGAATGGATGGGCGCTGGGAAGCGTCCTGGAATGCAAACCATTTGCCCAAAACATATTCGACACTCAGATGATTACGAGGTTGCAGTCACCCTGGCAAGTGCTGCAGCAGCAGAAACCTCTTAGACAACAGTACATTGAGCAGGTGCGCAGGCCACAACTTCCTATCCAAACCCAGACTCCGAGAGCCTACATCAAGTGTCCAGAGAATGTTGTCATTCTGCTTAACCCGCACCAGACTCAGGCTCATGTAATCCTGCAAAAACCTGACACTAACGTGGACTATCGTCATGTGGTTGCCTACCCGGCCTGGGCCAAGCAACTGCAGGGTCATCTGCCTGCTGGCATTCACAAGATCGTCTATCGAGCTCATGATCCTGTAACGCAACAAAGCGTTGGCTGTCAAACCATCATCACCATCAAGCAGACGCCACTTCAGAACTCCTTTCATTCATTTAGTTCTTTTAGACCCTCTCCCCTACCAGAGTTTCGACCTGCTAGAGTATTCAATTTCGCTGCACAGTCGCAATCGAGACCTTTTGACAGCCTCAACTATGCTTCACCACTGAGAAGACGTTCCGAGAGTCTGGTTGCGGCGAGACCCGCTGAGGAAACTATTGAAGAGACTTCACCTTCCAGGAATTCTGATCTCGGCTCCTCCACATCCACATACTGTCCGCCCTCCTTCAAGGTGCACTTGAAGCAGAATCAATATCTGCGCTCGGTTGTGTGGAAAGAGCCACGCTTCGAGGGCAAACTCCTTAATATCGACAAGTCTTCGGTAAGTAGAAAATGATGTTAGCCAAATTTTAGTTGACTTCTCTATTCCATCGGCAGTTTCCTGGCGCTCTTTTCGGTCTGGGTGACCATGATGTGAAATACACGGCCACCACCACAGATGGTAAGACTTTGCGTTGCAACTTCCAAATCCATGTCAGAGGTAAGTTAACACCGCTCGAACCTTTAGCCGAGTCCAACCTAAAAACCATACACCTATCCAACTAGCCGCCTCACCCACTCCCGCGCCCAAGCCTGCCGAGATAAACTTCCCGGATTTCTCGCCCGCTCCCGCTGCACTAACCCAGGCGACACATAGCAGTCTATTTGCCGGCCACGAGTCTTACGTGGTTTGTCCCGGCAAGGAGCCCGTCAAAGTGACCGACAGACAGTCCGTAAGTAACGCACATCTATCTAGAGTAGATTGTTAAGGTATAAGGATGCTTGATGGTGATTTGATGATTTCGCGATCTGTTTCTAGGTTAACCTGCCTGTTGGCTGCACTCTGAAGAATGTGCGCCCACAAACAACTACACAAAGTCATCCAAAACGTGGTCTACTCACCTCGCTATGGCATAATTACAATCGTTTTTAAATTAACATTTATTATTTATGCTCATACTATGTGAATTTTTCGATATATATTTATTTTTTGTCAGCTATTTTTGGATATCTTTTGTGAATAATTTAAATAAATATTTTAATGATATGTACATTTTGACAACTTTGTGATTATTTCAACAGCTTTGAGCACGTGTTCCGAGTACTAAAGCTACAAACTTGGCGTAAAATTAATTGTCTATTGCATCAGATTTTATATGTAGTGAAACAGCCGATAAGAACGCATTAAACCACCTATAGGTTGTAACCTCAGCAACCAAATTTCTTATTATTCAAGGTAAGTTTATAAAAATCAACATTTTCGTATCTCCAGAATATAGTGTGGTCTCTATTAGTTTTAAGAAAGTTTACAAGTTCACTGAACTACTAGTTTAGTTACGAACCAACGCCAACTGCAACACTGCTCACTAATAAGGTTGCTGCATCGGCTAAATTACGCACCAGCAAAAAGAGAAGCATACTCTGAGGGGCACATTGTCTTTGAAACCCATTTATCAGTTAAATTGTTAAACGATTTCCATTCTGATTTAAATTGAGTTTATTATTATATAATTTTTATTGTATATAGCCATCGACAAACAAAATTCTAATGCATTGCACCTCATGGTACACAAGCAAGACGAGTATTATTGATGCTTTTCACAAAACAGGTTCCACACACAAATTGGGTGTGTGAAGCCACAAAAAGCGGCCTCGTTGATTAATAGAAAGCTGATTTTGCACATTTATCAGTTTTTGAGGCGGTTGGGCGGGTTGTTATTGTTATTGGCTACTTTATAAGCAGAGCGGCGCAAAATCAAAACTTTTCTGCCACTTGCCAAATAGCTAAAGACAGGTTGTTAAGCATGATATTATTTTGATAGCTGCTGGTAGCAATAGTGTCCAGTTTTGAAAGCGTTTAATTACTTTATTTACCGCCAATAATTTTCCAGAAATGCCGTTGAACTCGTTTGGCTAGAACTTGTCATTCGAATTTTGATTAGTTCAAGCCCACTTTTGAATAATTATTTTTGTTTATTCGCAAAAAAATAAAAAATAAAAAAAATGTTGTTTATCTAACATAGAAGACAACAAGTAGCTCATAATATTGATAAGACACAAAAACATATAAACGTGCTAAATAGATTTCGTATCGGCGCGAGGCACATTATCATAACGCTGACGGTGACTGTGCCACACGGCCCATTAAATTCATAGAGACGCCACCATGCTGATAACCCCCGAGCTCGCTGTAGCTGCATCCATGTGCATGCTGTTCTCAGTTGACTCCGTTCTCTGTTCTCACGTACACGCGGCTTTGGTTGTATTGGATTGACTTGTTATTATTATTGTCTTAAAGATTAGCTGGCAAGTTGAGTCTATAAAAGCGTGTGAACAACTAAGAATCCAAATCAGTCTTAAAGCTCCTATTGTGCGGTGATATTCGAGAAATCGTGATGTATAAACGTGAAGTTTCCTTTGATAAGGTTAGTTCAATGCGCATATATATGGTATATGTGATGTGGAACATTTAAATTGAATTAATAAACAATAAAACTCAGAGAGCGCAAACAACAAGCAACAAGAGATTAACAATTTGTATTGAACATAAAAAATGTCAAGAGATCAATAAGTATTAAATGCGTGGATATCTTTGTTAGGAGATAGAAAGGCAAAACATTTATTTATAGTTTGAAGAACATTGCTAAAAGGTTGATAATAGTTCAATACGCATATATGCTATATGGTATATGTGATGTGGAACATTTAAATTGAATTAATAAACAATAAAAATCAGAGAGCGCAAACAACAAGCAACAAGAAATTAACAATTTGTACTGAACATAAAAAATGTCAAAAGATCAATAAGTATTAAATGCGTGGATATCTTTTATAAAAGGTAGAAAGGCAAAACATTTATTTCGAGTTTGAAGAACATTGCTAAAAGGTTGATAATAGTTCAATACGCATATATATGCTATATGGTATATGTGGAACATTTAAATTGAATTAATAAACAATAAAAATCAGAGAGCACAAACAACAAGCAACAAGAGATTAACAATTTGTACTGAACATAAAAAATGTCAAAAGATCAATAAGTATTAAATGCGTGGATATCTTTGTTAAAAGATAGAAAGGCAAAACATTTATTTCTAGTTTGAAGAACATTGCTAAAAGGTTGATAATAGTTCAATACGCATATATATGCTATATGGTATATGTGGAACATTTAAATTGAATTAATAAACAATAAAAATCAGAGAGCGCAAACAACAAGCAACAAGAGATTAACAATTTGTACTGAACATGAAAAATGTCAAAAGATCAATAAGTATTAAATGCATGAATATCTTTGCTATAATTTCTAGTTTGAAGAACATTGCTAAAAGGTTGATAATAGTTCAATACGCATATATGCTATATGGTATATGTGATGTGGAACATTTAAATTGAATTAATAAACAATAAAACTCAGAGAGCGCAAACAACAAGCAACAAGAGATTAACAATTTGTACTGAACATAAAAAATGTCAAAAGATCAATAAAAATCAAATGCATGGATATAGATAGAAAGGCAAAACATCAAGCAAATCTTGCTAAAAGGTTGACAAATCAAGTTCTAGGTTCTGGCCCTGCAATCGATCATTGCGGTTAGTTAGCAGATCTTCGATATGCAACGCATAACACAAAGCTGAATCGTAGGCTCATGTTGACCTCTGTAAGCTGAGCTATCAAGGGTAGACAATGAAAAAAAAACCTCACGACTTGAATATCTGCTTACAATGCCAAAGCTGGAAGCTGAACCAACATATAGAACGTTAAACGATTGATTGATGGGTAGTTTAGGTCTGCTGATGCCAATCCGATAGCACTAGTCTGGTTATTATGCAAGCCAATAATAAAAACAAGCTGCAGCTGATAAGCACTCTTAATGATTATTAATTTATTAATTCATTAATATTGATTGCAATTTGTTTTTGTGGTGCAGCCAACTCGCGCCGAGGATTCGGCTTATATAGCCGAGGCGGTGGACATGCAGGAGGCGCGCAACACCTGCCTGCTCTTCTCGCCCAAGGACTCCTCGTTGGCTAGCGGCGCCTTGGCCAATACCCTGGCCATCTTCAAGAAGCACGACATCAATCTGGTGCACATTGAATCGCGCTCCTCGCTGCGTGTGCCCGGCTACGAGTTCTTTGTGGAGTGCGACGGCAAGTCCGGGGCCATAGGCAGAGCCATTGAGGACGTGAAGGAGCAGTGCAGCTACTTCAATATCATCTCGCGCGATTACAAGGATAATGCCACAGCTGTGCCTTGGTTTCCACGTCGCATACGCGATTTGGATCGTTTTGCCAATCAGATTTTGAGCTATGGCGCCGAGCTGGACTCGGATCATCCGGGCTTCACAGACCCCGAGTATCGCAATCGTCGCAAGTACTTTGCGGACATTGCCTACAACTACAAGCATGGGGAGCCGCTGCCGCATGTGGATTACACCAAGGCGGAGACCGAGACCTGGGGCATCATCTTTCGCAATCTGACAAAACTCTATAAGACACACGCTTGCCGCGAATACAATCACGTTTTCCCCCTCCTGGTGGACAACTGCGGTTTCCGCGAGGACAACATTCCGCAGCTGGAGGATGTCTCCAATTTCCTAAGGGGTAAGCAAAGAGATTTACTTTTGAAATTGTTCTAACCATGAGTTCTATCATCAGATTGCACTGGCTTCACACTGCGTCCTGTGGCCGGCCTGCTCAGCTCTCGAGATTTCCTCGCCGGCCTTGCGTTCCGCGTCTTCCATTCCACCCAGTACATCAGGCATCCGAGTAAGCCGATGTACACACCAGAGCCGGATGTCTGTCACGAGCTGATGGGTCATGTGCCACTCTTTGCGGATCCGGCCTTTGCTCAGTTCAGTCAGGAGATTGGCCTGGCCTCCCTGGGCGCACCCGATGACTACATTGAGAAGCTGTCAACGGTAGGCCGAACTACTCCTATGAATCGGATAAACCTCTAAACTTGATCATGACTTTGCTATAGATCTTCTGGTTCACCGTGGAGTACGGCATGTGCCGTCAGGAGGGTGAGCTGAAGGCCTTCGGCGCTGGCTTGCTTTCGTCCTACGGTGAGCTGGAATACTGCTTGACCGACAAGCCCAAGCTGCTGGACTTTGAGCCGGAAATCACAGGCGTCACCAAGTATCCCATAACGCAATTCCAGCCACTTTACTATGTTGCCGATAGTTTCGAGAGCGCCAAGGAGAAGACCATGTAAGTGAAAGTTAAACGATTTCATTTAAAAGGTTCCAAAACATGTTTTAATCCTTGTAGCAAATTCGCCAACTCCATACCACGTCCATTTGGAGTGCGCTACAATGCCTATACACAGAGCATTGAGGTCCTCGACTCGAAGCCCCAAATCTCCAATCTGATGAACAATATCAATTGCGAGTTTCAGATACTCCAGAATGCAGTTGCTAAGCTGCGCGTTTAATTTGATTCAAATGTGTCTCTAGCTTAAGAAATGAATAATATAATATGATATTAATATTCCAGTGATTCGTTTGAATCGTCTTCTTCACTTTTATTGCAACATCCACACATCGATGGGGTCTGTAAAAGTATTATTAATCTATAGCTAACTTAAATTTAGTTTGAGTTTAATATTTGTTATTGAATTAAGCATTTGGCTCCCAGTCAGCTTGTATAGCATTAATATATATGGGTTTAAAGGAAGCCTGATAATAGATTACAGAAAGGAGAAACTGAAAAAGATTTTGATATACATAACAGCTTTGTCAAATAATAATTCTCAAATTTTGATATAAAAATTTGCATGGTTAGAAAATTTTCGGTTATAAAAACAAAGCCAGTCGAAATGAAAATATTTTAATATGTTCACAGCAAATAATTCAGTTGCAATCTCAACCTGAGTTTTGACTTACGCACTACATTATCTAATCACGTACAAAGTCTATAGCTAGAATGCACAACAGATGATTTAGCCTGAATGTATCTTAAGCTATTTGTATGGCTCCAAAGGTGCAGCGCAGTCTTGCAAATAATATTCCTATATCTATAATATGTACAAATGATATGATATTCTATTAAGTTTTGTATTTGTTTTTGTTGCTCTTAGATATTCGTTGTTATCATAATATTTGTTATTTGTATGTCTGAGACACATAACATCTAAATAAACATTGGTCTAAATAAGTTTCGTTTATATACATATCAGAGATCCTTACTGGTGCCTTATGGCACTTACTGGATAATGGTATCTATATAATAGAAACGACGTTGGGATATTCTTACTAAATTTAAAACACAACTTTCTTTAGATAACTTAAACTAACTAATTAATTTTGAGAACTTGCCACGAACATATATAGACTTAAGATTAGTTAAGGATTAGAACAATACTCAGTCTGTTGAGATCTACAACTAGTTTTTGGGTATTGTGTATACAGAGAGCCATGTGCAGAAACTTAGGATAGGTCCTTTCCCCATACACCAAAGGGTTTAGATCATCAGCTGCCTGCCTTACAACTATCACTATAACATTGACTATAACTATTAGTGTGACTAAGTTTAAGGAATTCAGATATCAAGACATATGCCACGATCCTGTGCTGGCCCTATGTTATTGACTACCGCTAGCCGTATGCGGTGAATTGAACAGATTCTGCGATTGCTCCTGTGACATTTGGTACGGCAATATCTCCAGATCGTTGGGCAGCTGTTGCTGATTTTGAAACTGATTCGAGCCGAAAGAGCTGCTCGATTGCAGCAAATATTGCTGATGTTGCAACATCTGTTGATTATGTTGGTGTTGCTGATGCAACGATTGACTCGATGTGCGCATCCTTTTGTTGTCCTCGCTGTGCGTCTCGCTGCCGTCATCGCTGATGCCCATGGGAAAGTTTAGCGATGGATTGGATTCGGTGGTCAATTGCATGTAGGACAACAGCGAATCCTCATTTGTATTTTGTGGTGCATTTAAGTTGTTGTTGTTGTTGGTGCTAGTGTTGTTGTTATTGTTGTTGCTGCTGCTGCCAAGCGCTTGCAGGGGCGATAGATTGAGGAAGGCATCAATATCCTCAATATCCTCTCGGGATAACATGCTGCTGGCAGACTGATCGTGTTGCTGCTGTTGTTGCTGCTGTTGCTGTTGCTGTTGCAGCTGCAATTGTTGCTGCTGGTGAAGCATCTGCTGCTGTTGCTGCTGCAGTTGACTCTGCTGTAGCTGCTGCTGTTGTGTATGATGATTGTGTTGCTGCTGGTTGAGCAGATTCTGTTGCTGCTGCATCAGCATCTGCTGATCCTGCTGATGCAGCATCTGTTCCGAGTTCAAAGCGAAGCCATATTGATTGAATTGTGGCTCAACCGCGTTGCTGCCACTAAAATTAAAGCTGCGCTGCACATTGACACCAGCCGAACTGCCGACGGCAGCAACAGCAGCAGCCATGTTGCTGGCAGCAAAGCCCACTGGCACCACGGGCTGCAGATACGTATAGCGCGTGAGCAACAGTTGCTCCGAGATAATGCGCAGCTCCTCCTGCTGCTGTACAATCAGCCGCTGCAGCTCATCATGCTTCCGCTGCAGCTGGCCCTGCATGTGACTCTGCACAGAGGTCATCACAACGGCGCCCGGCAACATTTCCGACTGGGATTGCATGGGCAGCGATACCGAAACAGGCACCGATACGGGCAGCGGCAGCGGAGAGAGTACTGGTGCTACGGGAAAGGGGCCCATCACCGGTTGCATGGGTATTGCTGTCAGATACTGTGGAGGTTCCAGGAAACTGGGTGCAACTAGCTGCGGACTGGACAGCGGATAGTTGGTTTGGGGAAACGAGCAGGGATTGCTGGTAACAATTTGCGGTGTTATCGGCAATATTGGCAACATCTTTGGCTGCAGCTGTTGCTGATGCAGATTGTGATGGCTCATATGTTGCTGCTGCTGCTGTTGTTGATGCTGATGCTGGTGATGATTGTTGTTGATGTGTTCGCGTCCATGATGCGAACGTGAGCGTTGACTTTGCTAAGAAAATTACAAAAGGAATAGGTTAAGTGCGTTTCAACATATTAAACAGAGCTGTCAAAGCAATAAAAGATATGCTTGTAGCTTTTTTCGAAAGTCATTTGCATCCCTCTTAAAAACTTTACATCACCGTTTCGTACGTCAGTCCGTCAACTAACCGAACTGGCATGCGTCATGAGGGACTGCCTGCTGGTAACAGACTCAGCTGACATCGATGTCGAATCCGAATCGTTGCCGCGACTCGAGTAGAAGTAACACTTGCGCTTGGCCTTCGGCGAGATGCCCGTGGAGCTGATGTTACCATAGCTGGAGGCAGGTCTCGAGGTCTTCAGCGAGTTGACGGGGCAAGAGCTGGCCGTCGCCGTTGCTGCCCCCGCCACCGACCACATGGGCGACACGCTTATCTCGGGGGATGTCGCTGTTGCTGGCGTAGCGGCAGCCTCCTCATTGCTCAGATTGGCCAGCGTAGTGTTGAGCAACGTGCTGTCCAGACTCTGAGGATGAGTAAGCTCAAAGTCGCGCAGCGTTGTTGTGGCTGAGGCGCATTTGCTGCTGCTGGCTGAGTTGGAGGCCTGAGCTTTGTTCGCCTTCTTGCGGTCCTTCCTGTGTTGCTTCAGGACTTCCGCATAGCTGACGACCTTGTGCGTGCAGACAACGTAGTCCGGCTTGGAGTTGTACTGATGATAGCTGACATAGTAATCGGTTTGCAGCCAAATCCATTGCTGACCCTTGGTCAGAAAGCGATAATAGCAGGACTTGCCCTCACCCGTCTGACGCACTGCGTTAGAAGTTAAGAGATGAGAGTAGCAGCGATTAGAGCCATGTTCTAGGCAGAGTCACATCTTACATACATTCCTCGTGGCCGGCCACTATGGCGTCCAGGTCATCGAAGTGATAGTAGTCATAGCCCGAAGTGCCCAGCACCTCGAAGGGCATATAGCCAATGATCGGCGGCGCTCGATGATCCAGAAAGAGGAACTTCCACTCCATGCTGTGCTTGGAGGTGAACTCATTGCTCGTGGGATCAATGATGCTCATCTCGCGTATCAGCTGTGGCGTCTGTATTCGACCCGTGCCCACAAACACCAGACTCTTGTCCACCTCCACATTGGGATGCTGTTGAAAGATGTGGGGCAGCGTCTGCGAACTGCTGCTCTGACTATCTGACCTGGCGGAGCCCGCATTCGCATTGGCATCGTGACCTGAACAGATGGAAAATGAGAATGAAAACCAATGCCGCAATGCTGCTGCTCGACAACCTACGAAAATAGCCCACAAACTTGACGAGCTCGTAGGAATTGCTATCCGCTTTCTCGATTCCGACACGTTTCAGATGCGTATAGAAGGTGATCTGATTGCTGGCTTCGATGTCCGTTTGGCAGGGTTCGATGAGGGGCGTGGGATTCAAGAAGATGTTAAGCAGCGCCTCGTGATCCATTTCATAGGCCAGATCATAGATGCTCATGTTGTACAGTTCATGCTGTAAGCAAGAGACGAAACTGTAGTTGGGGTAAAAATTTGATGGGTGGCGCCACCTACCGGCAAATAGCCCAGCTGCGAGGTAATACTTTCCGATGTATAGAATATGGAGCCCAGGCTGCTGAAGACCATCATGAAGCCATCCAAGGACTCCAACATTAGGTGCGTAAACTCATCGTTGGTTAGAAATGTGGGTTTCCAGTCTTGTTGTATCTCAAAAACCTTTGAACGATCCGTTGCCTCTGCGTATATAGCACATAGCTTAGAATTGGATTGGGATTTATATAATTGCTTAAGTTTTACCATTGTGGTTCTTTAGAAATGATATTGTCGACTTAAGCACTGTTGACTTATCCATCTTCCGATTCGATGTCGTTATCAATATACTCAGGTCATTAACCAGCGAATTAAATTGATCCCGACGCTTCTTCTCGCTCAGATTTCGCGACTTTCTGCAAATAAGACTGTGGGTTACCAAGAAAAAAAGAAACGCTGCCATTATTATCAAACGATAAGGCTTGGAAAAACAAACTCCCAATATTAAGCACGAGTGTAAAACGATTATACAAAGACCCAACCCCCCGCAGGAACACAACCCCCACACACACACACACATATGCTTACGCACACACACACGTCAAACAGCTGCTCACCTTTTTACATGTGCTCACGTGTGTCCTGCGATTGATGCATTGTCTGACGTTTATTAGACCAATCCACCCACATGCTCTCAATAAACACACAAACAACAAATCACACACACGCTATATAGATATCTAGGAGGAAGTGGTTAGGGGTGGAATGGGGTAGACAGCAGTTACCTTCGTTCAGTTGTCGCTTTGCATTTGTTGCGCTAGGCAAAACATTTTTGGGCTAGGACTTATGCATTTGACATTTGCGTGTCAATAAAACTGAATGCCACAGAAAAAGAGAAAGCTATAGCCAAGAGACAGAGCGACAAAGGCGGGAGGGAGGTACGTTGAGATTACGTCCTTATATTTTCTTGCTTTTTATCAATTCCTGGAATGCAGCCTCGTTTGTCGTTTGTCTATGAAAGCAACTTTCTATGCAAGTCCAAGGGCGCACAGTTAGGTTCTTTCTTTTTTTGCCTACTCCCCTAAGTCTTCATCGGATGAATCAAGTTCATTTTTTCTTACGTTACCCATCTGGTATTTTTTATCCCTATAACTATGTTAGCCTTGCTTCATTAGGAAATGGGAACAGGTAAGTTATTTAGTTACGAGTCTTTCCGAATATTTAAGGTCATAAGTTACTGTAAGTTGATTTGAAGAGATTTCTAACCTGAACAACTTGAAAGAGGACCATATACGTACGGACATGCCTGCGCCAATGGTTAATGACTAAACTTCAATCTTCCATTTCTGCGGTGTTTCTCAATCGATGTTAGTGAAAATATTACAGATTTCCATTATTTTAGCCATTTTCAAGTTGTTCAGGTTAGAAATCTCTTACAATCAAGGAAAATTTGTTTAAATTCTTTAACTTATGACATTAAATATTCCGAAAAGCTCAGGGTATCTCCTAGTCGTTTCCTACTCTCCAGCGCCAGTATTATTTATTTGAAGTAACTTTAAAATCTGCAATAATATTTGTACTTTTCAAGTAAAGTCTTAAAGTAAAAGTTAATTCTAATTAACTAGCTCAAAAAGATATCAAAAGAATATAAAAGTTGTTTATACACATAATATATCTTCATATGTATCCAATTGATTATTAAACTACATCTCTAATTAAAGCTTTGTTGTTCTCATTGCAATCACTTTAAGATTATATCCACAAATATATTGAAAGCCATTTAAGATGGTGTGAAATATTATACTCTTACGTAGGAAGGACCTTCACCATTTGGCAATTATGTTAGTGTCAACTATATAGTAAGACAAAAAAAGTTATAATATATAATTAGCTTAGAACAAGTTGAGTTTCTTCCTTATCTCTTTCTACCTGCTTCACTTTCCTCCCTTGCTGTTCAGCCGCTTTTCCTAGCTATTAGATTACTAATTTGATATTTTTATTGCCACACGAAATGTTATTTGGACACTATCCAAAAATCAAATCACTCTCAAGTAACAGTTAATTGAAGTATTGAGTTTATCTGGACTCGACATTGATTTGAGGGCTTTCGTTACCAACCACAAAATGTTGCCAACTGTGCCAAGATTTTCTACTGCACTTGTGGAGGGGGGAGAGAGGTGGGATTACAAGCCGATTATGACATATTTTGTTTGCAGCATTTCGTATTTCCCTTTTTTTCATGGTCATGGCCAATTTCTCAGTATCACTAAATGTCGTCAGGACTAATACTGAACTTTTTTGTCTACGTCTTCGTATCAGAACTGTCATTTGCAGTGTGTCATTGGCAAGTTGTCTATATATATTTCTAAATATATATATCATTAGCTTTTTATGTAACTGTAACTAAGGCTCTCACCTTTTTGTGTCGTCCTTGTCGTCGCTCTCGTCGTCCATCTTCGTGCTTGTTTGATAATCCGCTGCCAAGTTGATATTTAACAAAATTTGTTTAAAAAAATCCAAAAAAAAAATAAAACACTTCACAAAATATTTGACTTTTGGAGTGCTCGATGTTCACATATTTGTTTTATTTTTATATTTTTTTGAAATTGAAGTTTTTTAATCTCGTTTTTTAGGTAACATTCACAATGCAGTTAATTTCAATATGTTTAAATGCCTGCCACATTTTGTATTTGTATTGAAAAGCTGTTAAATCACACAATATATATTCACAGTTATTTTTTTTTAAAATTTTGTCTACATGGTTTAAAAGTTCAAGTTAAATTTCCGATTTAATATTAATTTCTTTTTTAAATTAAATTTTTTTTTTTAAATTTTAGCTGAGCAGCGTTCTGCGTAACCGTCAGCAACAAGTGCAGTTGAGCTTCTGGCCAGACCTTGATTGCCAATATGCTGTGGCTAACACCAAAACACACACACACACAATAGCTTTGTCGTCAATTCCTTTGCAAAGGATGCTGCTGCAGTTATGTAACGCGTGTGGCACTCGCTCGTGCTGCGCCTGCGCCTGTGCCACACGCCTCGCCCAGTTGCGAATTGGCAACGGCTAAGCGCCAATCATTGCAGCCGTCGCAGATGTTGCATTTTTGCAACCCCTAAAAAGTATGCTATGCTATTTTATTCCTCTTACTAAATGCGAACGAGCGAATGCCATAACAACCTATCTCCCACTTGCTCTTACTCCAGCTCCTACTGTGTGTCTGTGTATGTGCGTGTGTGTGTGTGACTCCAGCCAATTGCCTGGCTCTTTACCCATCGCTTATTTATATATACACATTGCATAATGTGCGTCTGTGTGAGTGTGTCGATGATACTTTTCTTATTTTTGATGCAGTTGATTTCAGTGCGAACTCGTTTCTTTTACTTCTTTGGGTGTTTTTTGTTGTTCTTCCAGTAATTTAGCATATGCGGAACAACAATCGTTTGACTTAATTGCCATTTTGGAGGGCTTCGCGTGCCACAATTTGCTTGCCACAAAACTTTCACTGCTTGCGCCCCAAGAAGCGAACGAAGTGTCAAAGAAATTTGTTCTTGAAAGTCTCGTTGTTTCTTTGCATCAAGCCTGGCAACTGCTTGCCACACACAAAAGTTGCAAAGGTGCAAAATGTTGCTGCTGCTTTTACTATTGCTGTTTGCTGTTGCTGCCGCTGTTTTGGCCCTTAATTAAAAGCGATTTAAGCGACGGCTTTAACTGTGCAGCTCAAAAGCGCCAAACAAGCGGCTTAAAGTGCATACGTCCGTGTGCGTGTGTTAGCTGTTTAATTAATCCGTTTAGTCGCTTGTCCGGCGAACCATTTAACGAGTCATAATTTCCCACATGTATTCAACAGATACGCAAAATCCACACAGCGACCAGCAACAACATTTTAAACACACATCAAAGCCAAAATGCCGACAGCTCAGCCCAGCCCAGACCTCCCTAACCTACCAGCACCCCCTACCCCTGTGTTGTTGCTTCCTGCATACCTTTTGGCCAAGTGTTGCTGGTTAACCCTAAGTAGCTGTTGCCGTTTCTATCTGCAGCTTTGCTGCTTTCGGCTTACGTTCTGTGGCTTTAAAAAGTAGCTGACGATAATTGCCAATGAGTTGTTAAACGGCTCGTATTGCAATTAGTTGCGGTTGCGAAAACAGTCGGTCAAGCAGCGAAGAGAGCTTTAACTTGTTACCTGGCTATTCCATAACAACAAAGTAATTGTAGATTCGTTTTTAAAGCTAAGAAAACTTGCTTGAAACAGTTGTAAAGCTCGTATAAACATTCCCACGAAGTGCAATCGCATCGGAAACTAACAATAATATACTTTAACCACATGAGCATAAGTTATTCGTATAGACATACATATGTATGTGTATGTGTAGTAGTCTTTCCAATTCAACAATTGTAAACAAATCAAATAGTTGCATGAGCTTTGGACAAGTCGAATTCACACCCTCTTTACCACCCCTAACCCAAGCGAACCCTGAACCCATTGAAAATGGCTAAAAAGGGTATAGTGGTTGTGTGCAAAAGTATGTAACAGGCGGTAGGAAGCATCTCCGACCCCATAAAGTATATATATTCTTGATCAGCATCAACAGCCGAGTCGATATGTTATCGATCTCAGCAACTATAAGAGCTAGAGACTCCAGATTTGGCACATAAGCTCGCCTAATCCCTCGGCAGTAAACGAAAATTTCGATAACTCTTTCCGTTTCCGATATACTCATGTTATCGATAACAACAAAATCTTGAACTCCGAAATCTTTATGATGCAGTTTGAAACATTTGACGAAATAATGATAATCTGTGAAATTTTGATCGATAACTCTTTTCGTTTCCGATATAAACATGTTATCGATAACAACAAAATCTTGAATTCAGAAATCTTTATGATGCAGTTTAAGACATTAGACAAAATATTGATAAACTGTGAAAATTTAATTGAAATCGGTTGAGAAACACCGGAGTTATGGAGCATTGAAGTTAAGAAAGTATGCTCTATACAAACACACTCACACATGCTTGCAAGCACTGACTGTACGCGTTAAGTATAGGGTTTAGGGTATAGTCTAGTTGGGATTTCTCGACTAGAGCCTTCTTGTTGTTTTTCTCCATGCTCAGTTGGCATTGATAATTGTTGTTTTTGCAATGCGGAAGCAAAAAGCTCAAAAAGCCGGTTGCCAACTATAGCTAGCAAGATCGTTGACTGACCTACTCATGGCAAAGCTTTCAGCACGCGCTCTCTCTCTCTCTCTCTCTCTCTCTCTCTCTGTGTGCTTGCTGTTTAAAAAGTTCCCACACTCTCACTCTCTGGCGCAGCTAACGTCATTTGATTGCATTTCTAAAGCTTCGCTCAGTGCGCAAATTATCGCATACTTGCGGTGTGATTGTGTTCGTGTGTGTGTGTTCGTGTGTGTGTGTGTGTGTTCGTGTGTGTGTGTGTTGGTGTTTGATTTCTTTGTCAGTGAACTTGAGCTTTTGCTGGCTGCGCTAATTGCATTGCGATTACAGCATAGCGCAACTGTATGCGTGTCTCAGTGTGTGTGTGTGTGTTGTGTGTGATAATACCTAACACTCGTACTCGCCTCGTCACTCTCCCCCTCCCCTCCCTTCCCTTCCCCACACACCATTTGTCATACAACTCTTCACTTTGTTTTCCTTTGCTTCGTTTCGTCTGTTACAGAGCTTTGCGAGACTTTTGTAATATTTTTTGTCTCGCCTACACTGCTGCACTTTTGCACCCTCTCTCTCTCTCTTTTCACCCTCTCTCTCTCTCCCTCTCTCTCTGTCTTGTTGTGTCGCTTCTTCTGCCTGCGCTCTCCTTGCTGTGTTGTTTTAAACTTGACTCAATTAAATTTTTCCCTATTTCCTTTTGTTATTGTTGTTTTATTTATAACTTTTGCCAATTGTCTGCCATTCATTGATTTATTTTGTGTTCTGAAGATTCTCCGTTTCGGTTTCTATTAACGCTTTCTAAGCAATTTTGTTTGCCAGCAGCCATTAGTTAGACAGTTATTGAGCTTAATTGCAGTTTAAGTCTTAGCTCGGGCTTAAAGATAGTTTTTATTTATGGAATCTTCCAAGCTGAAACTTCTCGACTATTCTTACTAATCACTTCCAAACACTTCATCATGAAGTCATCTTCATGGAGTCTACTAGGCGGATGTGCAACTAACTACTTATGTGTTCTGACAATGCCTAACAACAAAGTTGCTTGGTAATTGTTTTTACATATCTTGCCATTTACTATAAATCTTCATAAAAAAAAAATAAAATAAATAAAATAATAAAGTTACAAAAGTAACTAGATATTCAAAAAAAATCCTTTATAAAAGGTCTCTTAGCAAGTTGGGAATACTCTTTCAATTTGATTATTTTATATAACTATTTAATCAACGTAATAAGGCTTAGTTTTAACAACAAAAATATTTGAATAAAATGAATTTTAATAATAATTTTATAACCTTTGGAACGCTTCTTTGATTATATTCTATTAAGTAATTATTAAAGTTGCTTAAACCCTGATGTAAAACAAGTAAGAGGGCTCTAGTCGCGAAATCCCGACTAGACTATACCCTGAACCCTTTACTTAACGCATACAGTCACTGCTTGCAAGTATGTGTGTGTGTATACTGCATACTTGGACTTAACTTCAATGCTCAAAATGCTCAACCGATTTCAATAAAAATTTCACAGATTATCATTATTTCGTCTAATGTTTCAAACTGCATCATCAAGTTTTCCAAATTCAAGATTTTGTTGTTATCGATCACATGTGTATATCGGAAACGGAAAGAGTTATCGAAATTTTGAAACAAACTTGTACTGCCTAGGGATTAGGCGAGCGAATGTTACAAATCTGGAGTCTCTAGACGGACATGGCTGTATCGACTCGGCAGGGTATAAAATTGAAATCCCTATCATTATTTTGTTTCCATGATCCGTTTAACTAGTTAATTGATTTATATCCCTAATATGTCGTGATAAAAATATTGCACACACTTTTTCTAAAACGTGAATGTTTTATTAAGGCACTTTTTGCTATTGGTTTCGACCTGATATGACGCAAAAAGTTAGTTGTTCACTAGCTGGTTAATTGAGCCTAGTTTAAAAGTATTTTATACGTATATAATGTTATAGTCAGCTTTAATGTCATATTTAAGAATCGATTAAAAGACAAATTGCAGAGACATGTTTAACGCTGCTTCTATCTCACTCTTGCCCATGGTTGTAATATATTTGTTTATAATTTAATAGTAGTCAATTGAACTGCTTTCGAGCTGCCCAGCGCATGATCGTATACACATAGTACTACTATAAACGAGACAATCGAGCACACCAATGCACGAAGTGCACACGCGCACTCACACAGCGATGCATTACGGTTAACACACACACACAGCGACTTGAGCTGACGATGACGTTTCCAAAAACAACAAAAAAAAAAAGACGCCAAACAACAAACACGAGCCCCAAAGCAACCCCCGCTCGAAACGACTTTGACAATGAAACAAAAATAATAAGCTAAAACAAAAGTAAAAGCACACGAATGTTCGTTCGTTCATATTATTATGTTTTATAGTTTTTATGCGTATTCACTTGTTTTGTTCGATGTTTTTTTGTTGTTTTTTGTTTTTGTTTAGCTGTGAACACCTTTGAGCTTCGCTCTCAATTTTTGTGCCTTGCATTTTTGCATTTTTGGTTGAATGCACTTTTGATTAGTTCTCACATGTTTTTTCGCTTCTCTCGTTTTCCCCTTGCTATTTGCGTGCTCTCGTTTCGAATTTCGTCTTACTCAGGCGCCTTCTCATCAAAGAGAATATAAGATAGATAGTTTACATTCTCATTGCTTCTCATATAGTTACACTTGTGCTAAACGTTTTTGTTTTCCCTGCTTTTTCCGTTTCATTTACACTTGATCTAACATTTATTAATCACTTTTTAATAGTTTAAATATTTTATTTAACGTATTTAACGCATTTGACATTTAATTAACATAAACCATAATTTGTTTTTCGATTTTCCCTGCTTTTTCCATTTCATTTACACTTGATCTAACATTTATTAATCACTTTTTAATATTTTTAATATTTTATTTAACGTATTTGACATTTAATTAACATAAGCCATAATATGTTTTTTGATTTTTAATTACACAAATATTTTTTATCAGCTTCTTTTTCAGTGTGTAATATTTTAAACTCGCGATAATATGTTTTTCGATTTTTAATTATTTAAATATTTTTTATCAACTTCTTTTTCATTGTGTAATAATCTTTTCTTTTTTTTCGATTTTTAATTATTTAAATATTTTTTATCAGCTTCTTTTTCATTGTGTAATAACTTAAACTCGCGCTTTTTTTTTGTTAGTTTTGTTTACTTTGCTTATTATATATTTATAATATTATATATATAGTTCTTATTTATATTTATTTATATTTCTTCAATATTTATTTTTTTGTTGTTAATTTGGTTTACTTTGCTTATTATATATTTATAATATTTTATATATATTTCTTATTTATATTTATTTATATTTCTTCAATATTTATTTTTTTGTTGTTAGTTTTGGTTTACTTTGCTTATTATATATTTATAATATTTTATATATATTTCTTATTTATATTTATTTATATTTCTTCAATATTTATTTTTTTTGTGTTAGTTTTGTTTACTTTGCTTATTATATATTTATAATATTTAATATATATTTCTTCAATATTTATTTTTGCGTACGTTTTCACTTGTTAAATATCTGCGGCTATTTTTGGGTATTTAATTTTTATTTATATTTTTACCAAATCAGCAAAAAGTGCTTTTCAAGCAGGAAGAAAACAAACAAACAAAACAATAATATACGATCGAGTAAGCTATACAGATAATACGATTTAGTAAGTATTCAATGCTAACGTTTGCCAAAGCTTTGCGAGCTGACTTGAAGGCGGATGCTTCGCTGCGGTTTGGAGTAAGAAATAAAAGCGCTGCCTAGTTGGGGAGTCGTGTATTGGGAGAGACGCGGTTCGGTCGCAGCGCGTGTCAAAATAAAACTGAAAGAAAAGGCCCCAAAAAAACCGTTTCCGAGCACGAGAATTGCAATTTCTAAGCTGCAATGCGCTCGCAAAACAAAAGTTCTTGCTTGTTGTTGTTGTGGATAAACGTTGAGCGAGTACGAAATGCAACGAAATGCGAGCGCAACAAACTGCAATATATATATATATATATTCTCATCACTCATACACACACACTTACACGAAACTATTTGCCGTTGTTTCGTTTTACATTTGATTCGCATAGCCGGCTGTTGGCCGTCGAACGGGACGTATACGCGATATGCGCGGGTTCTCTGCTAAATTATTACCTGACATTCGCGAGCAGCGACCGGCTATTATTTAATACAATATTACACCAAGTTACACGAGTACGATCGACAGCGACGTCGACTGCGACTGCGACGCTTAAACTCTCTCTGTCTCGCTCGCTCGCTTTATCTGTTATCAGGTCGCCGTTTTAGACGCTTTCCTCGGGAGACGACGCTTGTGTTTGTGTGTAATTGGAGATTGGTTCAACATAGTTGCACACGTTTACGTTTTGATTCGACTGTCGAGTGGTTCAAGGTCTGCAAGGTTTCTTGTTGTTGTTTGGCTTGGCATAGGTTAAGGCAAGACGAAACTTATAATTTGCTGTGTCTGATGGTTAATAACAACCTTTCGGGTCAACTATGGCGAATGTAATTGCAACATGTGCTGTGAATAAGTTCTGGATATGTTTCAGAGTTCGCTTTGACAAAAGTTAGTTCAATTCTAGCAAAACTTAACCTTCAAGCGTAGAAGAACTGCCTTCAAGCCTTTGCTTTCAATTGATTCGTAGATTGGCATATCAAATAATCAATTCAAATACGAGAATTGCTCAATTCCCTTTTAAACAACAAATTTCGTATTTATAATATGCTTACGTAATGCAGAAAGAATAGCGTAAGACATTTGCATACTGCAATCTCGCTGCAGTTTTGAAGTTTTATGCAACACAGGATATATTGAAATTGCAGCAGTCAGTGGAAACAAAATCTGTGCAACTACTGTTAAATATTTATAAGTTGAGTTTGGTGTTATTGCTTTTTGATTTTGCGTAGCGTTGAACTCAGACTGCAGTCGAAGGCTATGGATTGCAATAGCATTAGTCTCAAAGTGGAAGAACTGTACAAATTGATTTTAATTTTTATAGTTTATTGGACATTCGATTGAAAAGAGAATTGTTTATATCATATATATATATATCATATTCATATATTCATTTATTTCTTCTTCAGTTTTCTTCTTTCGTATTTCTTTTTTTCAAGTGTTTTCGGTATAAATTAGACACAAAAAACGTTTACAAATTTGTTTCATAAAAGAACTTGACAAAAAATTATTAATTATATTGTATAAAATTACATAGCTATATGTATGTGTGTGTGTGTGTGTGTGTACTAAATTAAATTCGTGATCGTATAAGAAAGATGCTTGTTTCATATGTATGCTTTATAAGGCGTAGTTTGAACCAATTCCTAACTATATACAAGGATTTGGATTTGTGGCATGAGTTGAGGCAAAGCAAATTGTTGTTTTTAAAATTGATTTGCTTTACAATACAAAAATCAAATGAGACATGAGGCTTACACTTAATTAAATTAAGCTAATAACTACTTAAACTTCTTGTGTGTGTATGTGTGTGTGTGTTTTTATAGGAATGCGGATATACAGATATAATAAGTAGTTGCAGAAAGAAAGAGCATTAGCTTTAGCCGGTTAATCGCGTATATAGTTGAGAATAGTACATATACAATATAACTTGGATAGTATTTTTTTCATTAGCTTAAAACATGTACAGAGACAGAGAGAGAGAGAGAGATAGCTATATAGAGATAGAGAGAGAGACAGAGAGAGTGTGCACTAAGGGTAATCGAACTGAAATTTGCAATTAAAACCGCTTTTGACATGAATTCGGACTACACGCTAAATTGAGAGCTCTCCCTCTTTCACATACAACATTTACGTTATGGTACTTTATATGGTACTTCTTTATATATATATAGTTTTAGTTTTAGTTATACAAAAAAAAAATATATATAGTTGCAGATTGTCTTATAGTTCCAGCCGCTTATGCTACTAAATTAAATCAAGAGATACTCCCAAAAACGTATTCTCTGCTCAGCTTCGAGTGTTTTGTTTCTTGTTTCTTTGAGTTTACATAGTATTCTGGTGTTTAATGTTAAAATTTGTGTTTGTTGTTGTTTTGTAGAAACCATGAGTTGGTGTTGTTGTTGTTGCAGCAGAGAAGAGATATATGTGGAATGTGGTTCGTTTTTAGTTGGTTGAAAACAAGAAATGTTTTGGGGCTCTCTAGATTTGTTGAATTGGGGGGCGTCCAAACGACTTTTGATTGTATAGTATATATATAGTGTATATGGTTTCTAGATTGTAAATGTCTCTCTCGTTAACTACTACACATCGAGCAAGTTGAACTTTTACACACAATTTTACAGCTTTACAGTTTTAGAGTTTACAGTTTTAGAGTTTTTATAGCTACAGTTTTACAGCTCTAAGTTAAAGTTAACAGTTTATAGTTTACAGTTTCAAGTTTACAGTTTAGAGTTATGTTTTCAACTACTGATAATTTGGTTCTGCTAAGTTATATATATATATCTTTTCGTTTTGGCCCCTAGGATAACAGTAACGTGTAATACGAATGGCTTAGACACAGAATTTACGCTTGTTTTTCTTGTTTATGTAATCTAACAGACATTGAGAAACGTTTTTCACGACATTTACTTATACTACAGCATGAGCTCCTCATCGGTATGTGGTTCCGCATACAGACAACACTCATCCACTCCCACGCTGACACCAGCTGCCTCATCTCCCACCTGCTCGTCGCAGTCCAGGCTGAGATCGTGCGGCTGCTGCGGCGACTGGGGCGCCTGTTGTTGCGGCTGCGGCTGGCTCAGTTCGCGCAACCAATCGAGCGTCTTATCTATGGCTCGCAGACGCTTCTTCAACGACGTGGTGGCCAGGATGTCCACCTGGAAGGGAAAGAAAAGGCAGGGAGATTAGCTACACAAACGGAGTTGAGTGAAAGCTAGAACCTACCTTCAGTTGCTGGGAGAGTGGCAGCAGTGCAATGATCCACCAGGCCCAGGCAGGTCCGTCCGTTATCAGCTGCCAGCTGTGCTCCAGCGGCGGCATCTCGCCATAACTCTGAAGGATCTCATGCTTCTGCTCGGTGCTGAGGCTCTCGAACCAGTCGGTCGCCTTGGCCCGCACCAGCGACTGCATGGCTGCGACGGAATTGACCTGATCGGTGGCAATGGGCTCATCGCAAATGTACTCGACCTTCGCGGTTTCGTAGCCATCCTTTTCGCTGCGCGCAAGGATCTTGAAGCGCTTGCAGCCAATGGTGCTCAGGATGGAGCAGCCATCGCCGAGCAGGACGCAATCCCTGATGTCCAGAATGGTGCCGACATCGTAGTAACGCGACTTGCCGCTATGCGGCTGGACAATGCCGAATGTCTTGTCGCCGGACTTGAGGGCGCGACGTACCATTAGGCGATAGCGGGGATCACAGACGAAGAGCGGACAGGGCACCGAGGGAAAGGCCGCGGTGCAAATGAATACAGGAACCGAGGGCTCCTGATCGATCTCCTGGCGAAAGCGCGCCTCGTAGTGGTCTGGAATGAATCGTTTCATTGCGGCTTCTAGGAATTTCGTAACTGGCCGCTTGGCCAGCGCAAAGGGTACTGGCGAGGATGAGCCCTGATACAGATTATTATTGACATTTAGTTCCACAAGTGGTGACATGCACAACGGACACGAGGAGTTGTAATCCATGCAACGATCCAAGCATACCAGACAGTAGGTGTGTCCACACGGCGTCACCACCGGCTTCCACAGCGTGCGGCAGCACAGCACACAATCAAAATCGCTCGCATCGATCAGCTGACCGGAGACAACGCTCAGCTGCCGCTGGCCCGATTCATCGAGTTCTGGAGAGAGAGGAAGAAAATGACAGGGTTAGTACAGATTGATAGGGGTAGGTTCAACAAGTTTAGGTCAAAACAAGTAAGAAGGCTCTGGTCGAGAAATCCCGACTAGACGATACCCTCAACCCTATACTTTACGCTCTGCAAGTATGTGTGTACGCGTATAGAGCATACTTTCTTAGCTTCATCTTCCATATCTCCGGTGTTTCTCAACCGATTTCGATAAAAATTTCACAGATTGTCATTATTTCGTCTAATGTTTCAAACGGCTTCTCAAAGTTTTCCCAATTCAAGATTTTCTTGTTATCGATCACATGTGTATATCGGAAACGGGAAGAGTTATCGATCAAAATTTCACAGATTGTTATTATTTCGACTAATGTCTCAAACTGCATCATAAATATTTCTAAATTCAAGATTTTGTTGTTATCGATCACATATGTATATCGGAAACGGAAAGAGTTATCGATCAAAAGTTCACAGATTGTTATTATTTCGTCTAATGTCTCAAACTGCATCATAAATATTTCTGAATTCAAGATTTTGTTGTTATCGAACACATGTGTATATCGGAAACAGGAAGAGTTATCGATCAAAAGTTCACAGATTGTTATTATTTCGTCTAATGTCTCAAACTGCATCATAAATATTTCTGAATTCAAGATTTTGTTGTTATCGATAACATGTGTATATCGGAAACGCGAAGAGTTATCGATCAAAATTTCACAGACCGTCATTATTTCGTCTAATGTTTATAACGTCATCTCAAAGTTTCCCAAATTCAAGATTTTGTTGTTATCGATCACATGTGTATATCGGAAACGGGAAGAGTTATCGATCAAAATTTCACAGATTGTCATTATTTCGTCTAATGTTTCAAACGACATCTCAAAGTTTCCCAAATTCAAGATTTTGTTGTTATCGATAACATGTGTATATCGGAAACTGGAAGAGTTATCGAACATTTGAAACAAACTTGTACTGCCTAGGGATTAGGCGAGCTTATGTACCAAATCTGGAGTCTCTAGCTCTTATACTCCCTGAGATCGATAACATATCGACTCCACTGTTGATGCTGATCACGAATATATATACATTATGGGGTCGCAGATGCTTCCTTCTGCCTGTGACATACTCTTCCACAAAACCATTATACCCTTTTCACCCATTTTCAATGGGTTCAGGCTATAAATATTCCCAATTCCACTCACTTCTCAGTCGCTGCATCTCCTGCTGGGCTCGTTCGAGCACTCCGTTTAGGAGCCGGCTGCAACGTCGACTCACAAAGGAGTCCTGCTCCTGTGGCTGTTGCCGCGATGCCTGCGCCGCCTTCCAATGCTTGCGATTGGCATGGCGACGAGCCTGCTTGGCGCTGTGCAGCTGATCGTAGACACTGTGCTGATCGATGTAATCGAGATCGCTGGGAAACAGAAAGTCTCCGTCCATGTGCAGGTGCCTTGCCTGCTCGACGTCCGCTACTTCGACCTCCTCCTCCTCATCCTCGTCGTCGGCCATGATGTAGTTGTTGTCATAATGCTGTTCACAGCTCAGACCAAACTCATCCTCCACATCGTCCAGATGGACGTGATGGTGATGCTGTTTCCGGCGACGACGCAGCTGCTCCCACAGGCATATGGCATATGGCGTCTTCGATGAGGCATAGCTGCGCTGCTGCTGCAGATGCGCTCCCGATGCAGGCAACGAATCCGTCGATGAGCGACTTTTGGGCGTTTGAGCCAGGAGACGTTGTAGAATCTGACCAAAAGGAATGGAATTCAGTTAGTTAAAGTTGTTTAAGTGTTATATTGATATATAGTCTACCTTGGCGAGATCATGTTGAAAGATTTCCGAGTTGCTGAGATTTGTGTTTTTGTCGAGGCAAATGGCCAAGAAGCCATTGAACAAGGCCTCCTCCAAACGGCCCAAACCGCTCAGTGCCAAAGCCCGCAAATAGTGTGCCTGTGGGATACAAAAGTTACCACTTAGTGTGTGTTTACTGTACTCAGGCAGTGTGCACCTACCTTCGGCGATGTGCTGCGCGTTCGGAGCGCATTCTCAATGTCCGCCAGCGAGCTTTGATAATGGCTCAGCTTCAGCAGCACCTCGGCCCGCAGACAGAGACTCTTAAAGTTGCTCGGAGCTGAAGAGAAAGATGGAAAAAAGAATGATTTAATGAATCGAAATAGATATATGTCTGGCAAAATTATAAGAAATCATGCTAATCGCACACTTAACGTCAACGTTTCAAATGAATATGTCAAAATCTCGTCAGATCTTTGGCTTTGCCAAACAGCAAACACTTGCCAACCATTAATATATGGCAGATTTGTATATATATGTTAGCCAGCCACCCATCCACCCACCCACTGAGACGTATAACACGCGCGCAAATTTACAGTTCGACAATTAGTTCGCTGTTGCAATTGGCCCGCCCACGCCCACGCCCACGCTTAGCATCATTTTGTTTCTCTAATTTGACAGGCCGACAGATTGCATGTCTAACATTAACAGAAACGATCTTTAGCAGTGACTGTTAATGATCGGCACGCGCCTCTGCTTAGAATTGTCTTAAGTTATTAGCATAATTTAAGGAACTGTCAAACTAAGAAATTGTCTGAATTAAACAACTTTAATAATGTTATATTTAAGAAACTTAAAAAAATATGATTTGCAACGCTTTTACACACATGAAAACAAATTAAGTTCAACAACCATTTTTTAACATATTTATAACAGTCAATGAGAATGTAATACAGTTCTCATTCTCATTGGGTTTAACAGTGACTGTTAATGATCGGCACGCGCCTCTGCTTAGAATTGTCTTAACTTATTAGCAAAAATGAAGGCACTGTCAAAGTAAGGAATTGTCTGAATTAAGCAACTTTAATAGTATTGCTTTGTTATATTTAAGAAACTTAAAAAAATATAATTTGCAACGCTTTTACACACTTGAAAACAAATTAAATCTAACAACCATTTTTTAACATATTTATAACAGTTAAGAAACTATCAAATGTTGCTAACGACATTAACATGTTGCTAACGACATTAGAATGTTGCTAACGACATTAACATGTTGCCAGCTCAGTTAATTGTGTCTGGCAACATTCGACACAATTTAACAGCACATGAAAGTTGCCAAAGAGACTTAACATATGTTAAGAGCACATAAATCATGTTTGCTCTTTTCACCGTGCGCTTCTCTTACGCTGTTAGCTGTTAAGAGTAGCGTGTTTCATATGGGGGAGGCGCAGTGCATAGGCAGCTGCTGCTGACGCGTCTGTTAAAAAACGCGATTATGTAGCCTAACATTACGCAACACAAAAACAACAACAACACACAGCGCGCGACTGCCAGCCTCAACGTAGATATCAATAAATGACTGTGTGTTTGGCCCTCCAGTTTTTGTCGTTGTCGTTGTTGTTGTTGTTGCAATTGTTACACAAATTTGTTGCAAAAATGATTACATATCAGCCAATATAGCAAACATGCAGCGGCGCTCATCAGCAGCCGTCGTTTATTTGCCAGCTACAGATACAAATGTATATATATATATATATGTATAATTTGCATTTATTGCCATATTTGAAACGTTGTTCAATTCGAACGAATGATGTTTATAATGATGTTGATATATATATATATAAGTACGAATGTATGCATGTATGTATGTATTTATGTTTGTATGTACGAATGTATGTATGTATATATGTATGCATACATGTATGTATATATGTATGTATATATGTATGTATGTATGTATGTATATATGTACGAATGTATGTATGTATATATGTACGAATGTATGTATGTATATATGTATGTATATATGTATGTATATATGTATGTATGTATGTATGTATGTTTGAATGTATGTGTGTATGTAAGTGTGTATGTTTTCGTTATGTAAAACACACGCTCGGAAATGTTTGTCAATATTTTAGCCCCAAATTGATGTCAAGTACGCGTGTATGTGTGTGTGTGTGCAAAGTGATAATACGAGATAGATAAGGCAGGTAAATTGAGGATGTGAGTTGGGCATAAGTGTTTGTTGTCGTTGTTGTAGTTGTTGTTGTTATGTTTGTGTTATGCAAAAGGGGAGAGGGCCCCCATATATAACAATAGATAGCGTCTGTTTTACAGTTAATTAGCCCAGTTCACACGTGTCACAGATAAGTTGCAAATTATTTAAATATTTGTGTTGAATATGCCAAGAATCGCCAAGATAAGATTTTAGTTATTTATGATAAACAATTATGATTTGCCATATGTGAATTATTCATGTTTTATCATATTGCTATGACTATGCTTTTTAACCTATAACACTTCTTTGGTTGATCGCATGAACAAAGTATAGTTGAAAGACTCTTCCAAAAAGAATTTTCAATCCTTTGGTCTATACTTATCATTTTTGCAACTAATACATTATTTATGACTTTTATTCGTATCAAGACATCATACTATATAGAGAACGGAAGACGAAAATCCTAACTGTTTAACAATCTCCAAGCATATATCATATATATTCATATATCAGAGTTAATAACATATATAGGAAGAAACTTAGATAAATGAATATAGAGTTTAGTTCGCTATCAACTTGAGCAGGTGGGAACGTGTTCAGCTGGCAACAAAGTGTAATACGTATACTTGATATATATATATTCAATAATATCTCATTGCTAAATCCGACACGTTCAGCACTCGACTTCCCGTTCGATAGACAGATATAAAGAGAATACTTAACAAGTAAGAAGTCTCTAGGCGAGAAAAACGCGACTAGAGTATACCCTGAACCATATATGTAGTATGTGTATGTGTGTGTGTACGCGTAACTTAACTTCAATGTTCCATATCTCCGGTGTTTCTCAACCGATTTCAATAAAATTTTCAGAGATTACCATTATTTCTTCTAGTGTTTCAAACTGCATCATAAAGTTTTCTGAATTCAAGATTTTGTTGTTATCGATAACATGTGTATATCGGAAACGGAAAGAGTTATCGATCAAAATTTCACAGATTGTCATTATTTCGACTAATGCTGCAAACGTCATCTCAAAGTTTTCCAAATTCAAGATTTTATTGTTAGCGATAACATGTGTTTATCGAAAACCGGGAAAGTTATCGAAAATTTGAAACAAGCCTAGGGATTAGGCGAGCTTATGTACCAAATCTGGAGTCTCTAGCTCTTATAGTCGCTGGGATCGATAACATATCGACTCGGCTGTTGATGCTGATCAAGAATATATATACTCTATGCGGTTGGAGATGCTTCCTTCTGCCTGTTACATACTCTTCCACAAAACCATTATATCCTTTTCACCCATTTTCAATGGGCTCAGGGTATAAAAACGTAATTGCAGCACAACAAGCCGAAGCTTAACTAGTTGAACAAAAGTTGAGCAAACGCAAATTGAATTAAAAATGCAAAAACGCAGAATGCCTCATTGCTGTTGTTGTTGTGCTCGTTGTTGTTGTTGCTGTCAATTTGCACTTATTATAGAGAATTTAACGCCAAGAAGCAGAGAAAGAGATTTTCTCCCTCGCATTTTTAGCATCCTTTGCTTGATCTTCTTTCCGTAACGCTGCAGACAATTTAAGCCCAACTGTTGACAAATTGCATTTGTGCATTTATCGTGCTATATATATATCTATATATATATGTGTGTATCTGACTTGTGTGTGTGTGTGTATTTTTCTTGGCCAACAATTCGAGTCGCTTGCATTGAAATCAGATTTCGTCACGTACATTAAAAATCATTTCGCGAATTTTCCGATTCTCGTTGACAAGTGGCCGCCACGATTACATAACCCCCAAGCATATATATATATATATAGAATGAACAATCATGAATCAAGTGCATTACAAGAACCAACAACAACAACAACAACTGCATACCCAGTCTGTTTAAGTATGAGTCAGTTCATTTAAACTTAATCATAAAGTATTTTTGCGACAATTGTGAATCGGTCAGCATATCACATCTATATATATATATATATATATATATATTTGCGTATTATGTGTGATTCTCCAAACCAAAACTTAATTGTGCACAACGAGAAAAGCAACACCAACGACGTTAAAAAATTTGCTAAAAATAAAACGTTGCGTATACGCCGCATGGTCGGACGCTGGGCAATCGCTTTGATTATGATGCTGTGCAAATTGCTTGGCACAATGCAAATACACACGCACACACGCACACATACTTAGATCATTATGTAAAGCCAGACAGAAGCGAAGGAAAGCGAAGCGAAGCAAAAGTCTGAATGCTGGAAACAGCTAAACTGACCCAAATACCAGCAAAATGAATGCCCATAAAATTGCGACGCAATGCCCAAGGGGTGGCAGGAAGTCGGCTTGTTAAGGGCGGAGTCCGAGGGAGAGATAGAAAGAGATAGACAAAGGCGAAGCTGTAAGGCGTTGAAAAGTTTGAAGCCAGCCGCTTGGGAAATGAATTTTATGCTTTTTAGGTTTTTTTTTTTTTTTGCTTTGCTTGTTTTTAGATGTTTGTGGTTGCAGCACTGTGTGCGTGTGTGTGTGTATGTGTGTGTGTGTGTGTGTGTGTGGGTTTATGGCATACAATTTGTTGTCTCATAAAGTATATGCGTTCAGATATGCAGCCAAAGTTCATCATTCTTAAAGATGTTAAACCAAATGAATGTCAAACATAAATAAAGTATACGACTGGCAAATACGCTATATATATTGTGTGAGCAATAAATTATTGTGCTAAATCGCAATTCATAAATGTTTTGCTATAATTTAAGCAGGAAATGCAACGCTTTGTCTGCATCTAGCTCGCGACTATTAAACGATTCATTTACAACACAATTTCAAGAGTCCATTAATTATTACGTTTGCCAAAGAATATATGCGCTATTGTGAAATTTAGCATGCTTGTTGTTGTTGTTGCAGGCAATTGTTGTTGTTGCTGTCATATTGCGGCACCCGCTGCGTATACTTAATACTTAATATGCAGCAGCTGTGGGTTGTGTTAGGGTAAAAGTGGTTAGACAAAATGTTGTCAACAGCAAATTGAGTTTGAGTGCAGTTTTTTAAAGCTAGATTTTAGATAGATTTTTCGTTTGACGCATTTGTTGATATTGCGTCATGTTTGCTGTTCTAGATGCTGCTGCTGCTGAGTGGGCGTGCCACGCCCCCTTGATTGCCAGCCAAATGTCAAAAGCCAAAGAGAGCGAGAGAGCGAGAGAGTAAGAAGAAAAAGCAAACAAGTTTTTCGTATCTGTATAAGTACTCTGAAAGATAGAGTATGTGAGACAGAGTGCAGCAAATAGTTGGCACAAGAATCTTTCATTGTTAAACACTATAAACTATAAACTTTTAATCGCAAACATTTATGAGCCATTTCAGTTAAGTGAAACTATAGCATAAATCAATTTATAAAGCTTTTCGCATTATTTTTACATCATAAAGTAAACTTTTGATACCAAATATTTAAGAATAATGTATTGTTAGGTGTTTTTATACCCTGAACTCATTGAAAATGGGTAAAAAGGGTATAATGGTTTTGTGCAAAAGTATGTAACAGGCAAAAGGAAGCATCTCCGACCCAATAAAGTATAAATATTCTCGATCAGCATCAACAGTCGAGTCGATATGTTATCGATCGCAGAGAATATAAGAGCTTAAGAGCTTGAGACTCCAGATTTGGAGCATAAGCTCGCCTAATTCCTAGGCTTGTTTCAAATTTTCGATAACTTTCCCGGTTTTCGATAAACACATGTTATCGATAACAACAAAATCTCGAATTTGCAAACTTTGAGATGACGTTTGCAGCATTAGACGAAATAATGACAATCTGTGAAATTTCGATCGATAACTCTTTTCGTTTCCGATATACACATGTGATCGATAACAATAAAATCTTGAATTTGGAAAATTTGATGATGCACTTCGAAACATTAGACTAAATAATGACAATCTGTGAAACTTTGATTGAAATCGGTTGAGAAAACTCGGAGATATGGAGCATTGAATTTAAGAAAGTATGCAATATAGGCGTATACACACACAAAGTATAGGGTTCAGCGTATAGTCTGGTCGGAATTTCTCGACTAGAGCCTTCTAAATAGTTGTGAAATGAAGCTCATTAAACGCTTTGTCACGACTCTCACCTTTGTTCGTCATATTCGCAAAGCAAAGAAAAGTTTAGAATGACAAATTGAACTATCAATAAATTTAGCATAAATCTGCGTCATAAGTCACACTTTAGGCTGGATAGTTGTTTAGCACAGCCTGACTAATTGGCCACGCTAATTTGTGGTGAGTGCATCTTGAAAGTTTTGTGGCAAGTTTAGCTCTTTACTTGCTTAGTTGCAGTCAAGTGTAACGAAGTTAAATGTCAACTCATCGCTTGGGTCAACAGGGAGTGGGAGTTGGGAGTGGGAGTTGGGCATTGTAAGTGAGGTTAAGTGAGGTTGACTCAAAGGTCACGCCACCCACAAGAACAAACTAAAACTGTTTGAGAAGAGGCAAAGCTGTGTTCTGGATTCTTCTCTGTTTTCCTAATCTCATCAGCCAGCTGCCTACGCGCCAATGGTTGATTGACCCACACCCAAAGCAAGCAGCAGCAGCATTTTCCTCATTTGTATTCCTTTGTTGCGACAATTGCGACGCAGTTTTATTTGCCAACGTTGCGTATGCGTCATTTGGCAAGCCTTTCAGCTCCCTACCTCGATTTCAAGGTAAGCCAAAACAGTAACAATCTCCCGAAACGCATTGTTTCTGGTTGTTTATTTATTTTTGTACTTCATGCTCGGCGAGGCGTTAACCTTCAAGCAATGTGCTACAACAATTAAGCAACATTTTTACGGTTCAGCCAAAAATATTCGTGTTACAATCAAAAATCATTTTTATACACTGTATTGTTGCATGTGTTGAGAAGTGCAACAACAACTAAAGCACAAAACAATCAAGTTTATGATGCGTGCAAATATTGTGCTGCAAATTGAGCGTGCAACAGCCACAAAAATCGCTTCAATGAACACAAGCTAAAAAAGGCAGCGACGCCAGCGTTCGAAGCGTTCGAAGCATTCGGCTGTGTTCAAGGTCAACCAGGCGGGCAGCGAGATAATGAAACTGCTGGTAACTGGAGTGGTGAGGCGGTGGGGGGAAGCGGGCAAACAGTTGGGCAGTTTTTGTAACTTGTTTTTACTCGTTTCCTTGAACCCATTGAAAATTGGTAAAAAGGTATAATGGTGTTGTGGAAGAGTATGTAGCAGGCAGAAGGAAGCATCTCCGACCCCATAAAGTATATATATTCTTGATCAGCATCTACAGCCGGGTCGATATGTTATCGATCTCAGAGACTTTCAGAGCTAGATATTTCCAGATTTGATACATAAGCTCGCCTAAACCCTAGGCAGTGCAAATTTGTTTCAAAATTTCGATAACTCTTCCCGTTTTCGATATACACATGTTATCGATAACAACAAAATCTTGAATTTGGAAAACTTTGAGATGACGTTTGAAACATTAGACGAAATAATGACAATCTGTGCAATTTTGATCGATAACTCTTTCCGTTTCCGATATACACATGTGATCGATAACAATAAAATCTTGAATTTGGAAAACTTTGAGATGCAGTTTGAGACACTAATCGAAATATTGATAATCTGTGAAACTTTTATTGAAATCGGTTTAGAAACACCGGAGATATGAAACATTGAAGTTAAGAAAGTATGCAGTATGCACATGCACACTCACACATACTTGCAAGCACTGACTGTACGAGTAAAGTATAGGGTTCAGGGTATAGTCTAGTCGGGCTTTCTCGACTAGAGCCTTCTTACTTGTTTGTAACTTGTTTTTTTTCCTTCTGTGCATATTTATTGGCACTTCCTTTTTGTATAAAGTTTTGTAATTTATTTTAAGCAAATTATGTGGGCCGTAAGATAAAGACAAAGTTGAGTTATTATTTGTTTGTTTGTTGTTGTTATTGTTATTGTTATAGTTGTGGCAATGCCAACAGTTGTGTGCTAAGCCAAGCGGCTTATGCAATTGAAACAAACAAAAACAAAACAAAAATCAACCCAAACCAAACCACAACAGACAAAAAGCCGACAACTTCAAAGCCCACACACACCAAGGCAACAACAACATCAACTACAACAATTAAATACGGGTCAGTTTACTGATTAGCAGCAAATGCTTTAAGACCCTAAACCTACATTCATCTGTAGCTTTTTCTGTGGTTTCATTTGCAATTAAGTTCATTTTCTATATTTATAAGTGTGGTAAACCTTTAATACACTTCTTTCTTCAGGTCTTTAAGCACCTGAATGCATTTAGAGAAATTGAAATATGTTTGAGTTAATAAAATTCAAAAGAAATTTGTTAAAAAAAAACATTTTTTAAGATCTAAAAAGACAAATAATAAATAATAATAATAAACAAGCTTCCAGAAAAAACTTTTTATATAAAAAAAATATTTATAGCTTCATTTTATGATGGTTAAGTAAAAGGATTTATACAAAACTGAACCTGAATCTGAACCAAGCTGAACTGAAACCTTGAAACTGGTCTTAAAAATATGTTTTAATATGTTTTCTCCAAAGCAACTTTCAATATTTTCTCAAGTACATGACAAAAATCGATCTGAAAGTGTATACAAAAATCGTTATACTCTATAAATATGCTGTGATTCGAACAGCAGAGACGGCGCCTTTGTTGTTGGACGCACTACAAGTCCCTTCTACCCCTCGCACCCCTCACACTACTCACTCGCCCCACACTGCAACAAAGACCATAACTCAAACCCAATCGCATGTTATGCCAGATGTTGTGTATTGGCTTTGCACCCAAGCATAAATGCCATATGTTGTCGTTGACATTTGATAAATGTTCTCAACAAGCATATAACTGTCTCTCTGTATGTATGTGTGTGTGTGTGTGTGTGTGTGTGTGTGTGTGTGTGTGAGAATGTGTTGACGTGTCTCACACACAAACGCACGCATTAACTTCCACTTCCGGTCGGCGGTCAGGCATTTGTTGACGCGCAGTTAATTGATTTCTGAGACCCCTCATTGAAAAACAAAAACTGTCAACGAATACGAATACGAATATATATATATATATAATTCTATATCCACTAATCCACTTAAAATTGAAATAAATGGTTCTCGGATTTGTCTGCTCGACTATTTTTGGGCAGCTGCTGAGGCTCGGACAGCGATTGAGTCCGACAAAACAAAAGAGAGAGAGAACATTGAGAGAGAGAGAGATATAGAGAGAGAGAGATAGAGAGAGAGAGAGAGAGAGAAGATAGAGAGAGAGAGAGAGAGAGAAGATAGAGAGAGAGAGAGGAGAGCAGCTTATGTAATGACATGGGCGCGAACAGCCCCTAATGTTGGCAAAGAGTCGCAAAACAGAAAGATAAAAAACAAGTAAGAAGGCTCTAGTCGAGAAATCCCGACTAGAAGATACCCTGAACTCTATACTTTGTGTGTGTATACATAGTTCATACTTTCTTAACTTCAATATTCCGTATCTCCGATGTTTTTCAACCGATTTCAATAAAAGTTGCACAGATTATCATTATTTCGTCTAATGTTTCAAACTGCATCACAAAGTTTTCCAAATTCAAGATTTTGTTGTTATCGATAACATGTGTTTATCGAAAACGGAAAGAGTTATCGAAAATTTAAAACAAACTTGTACTGCCTAGGGATTAGGCGAGCTTATGTACCAAATCTGGAGTCTCTAGCTCTTATAGTCTCTGAGATCGATAACATATCGACTCGGCTGTTGATACTGATCAAGAATATATATACTTTATGGGGTCGGTGATGCTTCCTTCTGCCTGTTACATACTCTTGCACACAACCATTAAACTCTTTATACCCATTTTTAATGGGTTCAGGGTATAAAAAGGTGCAGAAAACCGGCTTTTTATGCAAAGCAGCCAAAAATGAGTAGCTCGATGGGCAGGGGGGGGCTGCAAACAACATCATTGCGTGAGCGCAAGCTTGTGCAACAACAGTTCAATTCAAATGCGAGAGCGCAAAAGTACTAAGAGAGAGAGCGAGAGAGCGTGCGAAAGAGAGCGTGGCTTAAGAAACCCAAAACGATGGTCACAGCAACAGGGCCAAAGAGAGCAGGAAGTCTTAAGAGCGCGCTCAGCGTAGAAGAAAGAGAGAGAGAGCGGGAGAGTGGGAGAGTGGGAGAGCGCAAGCTTGGCTTATGTCAAACCAAAAATATTTGACAGTTGCTCTCTTTTGTTACTGCGACGGTGTTGGCAAAGCCAAAAAAGTATGTCAAAGTCAAATGTTGCTGCCGCTGTCGCTGCCGCAGTCGCAGTCGCCGTCGACGTCGACGCTGTCGCATTACTGCTGGCTGTGGTTGTTGTTGCTGCTGCCTGTTGTTGTGTCTTTATTGTTGTTGCTGCTGCTTGTCGACGTCATTTTTATTATGTTTGTTTGGTAAGTGGAGCTCTGGTTATGTAAGCCCCAACAGCAGGCAGCCAACAACAACAACAACAAGACAGCAGCCAACTGTTGGCCATCGTCGTCATCGTTTTGCTGTTGTTGTTGTTGTTCGTTACGTTAAGCTCCCTGCACTTCTTGAGCATTCGTCTCCCCCCCTTTAGACAATCCGCTGTTCGTCTTAGCCTTTTGTCTTTTTCACGCCTACCCCCCCGCCACCCCACACACAGTATCTTGCTGCAGAGCTCATTTGTTTGTTGCCAATTTCAACGCTTTTGACTTTTTGCGTCGGCGGCCCGAAAAATTAAATCGTGATTTGTAAATGCGCTCGATTTTTCGACTCGCTCGGAAACAATGGGTTTAAAAGGGGGCGCAAGGGGGAGGGGGGGAGTTGCAGTGAATTTGGCAATTTTGTAATAAGTTTTTTGTTGTTTCGGTTTCGGCAGCGATTAAATAATCAACAGCAACAATGTTGCAACAAGCAACAGTTAAAAGTGATTGTTTGTGGATATCTTGTGTCATTCTCAACAACAACAACAATGTTGCTTTAGTTTCAGTTTAAGTTATGGCTTTCCTTCAAGTTCTTTATATAAGCAACAGCAAAGCTTGCTTGCATAATAATAATAGTTAGCCAGAACTAATTCCCCTTTTAGTCAGGCCTTTTAGTTAGTTAGCTGGCTTTTTAAGTGATATAAGCGAACAACAAACTTAAGTTCACAACAACAACAGGAACAGCAACAGCAACAGCAACAACAGCAACAGCAACAACAGCAACAGCAACAGCAACAGCAACAGCAACAGGAACAGCAATAGCAACAACAGCAACAACAGCAACAACAGCAACAACAACAACAACAACAGCAACAGCAACAACAACAACAGCAACAGCAACAGCAACAACAACAACATGTTCTCCATGAATACGTAATGAGCTTTATGTCAAAGCCCAAACCCTTCTGCTGGCAACAACAACAGCAACAACAATGTAAAAGCTTTATGAACTTTTTTCATTTAATTTGATGCCTGCTGCTTGTGCTGCTTCTTACAACCACCTGCGTGGTTCTGGCAGAGCGGGGTGAGTGGGTGTAAGCAACTGTTGCATAACTTACGGCTCAGACGCCATTGTGTTTGTGTGTGTGGCAGATGGATACGATACGATTTGATAGCTCATTTTGTGTGTGGCAAATTGAAATGCTACGATTTGTTGCTTGTTTCTTGTTGTTTGTTGTTGTTGTTTTTGGCACTTGTTGGCTGAACTTTGCTATTACTGTTTGCCTTTGGTTTGCACTTTGGCCCCATTGTTCTCTTCGCTTTGTTCGTTCGTTCGTTCGTTCGTTGGGTGTTTTCCCACTGAAGTTTGCATAAATAGATGCAAAATGTCAGCGATTGATGGAGTGAGACTCGCTTTGCTGCAAGCTTGTTGCTTAACAAATTGTTTAGGGCAGCGATTTTGGCTAAGCGACAATCGGTTAGGCTAAGAAACGAGAAATTGTTGGGGCTAAAAACAGTCTCTATATTACTCAATCGAGATTGCCAATTGGCTATTGCACTTCGTTGATTGCCGTCAAATCGTCAAACACACACACAAACACACACACACAAACACACACACACAAACACACACACACACACACACACACACACATGCATATAAACAGCAGCGATAAAACGACAACAACAAAAAGCAAACTGCACGAGCTTACGAGCTACGTTCTATGACATAACTGTAATTCAAACGAGCTTGCGAGAGCCACACATACATACAGTTTGACAACAAAGTGTTTGCACAGACTGAAAAATTAGGATGTTTTCAGTTTAGAGCAGCGGTCGGGGAACAGGGGTAAATTAGGGGTAATTTAATGTAAAATTTAAAAAATTTAATTTATTTTTTGGGTAAAAGTGAAATTTGGGGGGTTAAAATGAGTAAGAAGGAAATATGTAGTATTTTAATATTTTCTTCAACTTAAAAATTTAGAGATGATACATATATATATTTTTTTTGGTCTTTCCCACCATAAATGGGTTTTTTTTTTTTTTTTTTTTTTTTTTTTTTTACTTCTTTACCAATGGGTGGGTAATGTCAGTTCCACTTAAATATTTAGGGGTATTGATTAAAAAAGTTCCCCGGCCGCTGCTTTACAGCTATATGGAACACATTGGTTGTTGCTTTTAATTTTGCCGATTTCCCGATCGTGGAGTTATAGCAAAACAACTGGTTCATATCAAAAGATATCCACCGTCAAAGACTCTCCCGATAATGATTAAATTTTATATTAAAATTATGAAGTTTCTCACAAAATTGCACTACCAAGAACTGAGCGCATTTATTTTTCAGAAAATTAACTGTAAATACGAAATTCACAACGAAAACAAACTACAAAAGGAAGTGTGTAGACACTTTCGTGTCAGTTGAATTTAGTGCCTTTCTTAGTATTTTTAATTGGTCTTTGTTAATGTTAATATTTTTTAAATTTTGTTTAATAGGTCTCAGAGATAATAGAATGAATTATTTTTAAAAATTAAAAAAAAATAAAATATTTGAAAACAACAACCAGTGTGTAGCTCTAAAGTGAAATTTTTCAGTTTGTGTAAATACTTTGTTGTCAAACTGTACATACACAGAGTGAATGGCAAAGCGCAAAGAGAGTGAGAGCGAAAGAGAGCGCACGCTTTACATGAGCGAGCGACTTACTTTTGATTTTTGCGTTGTTGTTGTTTTTGCATTCAATTGAGTAATCTGCATTTTGTTGTTGCTGCTGTTGCTGTTGTTGTCGCTGCTGTTGCTGTCGTGTTTTGTTTACAAATGTTGAAAGTGAATTTTCAATTGCAATTCACAATTTACAATAGAATATTACTTAATCGGGGCAAATCTAACAGCATTAAGTGACTCACAGTGCCGAGTCAGCGTTGCCAGACAGTTTTTTTTGCCTATGTTTGCAAATCGCAGTGGCTGTTGCTGCTGTTTTCGGTTGCTGCAACTCCAGACGCCAGTTTTTTTTTGGTTTTCTTTCCCCCCGTCGGGCTTCATTATGCAATTACAAAGCAAATTTTTGAGCAAAAAACAAATATCCCGAAAAAAAAACACAAAAAACTGAAAAAACTGAAAAACTGGCAAAAAAACACCCGCGCGAGCAATTTTTTTTTTTTTTTTGGTCATGCTGTGTGTGGGGTTAGCGTATATGGGGTTCCATAATTAAGACAAGTTGCCACAAGCTGCTGCAGGCCAAGCAAAATGTCACAATAAGTGAGCAAGTTGTTGTTATAACATCTGCTGCTAAGAACTGGATAACAGTGCTGAATAAGGCCAAATTAAACGCGCATTACATCATTCTGCTTGGCTAGACAGAATGTTTGTTATACTTTGGTTAGCAACAAAGAAATGTTAGTACCTAAAACTTCGGAGTCATTGCTTGTTGTAACTGACATTTTTAAACCCTGTACCCATGAAAATGTGCAAAAAGGGTATAATGGTTTTGTGCAAAAGTATGTAACAGGCAGAAGGAAGCATCTCCGAACACATAGAGTATATATATTCTTGATCAGCATCAACAGCCGAGTCGATATGTTATCGATCTCAGAGACTATAAAAGCTAGAGACTCCAGATTTGGAACATAAGCTCGCCTAATCCCTAGGCAGTACAACTTTGTTTCAAAATTTCGATAACTCTTTCCGTTTCCGATATACACATGTTATCGATAACAACGAAATCTTGAATTTGGAAAACTTTGAGATGACGTTTGCAGCATTAGATCAAATAATGACAATCTGTGAAATTTTGATCGATAACTCTTTCCGTTTCCGATATACACATGTTATCGATAACAAAAAAATCTTGAGTTTGGAAAACTTTGAGATGCAGTTCGAAACATTAGACGAAATAATGACAATCTGTGAAGTTTTTATTAAAATCGCTTGAGAAACACCGGAGATATGGAGCATTGAAGTTAACTAAAGAATGCACTATACGCGTACACACACACATACGTGCAAGCAAGGGTTGAGGGTATAGTCTAGTCGGTATTTCTCGCCCAGAGCCTTCTTACTTGCTACTATCAGCATATGATGCATTCGCTCTATACGTAACGACATCTGCGAAGGGGTTGCGGGGGGTGTAGAGAGGCGGCTTTGTTTTGCATTCAACGATGTGCATAACATGCTGATTACGAAACGAATAAGTTTCGCATCAAGAATCGTATGTTATGGCAAATTAACTCGACTCAAGTTTTAAGTATAGTTAAGTTGTTTTTGTATTTCAAAATGCAAATGCCAAAAGGAAAGTAAATCGCTAAGAAGAACATAAGATTCTCAGTCTTTAGCTGAAAGTTTCGTTCAAGTTGGCTTAAGAGTCACAAAGCGCGTAATTCGAGTGCTGTTTGTTCCCGCCCAACTTGAACTCAATTTCCATATTGAGCGCTCGAACTTTGTCATAGTTTTGAGTGAGTTTTTGAACTGAACTTTCCATTACTCGAGGGCGAACAGTTGTCGAAAATCCCATCAAGCGCATAAATATTCAAGCGCAAAAGCAACGATTTCTGGGCCACGAGTCTCATTTCAATAGTATTGTAGAATTCTTGCAGTTTCCTATTCGCAATTCTTTTGTCAAAGTGCGCAGAAAAATGTTCGCTGGCATTTCAGCAATGTGCGCTAGACTTGAAGAAGGCAACAGCGGGGTGAAGGGGGTGGGTTTGTCTGTACAGACAGCCAAAGGCGACGCATGCCACAGCAAAAGTATCTGCGCGCTACATGTCGGGAATGCCGAGAATGCAGCGTATGGCAAGAAGTTAAATTCAAACCAAATAAATCACAAAATATTAACACAATTCTATACTCGATGCGCGCTAGGCGTATGTGAGTTATACAAATATTAAGTATACGCTTATGTGAGTTTTTGGTGTGTGTTGTTTGTTGGCGATTTGTGTGCTTCAAACATGGCTGGCCAGCAACTGGCTTCAACTGTCTCAAGGCCATGTCAATTTGTTGGTCGTTCAACTTTCCGCCAAGTCACAGCACTAAACCCCCCACACCCCACACCCTCCCCCCTCTCACTTGCCTTTGTTCACTTTCACAAAGAACTTTTCTATACTATGCATCAACTGCGCACTAAGTAACCGAAAAGAAAAAAAAACAAATATCGGTTAATATAAATATCGCAAGCGAATATATATAATTTTTGGTTGGCTAATTAAAAAGCTGCAAGAGCCACAAAACGAATGCCAAAAAACAACAAATGTTAATTAGTGCACTTACTTTCAATGATTGCGGGGGGCAGCGCGGGGGAACTGCGGCGGTTTATTGCGACGGCTTGGCAAGCGAGGAAACGAAAAAGCGTCGAAACAATAATAAAAAGCATATTCCCAAAGAGTTGAGAGACCTCAAAAGCAAATGCACACACATACTTGGCTATATTTAGGCATATGTACGTATACTTAATATGTGTTTGATAGTCTCGTTTATCAGCTGTTCTTGTTTTCAGCTGACACTTAGCAAGTTCCATGGATATATATATATATATGTATATTGGTGTTGCTTGATAGCGTCACGATTATCGGGCATGTATTTGGGTTATGGTAAGTGCGGAGATAACCAATACAAAACAAGTAAGAGAGCTCTAGTCGACTAGACGATACCCTGAAGCCTTTACTTTAAGCGTACGGCCATTGCTTGCAAGTATGTGTCTATGTACGCTATACTGCGTATACTTAACTTAATTTCAATGCTCCATTTCTCCAAAGTTTCCCAACCGATTTGAATATAATTTTCACAGATTATCATTATTTCGTATAATGTTTCAAACGTTGTCTTCAAGTTTTCCGAAATCAAGATTTTGTTGTTATCGATAACATGTGTATATCGGAAACGGAAAGAGTTATAGATCAAAATTTCACAGATTGTCATTATTTCGTCTAAACTTTCAAACTGGATCATAAAATTTTCCAAATTCAAGATTTTGTTGTTATCGATAACATGTGTATATCGGAAACGGAAAGAGTTATAGATCAAAATTTCACAGATTGTCATTATTTCGTACAATGTTTCAAACTGCATCAGAAAATTTTTTAAATTCAAGATTTTGTTGTTATCGATAACATGTGTATATCGGAAACGGGAAGAGTTATCGAAATTTTGAAACAAAGTTTTACTGCCTAGGGATTAGGCGAGCTGATAAAGAATATATATACTTTTGGAGATGCTTCCTTCTGCCTGTTACATACTTTTGCACAAAATCATTATACCCTTTTTACCATTTTCAATGGGTTCAGGGTACAAATAAGTTCAGGCAACGCCCTTGAGAACTGTTCGCAAAGCGTAGAAAGTGCAATCAAATTGTTATCAACATCGAAATACTTTTGGGTGCGAAGCAAAGAGAAAGAGCGATTCAGTCAAGTTCAGGGCTATGCGTATCGGAGTGCGAACCACTTGGGAATTATAATGTCAAGAAGTTACTTTTGTGTTGACTAACTTTTAATTGGTTAACTATTAATAACCGGCAATTGGCAAACATATTTTCAGCTAATGAATACGTGAAAGTACTAACGAATTCGTGCGACCTTATTAGCCAAATGGGAGTTGGCCATAAAACGTATGGAAAAAGGCAAAAGCAAAGGCAGAATTATAATTGCGGAGCGCGTGCTAAATTCTTTTGGTATTTTCCACATTTTTAATGCACATTTCGGTCAGCCTAAGCACACGCCATCAAGTTATACGATCTGTGATATACGATATGCATATCATATATATAAATATATATATGTACGTGTGTATATGCGATAAATTAGCCTAGAGCTGCGCGTGTTAGCTAGTAAAAAAAAGGCCAACACATAAAAAAACATTGCATGATATGCAACAATGAATATGTTTATATATATTCGTACAAACACTCGCACACACACCACACACACCCTTTCACACTCTTCCACACTCTTCACTTGCGCCTGGACACATATTTGGGCCAAGTCCTCGTGGCGCTTGAACAACTCTTTATACTTAGTCCAAGCCAAAATGCTTTTTTGCCATACCCTGCAGCTATAAAACTCAATTAGGATAGTATCTGCTGTAACGTTTCATTTGCAACAGAGCCAAAAGATTTTACGAGCATCTCCGTCAACTTCCTCGTCTCAAGCTCTATAACTATACGATATTTGTTGGCCAAAACGCTTAACGCTTTGGCACTTCTGACTTTTGTGCACTCAGTCAGTGTAATAACATGCCTCCGCGTGTGGCAACAACATTGCATGAGGTCGACGAGCTCAGCTTTCTTTCTCTTCCATCTAGTACATCTTTTTAATATATCTGTGTGTGTGTTGTGTGCGTGTATGTGTGTGTGTGGCGTTGGTGTTGGTAATCTTGATGTCTGGCACGTGTTATGGCTCATTTAGTGCCTGGCGGTTAAGTGCCTCATCTAATGTGTGTGTGCTTTGTGGCAAGTGGAGCTTGTTGTTGCACACACATGTCTAGCTTGATTGGCCCTGACTTCTGTCATTTGCCAACACTAAATGTGTATATTCTCATTCGATATGGCAACGCCTGTAAGCTTTAGCTTTAGCAGCTTCTTATGCATATTTGATTATCTTATTGCCATTCCATTCTGTTTATCAACAAAGTGCGCTAAATATTTGTTTTCTTTATAGAGATTAACTGTTTTTTTTTGCGCTTTTTGTTTTTTTGGCCTGAATTCGATAGCTTTTGTTGTTTGTGTTTGTTGTTTATCAGCAGAGAAAAGTCAATAACTGATTGCGAAAGAACGAACCACAAAAGCAAAGCTAGAAAAATAAATGAAGAAAACAAACAATGCTTATAAATAGGCATATAATATATACATATATATATATGTGACGATATGTGACGGTGCTTTATACGATTACGTGTGGTCAGCAACGTTTTCGACTGCCTCGAAATGTTAATTCTGGATTTTAAGAACTGATTTGAATGCTGTTGTTGCTGCTTTTATACCCTGAATCCATTGAAAATGGGTAAAAAGGGTATAATGGTTTTGTGCAAAGGAATGTAACAGGCAGAAGGAAGCATCTCCGACCCCATAAAGTATATATATTCTTGATCAGCATCAACAGCCGAGTCGATATGTTATCGATCTGAGAGACTATAAAAGCTAGTGACTCCAGATTTGGTACATAAGCTCGCCTAATCCCCAGGCAGTACAAGTTTGTTTCAAATTTCGATAACTTTTCCCTTTTCCGATATACACATGTTATCGATAACAACAAAATCATGAATTTTGAAAATTTTGAGATGCAGTTTGAAACATTAAACGAAATAATGGCAATCCGTGAAATTTTTATCGATAACTCTTTCCGTTTCCGATATACACATGTTATCGATGACAATAAAATCTTCAATTTGGAAAACTTTGTGATGCAGTTTGAAACATTAGACAAAATAATGATAATCTGTGAAATTTTGATCGATAACTCTTTCCGTTTCCGCTATAAACATGTTATCGATATCAACAAAAACTTGAATTTGGAAAACTTTTAAACGTCGTTTGAAACATTAGACGAAATAATGATAATCTGTGAAATTTTGATCGATAACTCTTTCCGTTTCCGCTATAAACATGTTATCGATAACAACAAAATCTTCAATTTGGAAAACTTTGTGATGCAGTTTGAAACATTAGACAAAATAATGACTTTCTGTGGAAAATTGTATTGAAATCGTTTGAGAAACACCGGAGATATGGAGCATTGAAGTAAGAAAGTACACACACACACACATACACATACTACATATATGGTTCAGGGTATAGTCTAGTCGGGATTTGTTGCTGCTGTTACTGCCTCTTCTGTTGTTGCTGCTGTAATTTCAGGTAAACAACACGAAACGTATGATGATGCGTCAGCTTTTTGACTTTGTGCTGTTGTCTTATCACAGGCATTGAATCACAGCTGTGTAAACAGCAGCAACAACAGCTCTGATAATAACAATTATAACAACAACAACAGCTGCTGCTCGCTCATAACATTAAAGTCACGCAACAGTGTGGACATTAGCGAGAAATTTCCCCGAATTCTATTAGATCCTGCTAATAAACACCCACGACGAAGACTACTTAAGTTTTATTGTTCGAAATTAGTTGGTGGGAGAGGAAAGCAATCAACTTAATAAATGCCACAAATGAAACACGTGAAATGTGTTAAACATGTATCACGTTTGCCAACCAATTTCACTAAAAGCAAAAGCAGATAGAGAGAGAGGGAGAGAGGTAGAGGGAGTGAGAAAGAAGAAACTGTTCGAATGAGGTTAGAAATAATGATTAGTTATGGCACTCAAGAAAGAAGCATATGAATGTTTATTAAATGATGAGTTAATATGTTGCAGAAGTTAAGAAATGTTGAATCAAGCTTTATGTTTATTCGTTTCAGCACTAAACGTTCAACTTTTCCGCTTACGTATACTTAATATTCAAATGTTTTCATTGCTTTTCATATTATTTCATTATAACTCATTCTTACGTATACTTAATATTCAAATATTTGCATTCCTTACCATATATTTTCATTATAACTCATTCTTAAACGCTTGCCCTTCTTATTCTTGGCTTCGACAATAGTTTTTCGAGTCTTCTTCTTCATTTTACTTCCACCTCATTCCATTTCCTATTCATTTTCTCTTTAAAATATTTCCCATTTAACGGATCTGGTTAATTTTAGTTAGTGAAAATTACCCATCAGCTGATTTGTGTGTTCTGCTTTCTTGCTCTTCTTCTTCTTTCCCATCCCCCCTCGCTGCCACCCCTTCCCGCTCCTGCTGCCCATCTGTTCATTGCGTTAAACGTTTCATCTTTGGCATCTGCCATCCAGTCAAGTGTCTCGTTTGGTCTTTCTCGCTTTTGTTTGATGGATTTCTAAGTGCGTGGATCCAATGTGATTTTTCAAAAACCAGAACAACAACAACAACGAAATGTACAACACAAATTCCACTTAACAAGTAAAACAGAAAATTAGGCATAAAAAGCACTCGCAAACTATTTTTGTAGAACTGAATTCGAGGGGGGAAAAAAATACGGAAAAGTGTCGCGTTAAATGATTAATTAGCTGATATTTCGGTGATTTTTATTTCTGTGTGTGTGTTGTTGTTGTTCTTCGAGTGTGTTGTGCGTGTGTTGTTGTTGTTCGTGTGTGTCGTTTGTTTGTATTTGTGACTGGGAAAAGCCTTCCAATGAGTTGACTCAGCGCCTCAATTATTCATGGCACTGTGGCGAACCTGAAAGTATCTGTCTGCAATTTGGATTGTGAAGTGTTTTCTCAAACGTTCAAGATGTTCTGCTTCTTCTTCGTTTTGTTTCAAGTGTTATTCTTGTGTCCCTTATAATTTTGCTTTGCTTAGTCAGCTGTTCCGCTCCCCCCTCGTAACCTCTAGCTTGGTTCTGCACATTTCTTGGCATGGTTTATTTACTTTGAATTTGCGATGTAAATATTTAATAAGCGAGTCCTTGGCACACAGACAGACAGGGTGACAGAGAGAGAGCGAGAGAGAGAGAGAGATAGAGAGAGAGAGAGAGAGAGGGAGAACGAGAGAGAGAGGGAGAGAGAGAGAGAGAGAGAGAGGGAGAGAGAGGGAGAGAGAAGGAGAGCAAGAGAGAGATAGAAAGAGAGATATATATATATATAGAGAGAGAGAGATATATACAGAGAGGAAGAGATATAGAGATAGAAAGAGATATATATATATATAGAGAGAGAGAGATATATACAGAGAGGAAGAGATAGAGAGAGAGGAGGAGAGACCGGAAGAGAGAGAGGGTGAGAGAGAGTGACCACAAAATCAACAAGAACAACACAATTAAAGCAATAATAACAACAATTAAAGCAACAAAAACAACAACTGTTGACAAATGATGCTCAGACTAAGGAAAACATCTCTTTTCCACCCTCACCCTCCCCCCCAGGTACTCCCCCCACTGTACCCAACCAATATCGATTTCCGCATACGCATACGACCTGTGGGACCAGGGTCAGGACCCGCAGGCATTGTGCAAAACGTGGGGGGTGGGGGAGGAGGAGGGGGAGGTGAGGGTGTTGTGAGTGTTTGGGGGGTGGGTTGGGGATTTTCCATTGAAAACCTGTTGCGTAGTTAAGAAACGCTTGCTGACGTCAGCAATGAATTTTTTCTGCTCGTCTAAGTTTCTATTTGTCATATATGTAGTCAACGTATGTGTGTGTGTGTCACCCTGTGTATGTGTGTGTGTCACCACCATGTGTGTGTGTGTGTGTGTGTGTGTGTTTTGGTGCTCATCCTTTTATTGATTTTTCTACAAAGAACTTTAAACTTTTTATTAGCTGCATCAAAAGTTTGCCTGCAGTTGGTTGGAATGTGATTAGATCAGGAAATATTATATATATTTTCGTCGAAAAGGTAAATCGGTTTCAAGGGAAACTCAACATTATATATACATGAATATATAATGAGTTTGTTCGCACGAGATACAGTAAGTTATTCACTTCTCAGAAAAGATGGAAACATTAATAAAAATACTTTTTATACCCTGAAACCATTGAAAATGTGTGAAAAGGGTATAATGGTTGTGTGCAAAAGTATGTAACAGGCAGTAGGAAGCATCTCCGACCCCATAAAGTATATATATTCTTGATCAGCATCAACAGTCGAGTCGATATGTTATCGATCTCAGAGACTCTAAGAGCTAGAGACTCCAGATTTGGAACATAAGCTCGCCTAATCCCCAGGCATTACAAGTTTGTTTCGATAACTTCGATAACTCTTTCCGTTTCCGATATACACATGTTATCGATAACAATAAAATTTTGAATTTGAAAAACTTTTAAACGTCGTTTGAAACATTAGACGAAATAATGATAATCTGTGAAATTTTGATCGATAACTCTTTCCGTTTCCGATATACACATGTTATCGATAACAATAAAATCTTGAATTTCGAAAACTTTGTGATGCAGTTTGAAACATTAGACAAAATAATAACAATCTGTGAAACTTTTATCGAAATCGGTTGAGAAACACCGGAGATATGGAACATTGAAGGTATGTAAAGTATGGACTATACTATATATAAGTATAGGGTTCAGGGTATAGTCTAGTCGGGATTGAAAAAGTTTGTTCTTACGATATTAACATGGATCGAAACTTACCTTTCTCCAAGCTGGCATTGCAGAACTTGAGCGCATCGTCGAGCCGATTGAGGTGCATGCAACTTGCGGCACGCTCAATGATCTTCTTGGCCTGCAAGTCGGGGCCCCACCACTTCTCCACCAGCCGCCGCACCAGCACATCCGGCATGAACTTCATGGCTGTGGCACCGCCCAGAGCATAGCCACCGAATCCTGCCGCAAGGGAGGAGCTGCTGGTGGATGCCATTGTGGTGGTCGCTGTGGCCGTGGTGGATGCCACCGTTGTGGTTGTGACAGTCGTTGGTGCTGCCACAGGGATGCGCATTCCGAGACCGCGAGGATAGTTGCTGATGTTGTTGTTGTTGTTGTTGCTGTTGTTGTTGTTGTTGGTTGGAGCTGGTGGCAGACGCCAGAGGCGTGCGGATGAGGTGGCAGTGATCGTTGAGCTGCTAGCGGTGGTGCTGGTCATTGCCACGCCCTGTGGCATGCGTTCGCTGCTGCGCGGAAACTTCACGTGGCAGATGTTGCACTGTGTTATGGTCTCGCAACACTGGCCACAAAAGGTGTGGCCACAGTTTGTGGTCACCGGACTGCGCAACATGTCCGAGCAGAGTGGACACAACAGTGGATCGTAATCCTCATTGAGCGCAGGACTCGGCACGCATAGTTCTCGCGTGGGTGCATGCAGATCGCGTAGCTCCTGTGTGGCAGCCACAGCTGGTTGCAGATCCAAACCCAACCGGTGTGCCGTCCAACTGTCCACATGCTGGCGCGCCTGTTGATAGCGCGACTTGAGTGTGGACTCCAACGTATGTTCGGACGTGGTGGCATGCAACTTGTGGCGTATGTGTGCTGTGAGCGCACTGGCCAGGGTTGCCAGCTTATCGAGTGGCACGTAGCCATCGCGCTGCCGGCTGGCAATCAGTTCGTAGACATTGAAGGCTTGCGGCAGGTTGCCCAAACGGGCCAACGATTCGCCCAGCAGATACGATAGCTGCAACGAATTGTTGTTGCTCTTGCTGTTGTTGTTGTTGTTGTTGTTGTGGAGTAGTGCTTGCAGCGTGTGCGTTGAGCTGGACAGCGTTCGTAAAGGCGGGCTTTGTTGTTGTTGTTGGTGATGATGCAATTGCTCCAATTGGTGATTCTCCTTGCGCAGCGCTTTGAGAGCGCGTTTGGTGGCCAGCGAGGGCTTCATATAATAACCCTGAGAGAGCGGCATATTGACAGCTGTTGCTGTCTCTATTGTTGTTCGTGTTGCTGTTGTGTCTAGCTGACGATAGTCACGTATGCAACAACAACAACGACGACGACGACGACGTCGCAGCGACGCCCGACGCGACGTACGCCAACGTCACAGTTATATTTCGAACAGTCTTTGATATTTCTTTTGTTTCTTTATCAACGAACAAATATTAATTTGTGTTTCACTTCACTTTGCTTCACTTTTCACTTTTGATTTATATGTAATTGCATTTGTTTTAGAGCAACGCAGTTTGACAGTCACTGGACTGGCGTGGAGTAAGTAGTGTTGTTGTTGTTGCGACGCGCTCAGTTGGGCATCTGAAAGCAGAAGACGAGACGAGAAATGAAATCAGCTCGATGAAATGTGTTCTACGAATTTTACGTAACGTATAAAAATGCCGTTTGCGTTTCTGTCTGATTCTGCCGCCATCGCAGCTTTTGATTCTGTTTTATAATTCACACGCAAACACACACACACACACACAACGTGAAGAGCGCGCATCTGAAGAGAGAGCGCGCGCGAGAGAGGCGCACGCTCTCTTTGATTTGATTTCTTGTTTTTATTGCCGAAAGTCTACACACATACATGTCTACTTTATGACAGTTCCAAAATGCTAAAGCACCGTTTCTATTGCTCAAACTGTGCACAGGTCCGCTATCTCTCCTACATTGCATTGCTCTCAATGCTGCTGCTGCTGCGCTCGCTCTCTCACTCTCTCAGACGCTCCTGCAGTGACGTGACATTTGTCGCGTATGCTGTTAATTGACTGCCCTGAAAAATTCTGAGCTTTGCAGCTGCCAGCCAGCCAACTTTTGAGACTTTGGCGCGTTACATAAACGGTCAACGAACTTTAGCTGCTGCAGCAAAAACTTGCTGAGAATGTGCAGCATAACTGTGAATAGTGTTAAGCCACTAAACAACGGCATTTGTTCTCGCACACACACACATACGGCAGCTGGTCGCACATGTTGTTACATAATATTATGAAAATTAACACTGAATCACGCAACAAACAGACGCGAACGAAATCAAAATCAAAATCATCGACACTCACACACACACACACACACACACAGAGAAGCGCACGAAAACAAAAAACAAAAGCAAGAACGCGTCTGCCCGCCGCTGCCCTTACTCAAGCAATAACAACTCAAACAATGCTACACAATCGAAAACAGAATTAACAGCTACACTCGCTCTTTACATTGCGCTCTCTCACTCTCTCTCGCTGTTAATGACGCTCTGGCGCTCTTTAGCAGTGTTCTGTTACGCGTGTATTTTGTTGTTGTTTGCTGTTATGTGCGCACGTTTTTCTTTGACGTGTTTCATATTTGTATCTTAAAGATAAACAATGCCGGCACAACACACATACACACACACACACACTCGTACACCAGCACTTGCTCAAAGAGCGTCGTGGCTATTGGCAACGTTTGAATGTTTTTGGTTTTGTTATGTAAACAATCGCATTTTTTTTCTCGCCTTTTTCTTCCACTGTGCATGTGGCGCGCTTCTATTTTATCCGTTTTTATGTTTTTTTTTTTTTTATAATTTGTTTACATCTCCACACAGTTAAACAGATATAGATACACGGATACAGATACAAAGATACAGCTACTGAGAAATGAAATCAAAGAAAAATTGCGTTGATTTCTTCGCTTTTTGTTGTTGTTGTATGATTATGTACGCATTTGTCCCAGTTGCTTTTGGCCAACAAATATTTAGTAATGCCACACAACACAACAAACAATATTGTCTATGCTCGTTTGGTAGTTAGCCAAGAAAAAAGATATTTGAATATACGATATGCTCGAACGAAGGTTCTTATACATATTTTTAATTATATAGAAAATCGAATGATTTCTTTTGAATAAAATGTTGCGAATTCTTTTCGTTTCACATGTGTCAAACACATGTGTGTGTGTGTGTTGGCCTTATATAATTGTTATCTAGAATATTCGCTGAAGGTGAGCGAGTTCTCAGATCTATCTGATTCATCATACATAGTTTTAGGTAACATTTCATAACTTATCTTTCATATACTATATATTTGTCAATGAGAATGTAAACTATCTATATATATCTCTTTGGTACTTCTAGCTATTTCCCGTTATTTGCACGACCTTCAAACACGTCAGACTGTTGGGAACCGGGAACCACTTACTACTCAATACGCAAGTATTCGCGGCTCATAACTGTTTGCGACGCGTAATGCGTTACGTGTATCTGTGTGCCACCCCCCGTTGCTAGTTGAGTGTGTGACGCATTTGCTCGATTCTAGCTGGACTTGTTTTAAGCCTAAGCGCCCTTTTGCGTAAGTCAAAATTATGTATACGCATCATATAACGTGCTCGTAAGTGCAATCGCTAAGTGTTCTGTCGTAACAGCAAGACGTAACGACGACTGCTGATAAACGTTCCTTAAGTGAACTGAACTGTAAATATATATATGTATATATATATTTGCTATTGTTACATTACATTCTTTCTCCCTTTTTGTTTCTGTGATGTTTGCATCATGCTCGCATTATGCAATCTCAATCAAAATTGTATATCTTTGTTGTTGTTGTTGCCTCAGCTTCTGGCGACAAGCTTCAGTTATCGTCAGATACATGGCGACAGCATTCTAAGTCGCAGACTGCAATTCGAACTGAGAACGTTGACAACGGAGCTCTCGCTGGACGGGGGGGTGGGGGTGGGGGTGGGGAAAGGCGGCAAAGGCGGCGACGGAGGCCAACAACGAGACAGAAAACCAATTACAATGACGACGTCAACTGTTATGTTTTTGTGTTCTTGAATACCCTGTAAATCAGGGGAACTAACTAGAGAAGGTGTGCTTACATCTACGTCCACTAATAATAAAAAAATAAATATAAGAAATACCCTATAATCAGGAGAACTAACATCTCCAATAATAATAAAAAAAAATAAATATAAAAAATACCCTATAAATCAGGAGAACTAACTAGAGAAGATATGCTTACATCTACTTCCAATAATAATAAAAAAAAATAAATATAAAAAATATTCTATAAATCAGGGGAACTAACTAGAGAAGTTATGCGTCCAATAATAATAAAAAAAAAGTATAAGAAATACCCTATAAATCAGGAGAACTAACTAGAGAAATTATGCTTACATCTACGTCCAAAAATAATAAAATAAATAAATATAAAAAATACCCTATAAATCAGGAGAACTAACTAATGAAGTTATGATTACATCTACGTCTAATAATAATAAAAATAAATATAATAAATACCCTAGAAATCAAGAAACCTAACTAGAGAAGTTATGCGTCCAATAATAATAAAAAAAATAAATAAAAAAATACCCTACAAATCAGGAGAACTAACTAGAGAAGTAATGCTTACATCTACGACCAATAATAATAAAAATAAATATAAGAAATACCCTAGAAATCAAGAAAACTAACTAGAAAGGTTATGCGTCCTATAATAATAATAAAAATAAATAAAAAATACTCTATAAAACATGAGAACTAACTAGAGAAGTTATGCTTACATCTACGTCCAATAATAATGAAAAAAATAAATATAAAAAATACCCTGTAAATCAGGAGAACTAACTAGAGGAGTTATGCGTCCAATAATAATAAAAAAATAAATATAAGAAATACCCTATAAAACATGAGAACTAACTAGAGAAGTTATGCTTACATCTATGTTCAATAATAATAATAAAGATAAGAAATACCCTATAAAACATGAGCACCAACTAGAGAAGTTATGCTTAAAGTAAAAACTCTCTCGACCATTGAAAAGTTTTTAAGTTATGGTTTGGAAAACCTTTTTCAAAGTTTAACCACGATTTTTATACAAAGTTCATGCTATAGTATAAATAAGTCGACTTGGGAACAGTTCTAAGCTTTTTCGCTATCTATATTTTATAAGCTTGAACATAATTCTAGACTCTTACTGTACTAAATCAAGATGTAAGATCAATTAATAACACTAAAACCTATATAAACAACTAATAAAAAAAAAAATTGGAAGAAATATGGAATATTAACTGGAAGAAGGTTTAATAACTGGAAGAGAACTAAATTACAGTCTAGAAACATAATATTACTTCGGTAAAAACACATTTCAAAGAAACATACCAAAACAAAACAAGAAGGCTCTAGTCGAGAAATCCCGACTAGACTATACCCTGAATCATATATGTAGTATGTGTATGTGTGTGTGTGTGTGTGTGTAGTATAGTATACTTTACTTAACTTCAATATTCCCTATCTCCGATGTTTCCCAACCCATTTCGATAAAGTTTTCACAGATTGTTTCAAACTGCATCATAAATATTTCTGAATTCAAGATTTTGTTGTTATCGATCACATGTATATATCGGAAACGGAACAAGATATCGAAATTTTGAAATAAACTTGTACTGCCTAGGACAGCTTATGTTCCAAATCTAGAGTCTCTAGCTCTTATGGTCTCTGAGATCGACGGGTTCAGGGTATAAAAAAAAACTCTTCGGCATAGTTGAAAAACTTTTCACAGTCATAACTTCCTTAAAACGAAGCCGATTTTGAATCTTTATCTTTTCTATCCTAGTAAAAGCTCTAGAATAATATCCCTTTCAAAGTTGACTAAACGTTTTCAAGTCCAAATCCCTCTTCATATATATATTATACCCATATTATATTATTTGGTATATGTTATATACCCAAACATCTATTAGTAACTATATTCAAGCATATTTTCTAACATTATTCGACTCCCAAAAATACCATTGCATTCAAGTATTTAATACAACTGCAAAGCGTAATCTCGTTTCCAGGGTATCAGCTCGTCGGTGCTTGAGAATTCAATCCCAATCACTTATTGCTTGTCGCAGTTTTTATTACTTAAGTCAATTGTTGTGGGTGCCACGAGAAATGCAACTGCAAAGGTTCCTTCAGCTTAGGCAATATTATTTGTTTCTTGAATGTGACTCTACAAGTGTGTAACTGTGTGTGTGTGTGTGTGTGTGTGTGTGAAAGGCTTGGACCTAATGAAATTACATAATTGCTGTGATTGGCATTCAATAAAAAAAAGCAAAAACCAAACAGAAAGCACAAAAGTTTGTTATGAAATCCGCGAATCGAACTTATTATTATACAATTTTCATAAGCATTTTTCTTGCTTGTTGTTGTTGTTGTGATTTGTTTTATTGGCTTTTTATGGCGCGTTTTATGACAAAACACACACACACATATATATATGTATATAAAAGCTGCTGAGAATTATTTAGCTGTAGGAAATTCTTGTTTTTTATGACGCTTTACTTTTGATTTGCTTGCTCGATTTCAACCCCTTCCCCTCATTCCTCCTGACCATTTACGTAATGCCAAATTACTTAAGATTCTGACTAATTGTTTTCTTTTCATTATATCATGCATATCGCACCATTTACTTATATAAGGGATAATTGTCTGACTCACTTTTTTTTAAGGAAATATTTTTTGTTGTCAGTTAAAGGTTTTGCAGCTAACGGTTTAACCGTTTGCATTTTGTAGAGCCGCGTTGTTGCAACTGCTCGCATAATGCGTCGCGCGTCGCGTGTCGTAACGTCAACGTCAATGGGACGACGACGCCGCTGCCCACGTCACGTAAAAACTGCAACGAGCCGGCAATCGTTGCCCCCAAAGTTTGTAGCTATATGTCTGTGTGTGTACGTGCGAATGTGTGCGAGAGGGAGGGTGGAAGGGGGGGTTTATAATGGGGGTTTCGGGCGTTTATTGCCAATCGAGCAACGTTTCAGACTTTTTAACAAACAAAGTTCAGAGTGTAAACAGTTCGAAGGCATTAATAAACAATTTGCATACGATAAAAAGATACAAAACTTACATAATTATTTGTTATGCGAAATCTAATGGTTTTTATATTTTATGCATTTTATTTTCACATGCATAACTATAGAAATGAATGCAAAAATATTAATTTTTGATTGTGGAGACTTTTAATATTTTTGTTATATTTGTAAAAAATATTTATTGAATTTTGGTTTTTTTTTTTTTTTTAAATAAAAATATATAAAATTTCTTGCCAATTTGATTTTTCTCACAAAATAAGAAGTTTTTAACGCTCAACTAGATTTTTTAAAATATTTTTTAGGCCCAAAAAGCATTAATAGATTTTTGTCAAAGCTTTCATTGTTAAGTTTTTAGTACAAACAATTAGGTAACAAGTGTTATAAAATGACACAAATAAAGTCAAATTTATGTAAATACCCACGAATGCATTTAATTAGCTGTTATACACGTTTAACAATACTAAATTGAAAATACATAGAAGTGTAATGTATATCATGCATAACATTATTAGGAATTTAGCATACTTCAAAAGCTGTTTATCACAAATTAAATATAAATTATTATCAAGTGCTGCCAATTTGATTTGCTAGAACGTCAACAACAATAACAACCACACACACACACACACATCGTTAAGCGCAACGAATTGGCAACAACAATTGGCGCAAACACAGAGAAAAAACCGCTTAGTAATGCCTTTAAAAATATGGCAACACGTAAGCGGCGCAAAACGACCCCACAAACATTCGCCCCGCGCACCACCTCACCCCCTCGTTCAACCAGCACGTTTGTTTTCACAATCAATTCGCAGAAGGCAAGCAACACACAAATGAAAAACTGTTTTTCCGCCGCCGCTCAAAGAGCAATGCAACTTAGTTGAGTGCGCGTTCATTCACATTGCACAAACACAGATGCACACAAGTGCACACACATGCACACACTTGCATACTCAATGCAATGCATGTATAACAGACAGAGGCGTGTGGCCTGATGTCGTAACATAGGCACATCAAGAGAGCGCAATAACGTATTGACAGCTCTCTCTCACGGTCTCGCTCTCGCTCTCTTAGCGCCAGGCTCTCTTTTCTTACTTTACCTGTCGCACAATAGACAACTGCGGATTCTGCTTCTTCTTCTGCTGGTGCTGCTGCTTCTTCTTCTTGATTTACTTTTTACTGCACGACCGCGCCTCCTGTCTGAACAGGCAATCGCACATACACACACACACACACGCACACACACAATCGCACTTGCACACACAATAAATTCTTTTGTGTCAAAATTTATTGCCACACACGCGAGAGAGAGAGACAACAACAAATCAACAGTGCAAAAATTCTTTGCTCAATTTTATAATTATATTTTTTTTTTTGCCTTCTGATAATTTATTTGTATTTTGTTGTGTCTTTGCGGGCCGCTATAAATTTTTTACGCGTAACTTTTGACTTTGCGTGTTTTTTTTTTTGTATTTGTTTTGTAAGAACTCAACGGCTCGGCTTTACGTAACCCACAGAGACGGGGTTTTACACACTTCGCGCGACGGCGACGGCGACGCTGGCACATACAACAATGTTCCTTCAACGCGAAGGCTTCTGCAGTTAATAAATTGTTGTTGCTTAAATAAACTAACAACACTCAACACACACACGCGCACATATATATATAACGCGCTGATTACGTTGACAAGAAAAAAGCGTTGTCGTTGTTTTGTAATGCGCTTACGTTACGGCTACGGTTACGATTACGATTACGCGACGAGCGGTTAGCTTATTGTTGTTGCTTTGCAGTATGGCAACGTGTTCGAGGGCGGCCAGCGTTGTGTTTGTGTGTACGCTCCGCTCACTGAGTTTCTGCTGTACTTGCCACGGCCGCTGTTCGACAGCAAATGAATCGAAGACCAACAGAGCAGCCATCAAATGCGCTCTCTCGCGCACACTGCTGCTCTGTTATGTCACAGCTCTCTTAGGCGCTGTTGCGTCATCAGTCTGCTCTCTTGATCGTAATGTTAATGCTGCTACTGCTGTTAAGTTTTGCCGGCAAAACGTCAAAACTGTCATACTTGTGCAGATGGAAAGTGTCAACGGGGAGGAGGGTGATGTTTAATCTAACACCCACGCTGGTCTCATCGTATGTTGTGTCTGTGCTTCCGGCGCCACTCAACAACAACAAAAACAACAGCAACAACATTATTAAGAGCAGCAAATGTTTGCTGTTAGCTGTTTGATTTCATAAGTATTTTTCGGTTTTTTCTTTCGTATTTTGTCATTAAACGCACATTACGTATGCGCCGCGCTGACCTCATTTGGCGATCAAAAGAGAGGCGCCTCAAGCCAAATACAGCCACAAGCTCAAGCTCAGCCAAGCAGAGAAAGAGAGAGAGAGAGAGAGAGAGGGAGACAGCTTCGCCGCTCACATTTCAAGCTCAAGTTCAACGTTGGCCATTTCGTTGCATATTTCCAGTTTTGTTTGTTGTTATTCACATTTTAAGTGGCTGGTTAGCCGTTAGTTGTTGTTGTTGTTCGTTATTTGGTAATTTGTTGCGTCTGGCTTAATACACATATATTTACATACATTCAGACATACGGATCTGCCATGTTTTGCTCGCATTTGTATCTTTTGGCAACATTCGCCACGCACGTTTATCCATAGGAAGTAATCGACAAGCGTTATGCAGGCTCAACTTATTGTTGTTGTTGCTGTTGTTGCTTTAGTTGTTAATCAACGGAAATAGTTTTGGTAGCTTATAATAAAATATGAGGAAATTCGTTTACGTTAACGTTTTGCATAAGTTAATGGCAATGGGCGGCGTCTGGCGCTGTGTGATGTGATTTGTTAAGCAATGAAGTTGCATTAAGTAAAAGCTGGCCCAGTTATGTTGCCTAAGACCTTGGCAACATTTGCATGATGGTGATGTGATCCCTTAAGCCTGGCCTCAGCAGCTGTCAAAATTAAAAAAAAATTACGTAATACAAGGTACAACGGCATTAATTAACTTTTAACACTAACAGCTTCAAGGTCAGCCTCGATGTGGTCCCTTCAACTATACAACAACTGTTTCACCTTAAGTGGATCTTGATTGATCCTGGTTGGTTCGTTCTTCTTCTTATTTAGCTAAGACACCAGCCCGACCTGCTGTTACTTACTACGATATTTAGCTAAGACACACCGAGAGGCTTAATTACTCCTTTATAGTCGCTTTTGACTTTTTTAATTTTTTTTTAGGGTATTTTAAAAGTTCCACAACGTTGCTTGCAGATTTTATCTTTTTTTCCGCCTTTTTACCCCTTTTTTCAATAATTTGTATTTTAAACACGTCTTTGCATACTTTTAGGCATGCGCAAAAACAGGGCAGGCAACTTCAGTCATATCGTAATTAATGATGAATATCGTAACGTTATCGCAGTTTGGGGTGTCTTAGCTAAATATCGTAATCAATTTCATAAAAAAAATAAATAAATAAGAGAATTGAAATTTAAGAAGTGGATACTAAAACAATTAGCTCGATGACCATTTTTTTTGGTTACCCTAGATATTCAATAAATCAAAGAGACTTCTAGTTTTTTTTTTGCATTTATAGTTTGAAAATTTGTATCTAAACCTTTTTTTTGTCTTTTTTGTTGCCGCATTTTTTGCTTAAATAACGAATATGTATTTTAAATACGCCGTTGCATACTCTTAGGCATGCGCAAAAACAGGGCAGGGAACCACAGTCATATCGTAATGAATGATGAATATCGTATCGCGAGTAACGCAGTTTGGGGTGTCTTAGCTAAATATCGTAATCAATTTTATAAAAAATAAAATAAATAAATTTGCTTAAATAAAGAATTTGCATTTTAAATACACCGTTGCATTCTTTTAGGCATGTGCAAAACCATGGCAGGTAACTACAGTCATATCGTAATGAATGATGAATATCGTAACGTGAGTAATCGCAGTTCGGGGTGTCTTAGCTAAATATCGTAATCAATTTCATAAAAAACAATAAAATAAAAAATAAGAAAATTGAAATTTTGGGAGTGGATAGCAAATCAATTAGCAGCTGCTCGATGACCATTATTTTTTGGTTACCCTAGATATTCAATAAATCAAAGAGCCTTTTTTGTTTTTTTTTGCATTTATCGTTTCAAAATTTGTATCTAAACCTTTATTGTTTTTGCAGTTTCAATAAAACATATATATGTATGTATACCACACCATCAAATAATGCGATCATCATCATTAATTGCCATGAACATTATCTTCATCTCATTTGTTTCGCTTTTCGCTACAACTTTTTACACAATTTCTCGCATAATATTAACTTAATCGAAATTTTAAAAAATAAAAACATATATGTGAGACAATTACAAATTGGTTTAACTAAGGGTTTAATGTTTTAGTTTTCAGCAACTTAAGTGTACAGTTGGAGTTTTTGGAGACAAGTACAAAAATGTTAACAAATTATTTAGGGTTTTGAATTAAAAACTAAACTAATTTTTTTTTAAATAATTTTTGCCCAGCTCTTGAGTTTAGTTTGTTAGCTTTCTATAATGTAGATTTTCTTTTTAATTTTAAGTACGTTTTTGGTTTTTTTATTCTTGTATATATATCTAGGTACATGTTAGTGTCCTTGCATAGGCTGTTTTTGTTTTTTGTTTTATGTTTTTATTTTTTTTTTTTGAATTGTTAAGTTTTAAATTTTATGCTGCCAACAACAACTAGGCGCAGTTTTTTTTTCCTGTTTATTTTTATTACTATTTTTTTTTAATTTGCATTGCTTTCTATTGCCGCAAGCAGATTTTTGTTGTTGTTTCCTTTAGTTGTTGTTTAGTTACTAATACAAACGCTTTACAAATTGTAAGTACTAAATTATGTTTAGCTTTAGCATTAGCTGTTTTAATTTAAGGTATTTGTTGTATTTCGTATATGTATAAAATTATTATTTTTTATCGCAATATTCTCAAAATATAAGTAAAGGCTCTAAAACGCATGTGTGTGTGTGTGATTTTTTTAATTCATTTTTGTTTAATTTAGGGTTTTTTTTAGCTTCTTTTTATTTTGCAACAACTAACAATTTTTTTTATTTTTTTTTTATATTTTTAGTACTTTTTTTTTATTTAATTTTTTCTTGTTTTTTTTTTACTACGTTTATCTTTTGAGTTTCTGTTTCTGACTTAAAATTCAACAACGTTTGTTTTTGTCTTTATATGTTTATACACATATATATGTATATAAGTATTTAATGTGTATATGTATATATATAATATAATATATATATATGTATATAGCATTTAATATGTTCGCATTGCCGACGTTCCACTTTCTGCCTTACGCACTAAAAACACTCAGCACTTGTCTCTAGGCTTAGTTATTTATATCCCTAGATATATGCTATATTTCGTACTGTCTATGTATATCTTCATTTGCTAAACGCGTTTCTTTGCTTTGCACTGCAACAATTTGTGTCTTTAGTTACTATTTATACCCCTGCCTACGATTACGATGCGCAATCCATTGCTCTATGTGGTTTAAACTATATATATGTATATACTATATGGTAGGTTTATGTATGTACTTATAAAAAATCATCAGCTACAATATTGAATTTATCTACAAAAAGTTACTTTAACTAATAATTATAATTAGCAATAAGTAATTATAATCATAATAACATGCCTCATTTCACTTTTTTTTTTGTCCGATTTCTGCTGTATGTATGTATTGTATATAATAAATATATATATATGTAGTATCTATATTGTATATTAGACATAATTTCGTTTTCAATAACAAAAGATTTTTCTTTTTTTTTTTTTTGTTTATTTTACTTTCAGTTTTATCGTCTTGTGTTGTTGCTAAAGTCTACATTTTGTTACGGAACATTCTTATCAGAAATATTAATACATATTTTTATTTTTTTTTGCTTTGTTTGTAATTAAAAATCACTAACGAAATAAATGAAACTACAACAAACTCGCTTCGCGGCTGTGCGAGGCGAACAGTCCAAACAGTGCCGCCTGAAAGTATGCTATATAAAATTGCCAACAAATAAGTGAAGTTTTTGTTTAAATTTTATTTCGAATTCAACAAAGACAGAAAACAAAACATACTACAAAAAGCCACTACAAACTACTAAAATACTAAATAACTAATTAATTGCTATAAATATATATAAATATGTTTTTGTGGGATGGTCACACTCTTCTTCTTGTTTTCGCAGCTGCTTGCTTGGGTTTAGGGTCACACTCGACACAGCCGTTGGCTCGCATTTAACGTAATGAATATTCATTTTTTATTTCACCTCTATGCGCATTTATATCTTATGACATATACTATATATCTGTATATAAATATAACACGATTTTTTTTATTTTTTTTTATTTTCTTAATTGAATTTATATAGTACAAATATGTAGCAATTGCTTAGTTTATCGTTTTGTGTGAAACTGTATCGGGCTAAATCGTCTACGGTAGTTATCGTTATCGCTATCGTTATCGTTATCGTATAATTTCTGTGTCACTGTGTACAAAAACAACCGAAGCTCAAAACACATTGACTCAACTTTACCCCACTGATACGAGTAAATTATTTTCATTCTTTCGGTTTTTTTGGTTTAAGATTCTTTTTCTTTTTTCTCTAGGTGGTTTCATAGCAGTGCAAAAGGCTTAAAGGTTCGTTTGATTTATTCTGTGTGTGTGGGGGAATTTTGTTAGTTAGTCAACTTAGGGACACTAGTTGCACTCGTTGCTTCCGCTTCTCATTCGCTGTTCAAGTGTTTGGGGTTTTGAAAGTTTTTGGTAGGTATAACTAATGGTTAAAGATCTTATTAGTTTGCTAGATTTATGTAGAGATATCTATAAATGTAATTGCCTTGCATTCTTTGTATTATCGTTAGGGTTAGTTTCGGTATATATTTAGTATTAGCTAAACTATACTTGCTGTGAGATCCTTGCATTGCATACTAGTTTTCGATTATTTACGTGTTTATTTGATGGGACAGAAAAATAATAAAAAAAACAAAATCAAAACTCAACCAAAAAACAATACAAATTTGCATATTTGAAAGCAACGCTTAGATTTTTATTATTACACAATTGTTTTTAGCTTTGCTCTTGTTCCTCTCATTATTTTTTTTCTTTCTTTTCTTTTTGTTTGTTGCACAATTTTTCCATTAAAAAATAAATAAAACTTATTGAATTTTGTTGTTGTTTGTTTTTGTTTTGTAAAGAAGTGCTTAAAAAATAATTTACAAATTTGAAAAAATGAATTTTTGATAAAAATGATTTGTTTGCAGTGTATTTTGTGTATAAAATTTATTTAATTTTTTTTTTTCACTTGTTTTACGTTTCTTTTACGTTTTGTTAACTTATAATGCTAGGTATGCAGGTAAATGTAACTCAATGTTTAACAAATAAAATTAATAAAACTTAACTAAAACTGTAAACAGTAATAATAATAATCATAATAATAATAATATAATAATAATCATTATAATAATTGTAATATATAATATTTATGTATAAGATTTAAGATCTTTGCAAAATCACACCAAACAAATTTGTTAAAACAAAAATTATAAATTGAAAAAGAAAAGAAATTTTCTTGAACTGAAAGTAGATAGATTGTAGATAGTTTGAGGTGTGGATGTGGCTGATTGGTGATTAGAGTTATACTAGTATATAGTAGTAAGAAAAGTTGGCTCAAATCGAATCGAATCGTTTTGAGCAAGTTTTTTTGAAGCATATCTCATGCTCATGCTGACTATATGCCCGGTTAGTGCTGCTTAAATAGTTAGGTTCGTATTATTGTAGTTAACAACAAATAACAGAAACTATGAAATAATAGTTTGTTTATGGTTGTACTGTACCATAACTAAATTTATAATGTTTTGTAACGTTTTTTCTCTTTTTTTTTGTAGCTGGTTTTTTTTTTAATAGTATATAAACAAAATCATAGATCACTTAAACTAACAGCTGCCTGGCGCCGAGGCAACTGAGGAGGGAAGTTCTTTTGCTCATTTCTAAATGGTTTTTTACTTGTAGTAGTTTACTTGTTGTTGTTTTTGCTTTTCTTGTTGTATTTTATAATCATATGTTCTGTTTTTTTTTTTTGTATTTTTCTTGGGGATTTTTATTTTGCAATTTTTTGTTTGCTTTGATTTTTTTAATTCATTTTATTGATCTTTTTTTTTTGTTGTCAAATTGAAAAAGGAAGGCAACGAAATTATTTACATATGTATGGGTGTGGGGGAGAAAGAGAAAAAGTATATATATTTACTAAACAAAACTTAACAAAAATCAGGCAAAAACTTATCAAATTGTTGCAATGAATTAAGAACTCTGATTGTTTTTTATTTTTAGAAACTAAGTAATAACAAAAAGAAGCTACGTAAAAGTTAACAACTCTAGATAATAGGCGTGTTTTCAGGTTAATGCCAACGGTACTCTTGATGCTTGAGGGTTGCAATTGCGCTATCGATTAATCGATTGTATTGCTATCGATATTATATTTGTGGTTGTCGGCGTTTTGAAACTGTTTCGTTTGATTTAAGCTACACTAAAAATGTAAGTTAAATGTTTTCTTATTTGCATTTAGTTTTTTTTCCTTTTTACGTTAAGTTTAAAATAAATATGCGTACAAATGTGTGTGTGTATGTGTGTTTTTGCCCTAAGCAGAGTGTGTATATATATATATATAGCTTGTATATATGTTATGCATATATGTATTTAGAGTGTAGTTTTCATGTCTGTTTTACTAAAAGTTATTAGTAGTTATTTATCAATTATCGATAATTATCAATTATTATTATATTATCGTAATGTAATTGCTGATGTCGTTTCGTATCAGCCCCAAGTCACATTATTATTATTATTATTATTACACATCCTGGAATTTTGATAGACGTGCACGCAAGTCCATGTTCTCCTGTTTTAGCTGCTCAACCTCCTGATGTAATGTTGCGTTCTATCGATAAACAAGTTCAACGATCAGTTACAGATACAAAAAAAAGGTTTCGTTACGATTAACTTACTTCCTTTTCCAAGTAGCGTGCACGCATCGCAATCTGATTCTCCTTTTGGCGCCGTGCATCTCGTGACCGTTTGGCAGCAATATTGTTCTTTCGTCGTCGGGCCCAGTACTTGTCGTCCTTGAGCTCATCTGGAACAAATTGTTTGCGTGACTTTTTAATCATCGGCTGCGGTTTGAGCTCCTCATCGGAGAAGGCTCTGGTGCGCGGATCAAAGTCACGCCCCGACGATGCGAATGAAAATGCTGGAATATCAAATACTAAATGTTAACAATGTTTCTCACAGACTGTTTCGTGCTAAATTAAATCAGAATCGAAGAATGAGCAACTCGTTTCGCAAAAGACAAACAAAACAAAAGAAGAAAAAATAGTATAGAATAGAAAAAAACAAATAAAATTGGAAAACTTGTTTAGAAAAGACTAACAGAAAATGTGAATGTTGTAAGAAGGAATTTGCCTCGAAATTTTTGCACAAATTGGAATGTAATCAGCCTTTAACATTTAGCATTTGATAAGACATGAGCAAAAACATTTTTCTTGTTTTTCTTTCGATTTATATATACATTTTTGTTTTTTTAGGTTGGTTAAGGTTGTTTGCTAGATGAGAAAGTTTTAAATATGCATGGTATATATATATATATATCAAAATTATAATCAATTAAATACAAAAGTTTTCAATTCAAGTTAAATCGGCGCAATGTCCATTCCATTTGTGTTTCTTGTTTTTTTTTTTTCTTAAATTTTTTTAAAAATAATATTGTAAGTTTATAATAAATAATAAGTTAAGGAAAAGTTGGTTCGACTCTCAAGGGGGGCATGGGGGGTGATGTTGATCTTTGTGGCATGCCGCTTCGCAATATACTCACTTGATTCGGCCGGCGATGGGGGATTCAGCGTATCGGGACTAATGCAATCCGATGGCGATGGCGATCGTTCGCGCTTTGTGGTTATATGCCCCAGACCCAGCGACAGACCCGCTGCATGGCTCAGTGAATCGGATCGATGGCCGAGGCCACCCGAGTGCCCTAAATGTGGCCCGGGCAGGCCATCAGGTATATTATTCTCCGACAAGAACTCATCTAGGTCCGCATACTGCATATTCGAAAGAAGAGATGTGTCAGTTCATGCCGCAAAATGTTGCATCCAAAAAGCGTTCACACAAAAATGGCAACAGAAACAGCAACAAAAACACTAGGATAACTGTGTGGTGGCATTAATTACTTTAATTACTTTACTAAGTAGATGTAATTACTCAAGTAATTAAACTAAATTTCTCAAGGAATTAAACTTTTTAACACAATTACTCCTGAATATATCGTTTCGAAGGCAAAATTCAGGACATAATTGAACTTTTTAGCATTATTTAAAAAGTAATTGAAAGTAATTAAAAAGTAATTGAAAGTTATTGTAAGTAATTAAGTGTGGATAGTTCTTGTTTCAAGTAGAATTTACATATGTTTATTAGTCAAATTGTGTAAAAGATACTTAATGGTCTTTATATATGTACTATATACACTAGATGATGAGAATACTTTATTTAGAAGCTGTAATTACTCAAGTAATTAAACTAAATTACTCAAGTAATTAAGCTTTTTAATACAATAACTCCTAAATATATCGTTTCGAAGGCAAAATTCAGGACATAATGGAATTTTTCAGCATTATTTAAAAAGTAATTGAAAATAATTAAAAAGTAATTAAAAGTAATTAGACTTTTTAACACAATAACTCATGAATATAACGTTTTTAAGTCAAAATTCAGGACATAATTGAACTTTTCAGCATTATTTAAAAAGTAATTAAAAAGTAATTGAAAGTAATTGAAAGTAATTAAGTGTGGATAGTTCTTGTTTCATATATGTTTATTAGTCAAGACACTTAATGTTCCTTATCTATATACTATATGCACTAGATGATGAGAATACAATTCTCGCACTACGTTAAGCACCAAACTCAGGTTAATTTGTTTAAATGTTTTTGTGTTTTTGTATATCGTGTAACTGTTTCGCTTGCAATTTTTGTGGTGTACGGATTTAGTTTTGGGTGGTATTAAGAACAAGACGCAGCCACTACGCAGCGATGATATGATACTAACTTGTGTTACCTTGAGGTCAGCATCGTAGGGCAATGTTTTGTCCCACAGATTGGGGCCGAGAAATGCCGTTTGGGCCTCAACATTCCAGATGTCGCCCTCCTCTTTGTATTTGTCATCCGGGCAGATGATTTCTTTGCTATTCGATGTGGATTTGCCTGCAAATAGAATCGAATACAAATACACATATATAGTTAGAAAGGTCATCAAGGACAAAGCTAAGAGTGATTAGTAATCGTTGTTGTTGTTGTTGCACCATTGTCAAGTGCAACAAACATAGCATTCAGTTTATGTGATAAGGGCCCTAAGCACTACTTAGCCGCAACTGTAAAGTGGGTCAACAATTACGTCTTGCAAAAACACGCAACGCAAAGTTATCAAAACGTACAACAAAAAAAGAAAGAGGAGAAAAAAACTGAGCAATTCTTTTTTGGCAACAATTTCCGCATGCGCCTTTGAACGTCAAACAAACAAAGCAAAAGCAAACACAAGAGCCAAAAACCAACAAACAAAAGGCAAACAAAAGGCAAAGAGGAAGCAAAGGCAGCGCAGCCGGCGGCAGCTAAAAGCGAAAGTGAAATTTCAGCTTTCAACTGATTTTTATCGTCGCTCAACGCAACGCAAAACTCACTCAAACAACAGCAAAAAGAAGAAGCAGAAAAAAGCTGCGAACGTCGCTGCGCATGCGCAGCTGAGCGTGCTGTTGACGTCGACAGCGCAGTGGGCAGCGCTGCCAACTTTTCGGCCTCTTTGAATTTCTTGCATACGAGCACAAAACGAGTTTTGCCGAAGTCCGAGCGCCGAAACTCGTTTGTATTCGTTGTTTTTGGTTTCGCTTGCATTAGTTTCCGCTTTCTTATTCACTCTCACTTTCATTTGGCGAACGTTTTTTTTCTTTTTTAGGCGAATTACCAACTATTGCGAAATGGAGACGCCACAGCGACCACATTTCTGGTCTGGTCTGGTCTGTGGCAGTGAAGTAATATTTTCTTTTCATTGCTTTGCTTTTTCCTTTTTCTTTTTATGCCGCTGGCAGCGAAGCGTAAGTGAAAACTGTGCAAGTGTTTGTGTTGCATGTGCATTGCAAGTTGGTGAAGTAATAGATACAAACACACACACACAGTGACAAAATTGGGACTTGTAAAATCTGCATGCGACAAGCGGTGAGACATGGCGTATGAGCAACTTTTCATTTGGCTCTTTAATTAAGCATTGGTTTTTCATGTTATTTAGCGCTAGGATTTATGTTTGGGAATTTTCATGTTGCTTGCTTTTGGGCTTAACTGATGCCTAGCTTAATGTTTGTCACGAAACAAAGCAAACAGTTAAGACTAAAAGGTTAAACGAAGCTGGCAAGTGAGATTACAAACAAAGGAAGCTGTTTGCTAAGCCTCAAAACATATGAACGTGAAACATAAACAATATAAAACAAGTAAGAAGGCTCTAGTCGAGAAATCCCGACTAAACTATACCCTGAACCCTATACTTTAAGTGTACAGTCAGTGCTTGCAAGTATGTGTGTGCGTGTCTATGTAAGCTATACTGCGTATACTTAACTTAATTTCAATGCTCCATATCTCCAAAGTTTCCCAACCGATTTCAATAAAATTTTCACAGATTGTCATTATTTCGTCTAATGTTTCAAACTGCATCATAAAGTTTTCCAAATTCAAGATTTTGTTGTTATCGATCACATGTGTATATCGAAAACGGGAAGAGTTATCGATCAAAATTTTCACAAATTATCATTATTTCGTCTAATGTTTCAAAGTGCATCAAAAAGTTTTCCAAATTCAAGATTTTGTTGTTATCGATCACATGTGTATATCGGAAACGGAAAGAGTTATCGAAAATTGAAAACAAACTTGTACTGCCGAGGGATTAGGCGAGCTTATGTACCAAATCTGGAGTCTCTAGCTCTTACAGTCTCTGAGATCGACGCGTTCAGACATACGGACGGACGGACAGAGGGACGGACGGACAGACAGAGAGTCGGACATGGCTATATCGACTCGACTGTTCATGCTGATCAAGAATATATATACTTTATGGGGTCGGAGATGCTTCCTTCTGCCTGTTACATACTCTTGCACAAAACCATTATACCCTTCTTTTTACCCATTTTCTATGGGTTCAGGGTATAAAAAACTTAACAGAACATAGAAAAATATTTCAAAAACTACAAAAAAACATCACAAACTTAAAGTATACAAAAAAAAATAAAAAAGAAAAAAGAAAGATAAATAACAAACAATAAAAGAGAACATTCACATTAAAAAATTACCGTTTGCCTTGCAAATAAAACCCAAAAATGGCGATTTCCTGCCTGTAAAAACATAAGAGAAAATGAAAAAGAAGATAGAGAGAAATGCCAAAATACAATATTTACACAAAGATATATATATATATATACATGAAATGTGAAACGGAACGAAACGAAAACGAAACAAAACGCAACGCAATGAAAATGAAATGCAAGAAGAAGCAGAAATAACACATATGAGATGAGAAACATAACCTTTTGTGATATTCGTAAGATACATTTGTATCTTTTGTCACTTTCACTGTCAACGCCGTTGATAAGGCCAAGACAGAAGCAGGGAGAGAGAATCTGTGCTCGCTGTGTTTATTTTTAGACTGGCGATGACTTAAGCCAGTTCAGGGAACACTCAGCTCGACTTGACTTGGCTTGGTTTCGTTAACGTTTTGCTGGTTTCTCTTGCCATTTTAAGTAGGTCAACTGTGCGAGAGTTTTTTTTTTCTTCTTTTTATGGCCATTTTTTGGAGTTTCTTATTTGTAATTAAAATAATTTGCATAATTTTCGTCCGATTTAATGTTGTTGTTGGACATTTTTGAACTTTTTTGAATCACTTTCATTAGAAACGTAGAGTCGAGCCTACGACAACAAAATTTATGGTCTTTCTTCTTTTTTTTTTTGGGTGAAAATATAAGCTTTTATGTTTTTTGGGTTCTCTCTCTTGTGGCCCTATTATGGTTAACATTAACATTATTATTATGATTATAATTATTTGTATAAATTGTTTAGCCCTGGAGCTCTGGGCCTTTGTTGTGTTAATGGTGAAAGAGTTTTAGTGGGTTTTTGGTTTTTTGTTATTATTATTTCAACTTTCACTTTTGGCCGTTGTTTCCATTTAGTATGAAGCTGCGCATTTTTGCGTGAATTTTAGACAGCATTTAGCTTTTAACTAGTTAGATTTCAACTTGTGATACTACTAAATAAAGCTGGCCAAAATGACAATGATGAAAGTACAGTTATAAGATTTGCAATCTTTGAAGTATATTTAAAGTTTCCCGAATTGATTTCTGCTAAAATTCGTCCTCTCAACACTTTCCAACACTTGCACAAAACTCGATCACATCCGTTTCGAGGCAGCCCTTTCTCCCCGCCACAGATCTGACCCCTGCTGATTGCATGTTAAAGCATGCCTCGCATTAAAATGAAAGTGAGAGTAAAGTCTCCTGCAAGCAAGTCAACAATAACAACATTAACAAACAGCCCAAACAAGTCACAGCGGTGAACAGTTTAAAAAAAAAACCCAAAAAGTCCCAAACCCAAATTGAATGAATTGCAATAACCGGTTCTGAACAAGAAGCCGCATTCTTGAAAATCATAAAGAAGAACAAAAGCATGATGACAGCAGCAAACATAAAATGAGAACGCGACATTGACTTCCAAAGTAAAAGTTACACATAAAAGGTTTGAAGATAGCAGAGTGGAAGAAAATAACACGAAGTTGAGGGAAAGTAGTCAAAGAACTAGTTACATCACAACTACTACAAGTAGCAAGGGAACTACTTCTTTCACTGGCGTTTAGGGTTGTTTAAATATGAAAGATTTAAGGATAGAGAACATTGACATTGACAGTAGAAAGCAAACTTGTGTCATCACGGATACTAGAAGTACTCAAAGAACTAGTTACATCACTACTACTACAAGTAGCAAGAGAACTACTTATTTCATTCAGCTAGATAAGATATGAAAGATTTAAAGTGAGAGAAGTAGTAGAAAAAACATTGATAGTTAGAAGAAGTAGAAAGCGAACTAGTTACATCACCATTACTCAAAGTAGAAACAGAACTAGTTACATCACTACTACTACAAGTAGCAAGAGAACTACTTACTGACGTTTCAGCTAAGTTAAGATATGAAAGATTTAAGGACAGAGAAGTAGAAGAAAAACTCGATATTGACATTGACAGTTAGAAGAAGTAGAAAGCGAACTAGTTACATCACCATTACTAGAAGTAGAAACAGAACTAGTAAGATCACTACTACTACAACTAGCAAGAGAACTACTTATTTCACTGACGTTTCAACTAGTTAAGATATGTAAGATTTAAGGTGAGAGAAGTAGTAGAAAAAACATTGATAGTTAGAAGAAGTAGAAACAGAACTAGTTACATCATTACTACTGGAAGTAAGGAAAGATCCACCTCTTAACTAGTTACATCACTACTACTACAACTAGCAGGAGAACTACTTATTTCACTGATCTTTCAGGCAGTTTGCATATGAAAGATTTAAGAACAGAGAAGTAGTAGAAAAAACTCGACATTGACACTGACAGTTAGAAGAAGTAGAAAGTGAACTTGTTACATCATTACTCCTGGAAGTAAGGAAAGATCCACTTCTTTCGCTGACGTTTCAGGTTGTTTAAATATGAAAGATTTTAGTATAGAGAACATTGGCATTGACAGTGAGAAGAAGTAGAAAGCGAACTAGTTACATCACCATTACTAGAAGTAGAAACAGAACTAGTTACATCACTACTACTACAACTAGCAAGATAATTACTTATATCACTGACGTTTCAGCCAGTTTGCATATGAAAGATTTAAGGACAGAGAAGTAGTAGAAAAAGCTCGACATTGACACTGACAGCTAGAAAAAGTAGAAAGTGAATTTGTTACATCCCGAAGTAGAAACAGAACTAGTTACATCACTACAACTGGAAGTAAGGAAAGAATCACTTCTGTCACTGACGTTTCAGTTAGTTTTTTTTGATCAGCGTGCACAAAAAGTTATGCAATGTTCACATTTTTGATTTCAGAGTCCAGCTCCAAGCAATTGAGGCACGTACATCAAGCGCCACTGTCGCTGTTGCACGCCCCTTTCACCTGTTTCAACGTTGCCGTCAGCAGCAGCGCTCTGTCGCTCTGTTGACGCTGACTGCGCTGCTTTCGCTTTGCGCATGCGTCGCGTCGAGTCGCGTCGATGGCGCAATTGCCGCAATTTTAACTGCAATGCTGTTGTTGTTGTTACTGGTTGTTGATGTTGTTACTGGTTGTTGTTGTTGTTGCTGGTTGTTACTGGTTGTTTGTTGTTGCTTTTTGGTTGTATTACATGGCACTCGTTTTATGGCTCTGTTGGCTCCGTTGTTGTTTTGTTTGACTGCCTTTTGCTGAAGTGCAGAAAGTGTAACACTTTCGATTGTTGTTGCTTGTCTTTCTCGCCGTTGTTATTGTTGTTCGCTTGTTGTTGTTGCTGTTGTTTGTCTTTCTCGCCGTTTGTTCGCTGTTCGTTTGTTGTGTACATTGCATTCATTCCGCATTTGCGCTCATTTGCATAGCACTTTTTTTATATGTTCAACTTTTTTTTAGCTCTTTTTTTTCCTATCGAAATTAATTATGTGTGGGAAAATGTGTTGGCCATTTGGTTTCCGGGTTAGAGTCTGCCCAATCAACTGTCACATACTTTGGCTAAAACTGTTTCTTTTCGATTCGCCTTATCTTTTCATATGCTAAATGTATTCGAAATCAAAACGGTTAAACTTTTTTTTATTAGCTGTCGCTTTCTTTTGCAAATTTTGGCCATTTAATTATTGTCTTCAAAATCATCAAACACAAAAAACCTTAAGAAACAGTTAACAATTTAGTTAAACTAAAAATGAATTAAAAATGATTTAAAAAATTATTTAAAAAATATTTAAGCCATTTATTATTGTCTTAAAAATCATCAAACACAAAAAAAACCTTAAGAAACAGTTAACAATTAAGTTTAAAAAATCTTTAAGCCATTTATTATTGTCTAAAAATCATCAAACACAAAAAAACTTAGGAAACAGTTAACAATTTAGTTAAACTAAGTTGAAAAATGATTTAAAAAATTATTTAAAAAATCTTTAAGCCATTTATTATTGTCTAAAAATCATCAAACACAAAAAAACTTAAGAAACAGTTAACAATTTAGTTAAACTAAGTTGAAAAATGATTTAAAAAATGTTTTAAAAAATGTTTAAGCCATTTAATTATTTAAAAAATTATTTAAGAAATCTTTATGCCATTTAATTATTGTCTTAAAAATCATCAACACAAAAAACCTTAAGAAACAGTTAACAATTTAGTTAAACTAAGTTGAAAAATGAATTAAGAAATTATTTAAAAAATCTTTAAGCAATATATTATTGACTTAAAAATCATCAAGCTCAAAAAATCTTAAGAAACAGTTAACAATTTTGTTTAACTGACTAAAAAATTATTTAAAAAAATATTTACAAAATTATTTAAAAAATCTTTAAGCCATTTATTATTGTCTTAAAAATCATCAAACACAAAAAAAAACCTTAAGAAACAGATAACAATTTAGTTAAACTAAGTTGAGAAATGATTAAAAAAATTATTTAAAAAATCTTTAAGCCATTTAATTATTGAAAAATGATTTAAAAAATGATTTAAAAAATCTTTAAGCCATTTATTATTGTCTTAAAAATCATCAAACACAAAAAAAACCTTAAGAAACAGTTAACAATTTTGTTTGACTGAGTTGAAAAATTATTTAAAAAATCTTTAAGCTAATATTATTAACATTCACTGCAAATTATGGCAATATGCCGCGATTTTGTAATCGTTTTTAATTAGTGAGAAAAAACTGTTACAAAGCGAAAGTGCGAAAAGTAAAAGATGAAAATAGTTGCATGCCACGCCCGATGTGTAACACATATATTGCCAGGAGACACCAAGCAACATTCCCCAATCTCCCTCTCTTCCTCCCGCCCCCAATTAGTGAGTGAAAGAAAGCCAGCGACAACGTGCAGCTAATTAGCTAAAATAAGGAAGCAGACGATGATAATCATAATCATAGAAATCATACTATAAAGTTACAGGCCCATAAACACCAACAACAACACGAAGAAAAGAGACACCGAAACCCATATACAAAATAAGAAATGGGCGTGGCACTGCCGCAATCAAAAAAGAAAGAAACTGAAGCAACAACATCGAATTTCAATCAAGTTGCAAGAGTTGATGAATAAGTGCTTCTGGTTTTTGGTTTTTGGCTTTTGGTTTTGGCGACAACGTGTGAAACAGTAACAACAATTAAAACGGATTGGTCATACGCCGCATGGTGCGTTGATTTTAATTTGCTCGAACCACTTTCACTGATATTCGAAACTGAACGAAACGAAACGGAACGAAACTGAACGAAACGAACCAATGAACGATTTTCTCACCTAAACACTAAACGATGCCGCATTTTGCACGTTTTAACAGTTACTGTTGTTGTTGTTGTTGCTGTTGCTGCTGGCGTTGATTGCGCAACAAACAACAACATGCAGCAATCAGTGCAACAGCAAAGACGAGTAGCCGCCCCGTGGCATTTTGCCTTCTTTTTTTTTTTTTATTGAAGTAACTGTAATAATACGTACAAAGTGGTTTTGAGACGTTCGCCGCATTTTGGCGCTCTTTCGCGTATCTGGGTAAGTGTGTGACGGCAGCGGCAGCGCCGTTCACGTCAGCGTCGCTGCTCAGACAATTTGTCGTTTAGTCATGTCTCTGGCACATGCGCAAAATGCATTCGAAAGTGTTGTTGTATTTTTTTTGTATTGGATAAACAATTTATGGCCAACAGCACGCAAGGAAGTTGCCATTTACTGTATATATATTGGCGATTGGCTGTTAACTTTTTTTATGGTCAACTCAACGGGGAGTCAATTGGCAACGTGGCTCGATAAGAATAGTGTTGCAACTTGAGCGGAACGTGGTCTTCTGAATTATGAGTGCAATATTGATAGCGAATAGTGTAGAACGTTGTTGTAAGCTCGTAAACGTTTCGACTGCGTATGTGTCAACATTTTAAAAAGCTTGAGGTTATTTTTTCAATGAGCTTTATAGCTTGTGGTTCCTTTTTCAAGGAGCTTTAAAGGTTGATGTTGTTTTTCGAGTAGCTTTAAAGCTTGAGGTTATATTTTCAAGGAGCTTTAAAGCTTCATGTTCTTTTTCAATGAGCTTTAAAGCTTCTCATAATTTTTTCAAGGAGCTTTAAAGCTTTTTTGCTAAGATTTGAGCGAGAAATTATTTTAATTAACCGTAAAAATATATTTAAATTTTTTTTTAATGGTTTTAATGGTTTAAAGTGTTTTTTGAAGGAAATTTATATTCAAAAAGTTTTTTTAAGCTTCGGAAAATAACATTTATTAAGTCTTTTTCAATATATTTAAGTGCAGAACATTTTCTTAAGCTTTCAAATGCTAAGAATCAATAAATTCAAATATTTTGTGAGGTTTGGAAAATATTTTATAAAGATTTGAAGCTATAAAGCTGTTTTTTAAGAGCATTTGAGAGTAATACTTTTTTGAAATTTCACAGAAATAATTTTAACTTGATTCAAAGAAACTTTTAAGGGCAAATAGATTCATTCAGCTTACAAAAATATAGCTGTGAATAAAAAGTTCCAAATAAATACTAATAAAATTAATATAAATTGATCTAAAACATATAAGAAATGTCCCAAAAATAATTAACACATCAATTTTGGCAACATTAGATACTACGAACAACTTTCGAAATAAATTTTGTACATTTTTGGTATAGATTAAATGATGTTTCCAAAAACACACAAACATTGTTGTTGTTGCCAACAGACAAAAACTAAAACAACCAAAAAAAAAAGAAAAAAAAAAACTTTAATATAAAATGCCAGAAAAAAATATCGAAAAAAAAAAAACAAAAGAAAAAAAACGTTGAAGAAGAAAGAAAGAAATGAATTTAAAAACTGCCGAAAAAGTGAAAGTTAATTTTTGTGATGTTGCTTAGCCGGCGCCGCGGACGCAGCAGAGACGGCAGCAGAGGCGACAGCGACAGCGACAGAGGCAGAGGCAGAGGCTGAGCAGCTGACAACGTTGACGTCGGCTCAATGAAAGTAAAAACGAATTTTGATAGTGTTGCTGTTGCTGTTGTTGCTGTTGCTGTTGTTGCTGGACATGTATTAATTGTGCGGCAATGTCAAACGTTGGGCGGGGAGCAGCGGCGGGATAGTGCCAAAAGTTGCCCTTTTTGTTGCGATTGTTGCTGTTGTTGTGGCTAGGCCGTAAAAGCCGGCTCTTTTATCTCTTGGCCATAAAGTCAAAAGCGGAGATAAAAGCGGCTCTGATAACGAACTGTTTGTTAAACAAATATAAGACAAAAACCAAAATAAGAGCTGACTTTTTGGCCATATGGAAAGCACCTCGAAAGACCGAAAGACCGCAAGACCAAAACGAAAGTTGTCTAAAAAAAAAATGTCGCGGGCCAGCAAGTTGGCCCGTTGGACTGTTGGCTGTTGGCTGTTGGGCCCTTGCGGCGACACCCGAAAAAAAAACAAAAAAACTGAAAGCAAAAGTGATTGTGAATTGGCCCACAAGAGACTCTTGAGAGTCAAAAAGGTTTAGTTGAAAGTTGAGAGACTCTTGACTCTCTTGTCATGCCCCTCAACCAAAAACACACACATTAAACCAACCAAACCACCCAACCACCCAACCACCCACCCACCCGACTAGCTTAGCATGCGGAAAATGTCAGCGTACCGCAATGAACCCATAGAGCAGCGAAAAAACATCAGTCAGTCAGTCAGTCATTCAGGCTTTGCATGTCATAAAAGCCGGAAAATGCAGCCCGAAATCGACGAAAGACATTCGCAATCGATATAAGCTGACTTTGACACCTAATCAGGGTCATTAGCGGCCGATAATTGCCCGAAATGAATGAAAAAGGAAGCAGCGCGAAAAAAGCCAATACAAGGTTGATTACCAAACAAGTGAAAAGTAATGAGTGAAAAGTAAAAAGTAGCTTTTACATAACAAGCTTAAGATTTGGTTGGGCAATTGAAAACTGTCAAAGAAAAATATTGTTGATATAAGTAGATCTTATTATTATTACACACCAGCAACATGCATATTTTCACAAATGTTGCTGACAGTTTACAGCTTAAAGATTGCTTTTCCTATTGCGCTAGAGCAACATGTTTGTGACACAGCTGCAATATTGTCAAACTGTGCACAACAGCAACATGTTTTTAAGCTATTTTTTCGGCAACAAATTGCTGTTGCAGCTGAAATTGTCAAAGAGAAATATTGTTGATATAAGTAGATCTTAATATTATTACACACCAGCAACATGCATATTTTCACAAATGTTGCTGACAGTTTACAGCTTAAAGATGACTTTTCCTATTGCGCTATAGCAACATGTTTGTGACACAGCTGCATAATTGTCAAACTGTGCACAACAGCAACATGTTGCTAAGCTATTTTTTCGGCAACAAATTGCTGTTGCAGCTGTAACCTTAAGTATAAAGTCAGCTAGTAAAAGTTGCTGGTAGCATTAGCTAAAGTCTTAAGCCGCAGCTGCAACATGTTGCTTGCGCGGCAACAGGTTGCTTCCGTGTTCATATAGACGGGAAATCAAAATGTATCGAAACTTCAATCATACCATTCAAATAGTTAGCATGTTGCTTCCACAGCTGTTGCACCTGAAATTGTGTCCAGCGATTGTTATCATCGCCATTGTTGTTGTTGTTGTTATTATTGCTGGTGGTATTGTTGTTGTTGTTGTTATTGTTTGGGTTATTGCCATTGATGACGCCCACCAAACTGTTGACCAAACTGTTCTCATGCGCCTGTTGCTGTTGTGCCACAGCGGAGGCGGTGTTCACAGTGGGCGTGGCTGTTGTTAGATTTGCGTTTGGCGTTGCTGGATTGTTGTTGTTGATATTGTTGTTGTTGTTGTTGTTGTTGGCGGTGTGATTATTGATGATAATGTTGAGATTGTTGTGGTTAAGTATAGTATTGTTGTTGTTGTTGCCAGCATTGTTGTTGTTGCCGCCGCTGTTGGCATGTTGCTGTTGCAGATTGTTGGCGGCAACAGCGACAACGGCTGCTGCCGCATTCACATTGACATGCGCCAAATGTTGCAAGTGATGTTGCAACAGTTGTGTGGGCGGTGGCAACGCGCCGTTTGCCACATGTGGCGTGATGCCAGCAACTGTGTTGCTGTTGACATTGTTGTTGTTGGTATTGTTGCTGCTGTTGCTGAGATTGTTGAGCAGCTGCTGATGCTGTTGCATGCTGTTGCGCAGCAAGTTGTTGCCAGTCTGGTTGTTGTTGCATGCCACATTGTTGCCATTGAGATTCGTATTGCTGTTGTTGTTGCTGGTATTGTTGTTGTTGTTGTTGTTGCCATTGCCTGCCAGCAGGTGTGGCAAATTGTGCACTACTTGCAACGGCAAGCTGCTTAACGGTGGCAAGGTTGTTCCCTGTGACATGTTGCCCAACATTTGTTGCTGCTGTTGATGTTGCTGCTGTTGTTGCTGCTGCTGTTGCTGCACGCTCTGCAACAATTGCAGCTGATTTTGCTGATGTTGCAGCACATTGTGTGTTTGTTGCTGTTGCTGTTGCTGCTGCTGATGTTGCTGTTGCATAGCCAATGTTGGCTGTGGCATCTGATAATCCATTCTCATTGCTGAGACGCACAAATTCTTTCCAATTGCCAGTATAAAAGTGTTTTTTTTTTGTTTTCAATACAAACAGTTTCCTTTTGCGTTGCTAAATGAATGCGTGCTGAAACATTGCTGCTGCTGTCGACGCTGCTGCTGCTGTCGACGCCGCTGCCGACACTGTCTATCGTTAAGTTAATTGAAAGAAGAACAGAGCAATCGTCAAGCTTAATATCGCACGCGCGCTCTAACAACAACAAGAACAACAGCGAGAACAATAACCGTTACTAGCGGTAATAACAACAACAACGCACGAAAAGCGCAGCTTTCGAGCGAGCTTATTGAGAACTTTGTTTTTGTTATAGCCGAGCGCGTCACATAAATGAAATTCGCTCTCTCTCTCTCTTCACCTGACTTTTTTGTTGTTTTTTATTTTTTTGCCTTTTTGCTTTTTTGCTATTATTATGTGTGTTCGCTGCTGTTGTTGTTGTCAACTATTTCGCGTACTTATTGGATGTCTGGCGTGTTTAAGGGGTTCTCGCGACGTCGTTTGAATGAGAAAAGTTTGACCTTGAATTAGGCAGCAGGCAATAGCAACAATACAATGCAAATGTTGCTATGCGCTTTATTTTTGTTGTAGGGTTGTGTGTTTTTTTCTTTTGTTTGATTTGAATTTGAATTTGTGTTGTTGTGGATTTAAATATACGTATATAAATAACCGAAAATATAATTATTATTATGTGTCAAGCGAATAATCAGGTTTTTATTAATTTTGTATCACATAATTTCGAAGTTCTCCTTCAGCGAGATCTTTTTCTATACATATATATATATATATTTATTTAATTATGTAAAACATTTACACTGCACAAAGCTAGTTTTATTTATTTCACTGCATTTCCGTGTGGATTTATTTTATTTATTTGCTTTTGCTTGTAATATATCCGAATCCTTTTGGTTCGCTGCTGCCGAAAAAACGAAAGTTCACAAGTTCGCACGAATTCGAAAGCAGACGTTGACACGCGCCGTCGTTGTTCGAAAAAGGGGTTGGGGGCGACGCTGTCAGTCTGTTTTTGTTGTTTTCTTTCGGGGACTCGCTTGTTTCGTATTTGTCTCTGCTGGTGTGAAGCCGTGAACCGAACCGGTGCCGCCGGACTGCAAACGTTGAGTGAACGCGCGCGCTGTGCGCCTCTTGCAACGCAGCTCAGATCGGCTCCAAAAAAAAACCTACAAAAAAACACACACACACACAAGCAGTAGTCCAACAAAGGCCCCACGCAGAAAGCGCCAAAGCCAAAGCCAAAAGTTAACGGCGACTGCGCAGCTGGCGTCAAAGCCAAACTTGAAACCGAAAGCATTCAAAGCAGCGACGCAGCATTGCTGCCCGCTCTCTCACACACTCTCACACTCTCTCTTTCGCTTGGGCGCACTCTGTTGCTCTCATGGGCAGGCACAGTTGTTGTTGTTTTTTTTTGCGCATTCCGCTGTTTACTTTCTTTCGCGCAGCCTGCCGCTACGCTTCGTCTGAGCGACGCTGCCAGCCGCTGTCGCTGCATGCGGAAGCGATGCTGGGTTTTTAGATTTTCCACACACACACACACACGAAGCCAGCGTCAACTGCGACGCCAGCAGCATGTGATTTGAGTGATTTTTGTTGACTGCGACGCTAGCAAAAAGCTTTTTACACTGCGCAGCTTTAGCTGAGATTTACAACTACGTTTTGTTAGTATTATATATGTACGTACATATGTATGTGCAATGATAATAAGCTTACCAGTAACATTTAACTCTAGCAAAGCTTAAGCTAAATGCATTCCTCAGTCACGTTTGGGATCCAACGTGCACACACACACACACACACAAAGACAACGTGAATCAACAAGTACGATGCTTACCTGCAAATAGAATGCAAACAGAAAAAAAAAACATTAATATGGTAAATATTAATTAAAATTGCATTTTGTGACATTGACAAAATGCTAAAGGCTTCAAATTACAACAACTACTTGCAGCCCACCCACAGAGATCAAATAAAATTGCCGCTGTTTGCATACCCAAAAGCCATTTCCCCATTTTTGTGCCACTAGCATTGAGAGGGGTGGACGGGGGAAGATCGCACCCCATGGCGCATTCGCAATTCGCTTTCCCCTGCCCACAACAACAACAACAGCCTTTATAAGGTCATTACTGCAATTTTTACTACAACAAAAATAATATAAATAAATAAATAAAACAACAATAAATTAAATTCAGGCGGCGCAACGTATAAATAAACGAATTCGATTGTTTGCAATAAAATTTCACCCAAACCAGCGAGAGACAAACTGAAAACAAGTAAGAAGGCTCTAGTCGAGTAAGCCCGACTAGACTATACCCTGAACCCTATACTTTAAGTGTACAGTCAGTGCTTGCAAATATGTGTTAGTGTGTATACTGCATACGTTGACTTAACTTCAATGCTCCATATCTCCGGTGTTTCTCAACCGATTTCAATAAAATATTCACAGATTATCATTATATCGTCTAAGGTTTCAAACTGTTTCATAAAGATTTCTGAATTCAAGATTTTGTTGTTATCGATAACATGTGTATATCGGAAACGGAAAGAGTTATCGAAAATTTAAAACAAACTTGAACTGTCAAGGCATTAGGCATTCAAAAGCTATCTCAAAGTTTTCCAAATTCAAGATTTTGTTGTTATCGATCACATGTGTATATCGGAAACGGAAAGAGTTATCGAAATTTTGAAACAAACTTGTACTGCCTAGGGATTAGGCTAACTTATGTACCAAATCTGGAGTCTCTAGCTCTTATAGTCTCTGGGATCGATAACATATCGACTCGGTTGTTGATGCTGATCAAGAATATATATACTTTATGGGTTCGCAGATGCTTCCTTCAGACTGTTACATACTTTTGCACAAAACCATTATGCCCTTTTTACCCATGGGTTCAGGGTATAAAAAAACTGAAACCGAAACCGAAACCAAAACCGTATCACATCGCATCGGATCGTTCCGTATGCGAAAGCTTCGCTTCTGCTCACCTTGCGCGAATGTTGAGAACGCCTACAAATCGCATGCCAGGTGATGATGATGATCATGATGATGATGATGTTGATGAGCTGACATCTCGAGGAGACAGTGAAAGAGGGGTGTGGCGGGGGGAGGGTAGGGTACATATGTAAATCTGACACTGAATAGCATTAAGCAAGAGGGCTGGACAAGGGTGACGAGCGGAAGTAGTTGTTGCTGTTGTTGTTGTGTGGGCAATATATAGTAGGAAACAATCAGTAAAAGGTTATGAAAACTGCCCACACGTTGCAGCTGCACTTTTTATTATTGTGAAAGAGAAAGAGCTAGAGAGAAGTGTCATTTATGGGGATGCAACTCAGAGGTGTGCCACACCATCTAAGGTTCATCAGTCATCAAGTGTTAATTTGTGGAAAATTTCAATTATCTCATTCTATGAGTAGAAATCTTCTCAGTTTTTCTTGCGTGAAGTCATTCGATATGAATATAAAGTTATAGAAATATTAACGAATTTCAATTTTTGAAATATTTTTTCCATCAAAAAACTAAATTACTTTAATTTTCCTGAAAGTTTTGAATAAAAAATATCTAAAAAAACAAGTAAGAAGGCTCTAGTCGAGAAATCCCGACTAGACTATACCCTGAACCCTATACTTTGCGCGTACAGTTACTGCTTGCAAGTATGTGTGTATGCGCATACTGCAACCTGGACTTAACTTCAAAGCTCCATATCTCCGGTGTTTCTCAACCGATTTCAATAAAAACTTCAAGATCGTGTTGTTATCGATCACATGTGTATATCGGAAACGGAAAGAGTTATCGAAATTTTGAAACATACTTCTACTATCTAGGGATTAGGCGAGCTTATGTACCAAAACAGGAGTCTCTAGCTCTTATAGTCTCTGAGATCGATAACATATCGACTGGCTGTCGATGCTGATCAAGAATATATATACTTTATGGGGTCGGAGATGCTTCCTTCTGCCTGTTACATACTTCTGCACAATACCATTATACCCGTTTTACCCATTTTCAATGTGTTCGGGGTATAAAAATATTTAAAAAATATTTTCAAAGGATTTTTGAGATTAAATCATTTTAAATAAAAAAAAAAGATTTTATTATGGTTTCGATTTTTCAGACTATAAAGACGTAAATACATTATTTAAACTTAGTTTTTCTCAGCATTAAATTGACCTCCATTTTCCCTAGCATACTTTTAAGCAGCTTGCCCCGTTTTCTCATACTACAGGAAATATTGAAAGTACATCACTTCTAAATGCAACTTACAAATATTCAATAAGCATTTCATAAGTATATAATTTTAGCCATGATTTAGTTCATCACATCATCAACTAATTTCAATATGCGGTCGCTCTGCTCTTCTTCTTTTTTTCTGACCAAAAACCTAATCAAAGCGAATGCATTTTGAGCTGGCGAACGAATCCAGCACAAAGGCTGACCTCCTGCGGCCACAAATGTTGGCCTGGTCAAAGGCTCAATATGTGAATATGAATGAATGGAAATCCGCCAAAAAAAAAACATAAAAGGTGGCAACATTTGATGCCAATTTGTCAATTGGTCTTTTAGCCAAATGAGCTCTGCCTCGCTGTTGACCCATTTGCAGAACTTTAAGTCAAAACCGTGACGAATATGCAAATTGTGATGAAAAGGGAAAGAGAGAAAGGAAAAAGGAAAATTACAACTATTATTATTATTAATACAAAAACATTGTTCTAAAAATTTCGCAACCTAAGCAAAACTTTTTAATTTCAATTGTTGTTAACAATTTGTGGGAATATTAATTAAGTTTACATTGCGATAGGCTGAATGATCATGTGTGTCTGTGTTTGTTTCGAGCTTTTCTTCCCCTCTCTTCGTATATTCAACTCAATGTTCTCACAGTGATAGACAATTGATCTTACGATCGCAGAGAGACAAAGACAACAACACAAAGGGAAGCAAGTAATAGAGCGAGAATCTTGGGGAGAATGAAAACGACAGAGAGAGAGAGAGAGAGAGAGAGAGAGAGAGAGAGACGAAAGCTCGTCAGAAACGTAAGGGTTTTCAGCCCTCGATCGGCGCTTTGAATAATCCAACTTATGCATTTGACATTCATCAAAATTGATAATGCATATAAAGATATGGATCATAAAACTTTGGCTTATCTATTTGAGTCACCTTGCTATATAGTATAAGAACCGTTAACTGATCACATCTAACAATCGTAAAGAGCTAAGAAATATTATTATTAACTTTTTTTATATATTTTTCTAGATTTAATGCATATAAAGATATGGATCATCCAACTTGGCTAGTAGCCCAACTCTTACCTATGGGAAGCACCTTTCTATATAGCATAAGAACCGTTAACAGGTTACATCTAAAAATCGTAAAGAGCTAAGAAATATTATTATTAACTTTTTTTTATATATTTTTCTAGATTTAATGCATATAAAGATATGGATCATCCAACTTGGCTAGTAGCCCAACTCTTACCTATTGGAAGCACCTATATATAGTATAAGAACTGTTAACTGATTACATCTAAAAATCGTAAAGAGCTAAGAAATATTATTAGAAACTTTTTTTTTTATATTTTTCCAGATTTTCTTGGTACAATTCGAAGGTCAAGCATGAATTTTGTTTGTTTAATCCTTTAGTTTATTGAAAAGTTTAATCAAATAGCTTTTTGTGTGTTTGAAGTAAGACTTTAAGCTAAAAACGTACTACAGTAGAGCTTAATAACAGATACAGCTGAGCTAATATACTTATAATATATACTATATATATTGCATTCACAATAATACTGACAACAATTCAAAGTTTAAACTGTAAACTTTCCAGATACATTTATCATACTACATTTATATCTTAGACCCACCTGAGCTGGATGGTTGAAAGCGGGCTTTTAAGCTGTTTAAATGGTTTTGATGCTCATTGGCGATAACTGCAGCGGCAACTGCTGTTGCCACGTGTTGCACGGAGGCGACGTTGCTGCTGTTGTTGCTGTTGGTATTGCTGCTGCTGCTGCTGTTGGTATTGTTGTTGCTGCTGCTGGTGTTGTTGTTGCTGTTACTATTATTGCTGGCAGCAACCGGATTGTTGCTGTTCGTTGCCGCCGCCGCCACAGCAGCAGCAGCAGTTGCAGCGGCTGTGGCTGCCGCCTCATTGGCAGCGACAACATTTGCTCCTTGACCTTCCATGCAACTGTTGCGCTGATGATATTGCGGCGAGTCCTGATAAGTACGCTGATAGCTTAGAGTTGGCAGCGTCCACGAGTTGTTCGTCTTGTAGTGGAAGTTGCCGGTGCCAAAGATCGAATGTGTGTTGGTATGGGAAGCGGCTGCCGCGACAGCAGCTGCTGAGGACAATGTGTGTGCTAACTGAGCAGCATGATGTTGTTGTTGCTGCTGCTGTTGTTGCTGCTGCTGGTGTTGCTGATGCAGTTGCTGCTGCTGTTGTTGTTGTTGGTGGTGAGGATGTAGTTGAGGATGTGGAGGATGATGATGTTGTTGCTGCTGCTGCTGATGTTGCTGCTGGTGTTGCTGCTGGTGTGCATGTTGTTGCTGGGCGTGATGTGAGTGCAGCGCAGCGGCATGTTGCTGCTGTGCATGATGCTGTTGCAGTTGCTGTTGTTGCTGCTGTGCATGTTGCTGCTGCTGCTGCTGGTGTTGTTGCTGCTGCTGCTGCTGTTGCTGATGATGATGCAATGCTGCTGTCTGCTGTTGTTGCAAGTTCCATGCATTTGCCGCTGCAGCCGACGAAGAGCCAACACCAACACCAACACCTGCCCCGCCGCCCGCTGAGCTGATGCTCTTGCCGGAATCATTGCTGCCGACGCTGCTGCGATGGTTGTCCAATGTTGCCGTCGAGCCCGTCATGCTGCCATCGTTGCCACTGTCGCTGTTGCCGCTGCTGCTGCTGCTGCTGCCACTGCTGCTGTTGCTGCCACTGGTGCTCTTGTTAGTGTTGCTGTTGCTGCTGGCGGAGGCAGCTGCTGCTGCTGCTGACACCTGCGTGTTGAACTGATGAAAGTAATGCGACAATGTTGCATTCGCATTCTCCTGGGCAAAGAATCGCTCGCACTGATTGGTGTCGGTCGACATGATTTCACTGGTTCCGGAACTGGTTCACACTACTACTATTTGTTGTTGTTGCTTGTTTGTTTCAATGTTGCAAGCTTGCTTTATGTTGCCACGTCCTTGTGATTGGCCTGATTGTATTTGCTGCACGGCAATTGTAAGCTTGTGCGCATTTTTCAATTTTCACTCGTTTTACAACACTGCGCGCTTAGTTTTTACAAGTTTCTTTAGCTTTCAGTTAGCCAAAATAGATACTAAAAAAAGTCGTCAGTAAGTGAATTTGTGTGGAATTTGTAATGGGTTTTCGTGTGAGACTAACGATTACGATTGATATTGAGTTTGATAAGAAAGTAGTGATAGTGTTGTTGATAACACTGCTTGATCATGACGATTGATATTGAGTTTGATAAGAAAGTAGTGATAGTGTTGATGATAATACTGCTTGATCATGATAGTGATAAGTGGCTTCTTGATGTTCTTTGTTTGTTTGTAGTTTAACTAAATATAAAGCGCAATGAAATGAATGTTTTTACTATAGTTTTTTTTTCAGTACTTGACGATGAGTTGTGGGTTTTTTTTTCATTGGTGGTTGTAGTGTTGATAAGGAATAAGAAAAGGCATTCTTTTTTATATGCATAAATTATATACAACTATAAATTTGTTACATTAATCATTTAAAGAATTGAATTTATAATTGTTAAAGTTTTTCCCTTTTGGGGAATTTTTTAAAACAATAAAAGAACAAAGCTCATATGAATCATTTCTAAATATTTCTTAACGTCAAGTTTTAATTGCAATATATACTTTTTTCATATTCCTTTTAGTTAGTTAATACCTTTTCTTATTCGCAAATGTTTTCAATATGCTATTTTGTTAATATTTAAATATGTTTGAAACTGTTTTGAAACTAGATCCGTAACTTTGGAGTTGCTGTATTATGCGATTTTCCAGACAAACACTTTTTACACAATTATTTCAAAGCACTTGAACGATCATATATATATATGTATATAGTACACGATGTATGTTAATATCGCTGAAAGATTTTTTTTTTTTTTTATGGCGTGCGCAGTTTGCTTTTTCAAAGGCTTTCTTCTAGACTCAATGCGCAATATTTGTATATAGTATTTAATGCACGAAAAAATATTAAAACAATTATTAATTGCAATGCAATTTTATCAATTGTTATTTATAGTTGTTGCTTATGTTTATTTTGTTTTTTTATATAATATTTTCACTGGTTTTTTTGACGCTAGAATCGCACGCGCAGTCGAACAACAACGTTTTGGACATGAGAACGCGATGCGACCGAATGCCGGCCCGGCTATAGCCGAGCCTCGGTCTCAGCCCTGATGGGCAGCGCAAAGCATTCAACGCTGTCGACGTTGACGTTGACGCCGGCAGCGCTAACGAGACAGCCGAGCAGCGCTGCAAACGCAGAGCAGAGTGCAAATGGCAATTATCTGCAAGTAGTTAGGTTAAAATTAGCCCCCAACTAAAATTGCTTACGTAAAGCGAAAAGGGCTGACACAGAAGTGGCAATAAAACAAGCCGAGAACTAACTTAAGATAGTTGCGCACAATATTTACAAATGTATATATGTGCAACGGAAGCAACAGCAGCGAAGCTTCGTTGACTTTGCTCACTTTTTTTTTGTAGCTGAGCGACACAAAGGCAGCGACGCCAGCAGCAGCGACAAAGTCACGCGGATTTTGAGTATGACCCAAAGCCCAACGTCTAGCAACGTTCTAAGCACGTGTTGTGAACACACACAGACACACACACACACACACACACACATGCACTAACATTCGCGCACGTTGAACACACATTGCAGTTGGCATACTTACATAGATACAGATGCAAATACACACAAACACACACAGAGATACTTTTGAGTTGCTCAGTGAGCTTTGCGCTCTCCATAGTTACGGCGAGGCAAGCAAGCTGAGTGTGCCTCCTCTTGTGGCAAGTGGCAATCTGATTAAAGTATCGTTGACAGAGAGAGAGAGAGAGAAAGAGAAATGTGCGACAAATAAAATTAATTGGCTTGCAACACGTGACGTATGCGCAATTTGATGGCAACTTTTTCGCCCCTAGGCCAAAGGGAGGCGAATGAGAAACAGTTTTATGGTTGCCCAGACAACAACAGCAACTACAATTATAAGTCGTTCGGAACGTGATTCATATTTATTCGATTTAATTAACCTTTATTGAATTTAGCTAGCTTAAGTAATTAAATAAACAATTAATAGTACAAGCAATTAATTTGCAATTTAAAACCTATACAAAATTCCAATAAATTCTATTAACAATCAATTTTTTTACAATCAAATTAAATCATTTTGTGCAGTTCTCGAGAATTGTTTTAAGGGCTAGGAAATTATATATTTAAAAAATAAACTTGTAAAAAATTTATTGAAGTTAATTGCATAAAATAAAAGTACAGGAACATTTAATTGGTTTTAAATAAGAGAAAGATTTTACACTTAAAAATTTTAAATGAAAAAAAAAATATTAAAACAAATTAAAAAAAAAAATTCTTAAAAAAAACATAATAATATATGTAATAATTAATATATAATAATTAATATGCAATCATTAATATATAGAAAGAAAAGGATTTTACACTTCAAAATTTTTAATGAAAAAAAAAATATTAAAATAAATCAAAAAAGAATTTATAAAAAAAAATAGATTAAAATATATATAATAATTAATACATAATAATTAATATACAATAGTTAATATATAGAAAGAAAAAGATTTTACACTTCAAAATTTTTAATGACAAAAAAAATATTAAAATAAAACAAAAAAAAAATTATTAAAAAAAAAATCAAAATATATTTAAATTTTAATATATAATAATTAGTACAAAAACTCAAGCAAAATAAAATAAAACTAGGAAAACATTAAAATGATTCAGGCACAGGAGTTTAACAACACACAACAGTGTTGGTTAGGTACAAAAAAAAAATTTTTGTTTTGTTTCATTTTAAAAGTTTCTACAAAAAATTTAAAAAGTTAAAAGTTAAAATAAAACTTTTATCAGTTAATAAATATTATATTATAAATCCATTTCGTGTTTATATACCAAATGTTAAATGCTATATTATTATAATATTCTTGTATTATTATTATTTATTATAGGAAATTATTGTATTATAATATTATACAAAATATATATTATTATAATATTAGTGTATTATTATTATTTTATTATAGGAAATTATTGTATTATTATATTATACAAAATAATTTTTTCATAACCCTAAAAAAAAAAAAGATTTTTTCTTTTTATCAACTAAAAATACAAAAAATAAGCACTTTTACTTATAAATTTTACCAATTTTAAAAACAAAAACCAATCCCTGGAATAGATTAAATACTTTAAAATACTTGTGAACCCATTTGGGGCCCATCAAGAGCCCATCATTTGCAGCTGATGCTTCTGCCAGCTATTGTGGAAAGCAGCTTAACGCATTCAACGCTTCCCAACCCCTCGCCACCCCTTGCAACCCTTACTCAAATATAGCTTAACGGCAAACCAAATCAAGCATACGCCCCATGTGTGCTGCAGTTATTTTTGAGTGCCAGCAACAAGTACGCTCGACTGTCGACTCTCGATTGTTGTTTTCAGCTCGTTAAAAATAACAATGCACGAATGCTGGCAAACGTCCTGCCTGCCACCAATTGGCTGCCAGCCGAGCGTAAAAGGATGCCCGCTGCGTTGGCCGCCATTGGGCGCAGCTGTGCCAGTCGTGTGGCGCCCCCAAGCACCAATCGCAGAGCAACAGGCAAAAATATTACGAACCGAAAATACGCGACTGGGCAAACAATTTACAAACGATGCGTCGCTGCCAACGTCGACTGCGCGCTGCCAGCGTCGACTGCGGCGATAAACAACAGCTGCGACGTCGACGTCGTTGTCAGGTTTTGTATTTGTTTTGCTGTCAGTTGGTGTTGTTCTCGTTGTTGTTGTGCTATCACGTTTAGCTACCACGTGCGCCGGCCCCCGTTCGATGCATGTGTGTGTGTGTGTGTATAATCAGCAGACCACACATACATACGTATGGAGTGGCGCTTCGAATGAATGAGCGGCGAGAGAACAAAAAAAACAACAACAAAGAACAACAGAAAACGTTTCAAAATAGAGTAGAAGAGCAAGAGCTTCGTCGACGACGACTGTGTGTTTGTTGTTTATAAATAGAAAATTAAAAGCAATAGAAATGCAGTCAGGCACGCAGACACACACACACACACACACACACACACACACACACACACACATACGTGCAATGAGTGTGACTCAAACACAAAGCTAAAAAAGTTTTGCTTGATCAAAATAAATACATATATTTGAAAGCTTTGCTAACTTGGGCTCGCCCCAACCCCACTGCAACCCCTTTTCACACAATTGCAGAGGGGATGACACGAGGCAATAACATTTTATTGTATATTTGTTATAAATTTACAGCTTTTGTTTCATAGTTTAGCGTCGCCTTTGAAGAAAACTCAAAGCGAAGTGAATTTTCTTAATGCGGTTCCTATAGGTAATGCACGAAGTAATGGGTGAAGAGGGAGGCTCATAAACTACCCTTAACGGGCTTTAACACTCAAGCAATTATATTTTTGAATGATTTAATGTTTTTTTATGAATTGCAACAACACGAATGAGTTTAAGTTAAAGCTGACCCAGTTTAAAAAAAAATATTCGGACTCAAGATTTGTGAGGCGACAACTGTATATCACTCTAATTTAAGTAAGTAAGTAAGTCTAAAGTATTACTATTTAAATTAATTTATTTAGTAAAAATATTAAGAAAACCAAAGAGAATAATTACATGCGTTAAAATAATTTTTTATTTCAAACCAGCTCAACTTAACTGAAAAAACCTTTTAAAACTTAAAAAAAATCCCCGCAATGTTTTTGTTCACTTTTTTTTTAAGTTTTAAAGTTTTTTTTTCAGTTAAGTTGAGTTGGTTTGAAATAAAAAAAAATATTTTATCGCTTGTAATTATTCTCTTTGATTTCTAAATATTTTTTGTCAATTGTTTTTGTTGGTATTTAAATTGTTTAAAGTGCTTAGTTGTTCAGGTTTGTATATAAATTAAAGCTTCAGCAGCTTTTTGGTTTCAATTTTAATGGATACCTTTAATGTTAGACGATTAAATAATTTGAAATTATGTTTTTTTTTTGCAAAAAAAACTTTTAAGTGATATGGTTAAATTATTTATAATCATGTTTTTAAGTAATTTCTAAAAAATTTTCGCTTTGTATAATTAATTTTCATATTTGTTTCGTACTATTTATTTTTTTAAACTTTTTAACTTTTTCTCTTTGAATAATTTATTTTTCATGTTTTTCTCCTAGTTTTTATTTTTTGGTTTAACTATTTATAATCATGTTTTTAAGTATTTTCTAAAACTTTTTCGCTTTGAATAATTTATTTTCATATTTTTTTCGTACTATTTATTTTTTTAAACTTTTTAACTTTTTCTCTTTGAATAATTTATTTTTCATGTTTTTATCCTAGTTTTTATTTTTTGGTTTAACTATTTATAATCATGTTTTTAAGTAATTTCTAAAACTTTTTCGCTTTGAATAATTAATTTTCATATTTTTTTCGTACTATTTATTTTTTTCAACTTTTTAACTTTTTCTCTTTGAATCATTTACTTTTCATATTTTTCTCCTAGTTTTTATTTTTTGTTTAACTTTTTCTCTTTGAATAATTTTTTTCTTCATAGTTTTCTCATATTTTTTAACTTTTTTTCTTGGAATATTTTTTTTTTATTTTTCTGCTATTTTTTTTGTATATAATTTTTTTTAAATATTTTTCTCTTAGTTTTTAACTTTTCTTTTTTTTGTGTATTTTTTTTCATATTGTTTTCATATTGTTTTTTAACTTTTTTTTAATGATTTTTTTTTCATATTTTTCTGCTAGTTTATATAATTTTTAGGATAATTTTTACAGTTTTATGATTTTTTTAACGTTTTTTATTTTATTTTAGGCATTTAGTAACTAATTGACCTTGAATTTATATTCAACAAAACTCTGTCTAGTTTCTCTATTAGTGTGACATCATTTTCTGTCCAGTACCATAACTAAACCGTTATTCTCATTATTTTGTTATCGAATCTCGTTTATCGAAGCCACAACTGAAGTGCCGTTAGAAATGAGTTTAGATATTGATTTATATGTTAATTTTATGGAACTTATGCGAAACGTCTACAAATATGATCATAACCGTTTCATTATGGGTTGAGCTTATCAGTAACCGGTTCCGGTTTAAAAACAATAAGAAAAGAAAACAGATAAAATGATATTTTTGATATTTTTGGTTTGGAATGCAAAGTTTATGATGACGAAAAATCAATTTGCTTAATTATCAAAAACTGAATTACGTGAAGACTGTAAACTTGGCCGAGTCAGCGGCTAGCCTTTTGCCTTATTAACCTGTGAAAAATTCGAGCTGCAATTCGAAGCGCGACAAGCAAAACAAGTAAGAAGGCTCTAGTCGAGAAATCCCGACTAGACTATACCCTTAACCCTATAATTTACGCATACAGTCAGTGCTTGCAAGTATGTGTGAGTGTCTGTATGCATACACGTATAGGGCATACCTTCTTAATTTCAATACTCCATATCTCCAGTGTTTCTCAGCCGATTTCAATAAAATTTTCACATATTGTCTTTATTTAGTCTAATCTTTCAAACTGCATCAAAAAGTATTCTAAATTGAAGATTTTGTTGTTATCGATTATATGTGTATATCGGAAACGGGAAGAGTTATCGAAAATCTAAAACAAACTTGTACTGCCTAGGGATTAGGCGAGCTTATATACCAAATCTGGAGTCTCTAGCTCTTATAGTCTCTGAGATCGACGCGTTCATACATACGGACGGACAGACGGACAGACGGACAGACGGACAGACGGACGGACGGACAGACGGACATGGCTATATCGACTCGGCTGTTGATGCTGATCAAGAATATATATACTTTATGGGGTCGGAGATTCTTCCTTCTGCCTGTTACATACTTTTGCACAAATCCATTATACCCTTTTTACCCATTTTCAATGGGTTAAGGGTATAAAAAAAGAAGGAAAAAACAAAAAACAAAAAACCAAAAAAATAGCAACAACAAAAGTGCAACTGTTGCTGACGTCGACGGCGACGACGACACACTGCGCCAACATGTGACTGTGTGTACAAGGGAGTAGGTGAGACGGAGGGTGAGGAAGAGAGGCAGACAAAACAATAAGCGAAGAAACGGGAAACGTGAAGCAGCAGCAGAGAAAAACAAACAAAACAAGCAAGCAAAATACACACACACAAACACACACATACACACACACACACATACACACGCAAGTTAGCATTGCAATTTGTGTTGTCGAACGAAAATTGAAATTAATTGAGACGGGGGTGGGGGTGGGTGTGGCTGTGTGGAGGCGTTTATTAAGCAGACGCGCACGTGTTGCAGCCAACGGTGCGAAGAAGTCAAAGCGAGAGAGAGTGAGAGAGACGGGGATGAGCCGTTGCGTGAAGCGAAGCGCCAGACAAGCTGCCTGCAGCATGACAAAACGAACACGAGAGAGCGAAAGCGAGAGAGCCAAAAGCGAGAGAGCGAAAGCGAGAGAGCGAAAGCGAGAGAGCGAAAGCGAGAGAGCTTTAAAAGCGCTAGCTTAGGCAGCAGTTGCGCCAAACAGCCGCCAGTTGGCGCTCTAACAAGAGAGCTTAAAGCTGACAGTGTTGCCTGTTGCTTGAAAGCTAAACAAAAATAGTAGTAGCTGTGCGTAAAATAGTAGTAGAAATAGTCAAAATGACCAGAAGCGCCGCGTAAAGTTATCAAACTTTTTGTTTGTGTTCGTTAATGAAATGAATGTGACAAATTGATTGATAGACAGACAATAGATAGGGGCATTTAGTGCGCTTTATAGAGCATATAAATAATTATCACACATAGTTGCGTTCAACTACAAAGTGCAATTCATTCACATTGCAATTGGAGTGTAAACATTTTTGGCACTTAATTGTGCGTGTGTTCTCGCTCTCTCTCTTTCTCGCTCTTTCTTGCGTTTCATTCACAAACAAAGTGTCAAACTGCATGCGTTGGGAGAGATCGTGCGAGAGAGGGAAAGGGAGAGTATGTTTTTTCGTTCAGCTGCCAGTTGTCAACGACAGAGGGCGGCACTGAGTACTCAAGCATTGAGTGTTGTTCAGCGGATTCGAGTTCTATCCTCATTAAACTGGTATTAATGACATTATTTATTGTCGAACTGAACTCGTAATACATTCGTGAGGTAATTGCATAAAATTGGGGGGGTTTTTGTGTGTGTGTGTGTGTTCGTGTGTGTTGTTTGTTTGAGTGACTGGCAAAAAAGCGCAAAATTCTAAACAATTCGTTTCAATTGCCTTGAATGAGATATGTATCTAAGCTCATAGTTATAAACGTATACAAAGGAGTTAAAAATGTGAGCTCAACTTATGGCAAATTGTATCTAAGTAAAGAATAGTTTATTAAAAAGCTTTGTTAGTATTCAAACGTTTTCGAAAAAGTCACTTAAGAAACTTCAAATAAGGTCGAAAACTTGCTTTCAAACGTTCGCGAATGAAGCACTAAGGAAGAAGTAAGATTAAAGCTTGTTTAAAGTTGCCAAAAAATCGAAGTAAAGAAGTTTAACTTAAGAAAAATCGAAGTAAAGAAGTTTAAGTCAAGGAAGAAGCAAGAAAAATATAAGTAAAGAAGGTTAACTCAAGGAAGAAGAAAGAAAAATTGAAGTAACGAAGTTTAACTTAAGGAAGAAGCAAGAAAAAAGCTTGATTAAAGTTGCAAGAAATCGAAGTAAAGAAGTTTAACTTAAGGAAGAAGCAAGAAAAATCGAAGTAAAGAAGTTCAACTCAACGACGAAGCAAGAAAAATCGAAGTAAAGATGTTTAACTCAAGGAAGAAGCAAGAAAAATCGAAGTAAAGAAGTTTAACTCAAGGAAAAATCAAGAAAAATCGAAGTGAAAAAGTTTAACTCAAGGAAAAATGTAGCATAAAGCTTGATTATAGTTGCCAAAAATCGAAGTAAAGATGTTTAACTCAAGGAAGAAGCAAGAAAAGTCGAAGTAAAGAATTTTAACTCAAGGAAAAATCAAGATTAAAATCGAAGTAGAGTATATTAACTTAAGCATCAAAGTCTGAAAGACGAAAGAACTAAATCTTTTCCACACAAACCTTTTCGAATGACTCAAAAAACATATTTGAAAAATCAACTTTAATAAAATCACATTTTGGCGGCAGCTTTCATCGTTCAGTTTTAGCATTCCACTTGTCATATATACATTTCAATGGACATATTTAAGTACAACCTTCGCCAAACAAATATAATATAAATATATATATATATATATTGGCAAAACTATGCACTGATCTGAATCTTTCGCTAATTCTTGAGGTTTGTCAAGCGAAATATTTGCGACACTTTGCTTTTGACAGTTCTAAAAATGAGTTCGAAAGGCGCGTCTTGAATTTCAGTTTTTTCTTTTAGCTATAAATATGAAATTTACTTATGAATAATGCCCAACTACAAGTTTTTCAGTTGTTTTTAGTAATTTGAATTTTTTTTTAATTTTTCGATTTTTTTAAATATTTTTTTTTATTTATTTTTTATTTCCGTTGTGAGTGAAAATTAAGCCGAAATGATGTAACCGCGTTTTTCTAATTGCCAGCGCAGTCGCATGTGAAACTACTTCAAGCTTATAATTTTGTATGGTTTATGGATGCATATGGCATATATATATAACCCCCAGCCCCTCCCTCCCTCTCTCTTTCCTCCAACTCATGCTGATGATGTTTGATGTTGATGTGGCGTTAATTGAGCTGTTTATTGTTATTGCTTTGAATTGTGAGTGTGTAGGTGTGTGTGTATGCGTGTGTGTGTGTGTGTGTGTGTGAGTTCTAGCAACGTTTCGGCATTGTTGTTGTTGTGTATTAGAAACTTTTTTGAGTGCAATTGAGCAAAGATTTGCAGTTGAGAAAAGTGAGAAATTGATAGTTCTAACAAAAAACTTTTGTTTTACATCATGACTTCTGAAATTTGTTAAAGTTTTATTGTTGTTCGCTTGCTTTTTAGCTGAGCTCAAGCGTTTTGAATCATATTAAACGGTTCTTTTCGATTCTCTGCGAACTTGTTTCGGAATTTTTGTCATTTCCATCGAACTTTGTTCAATCTAACTATCTATCTATCTGTTGAGAATATAGCTTGAACAACGATTAAAAACTTTTATAGTTATAACTTATTCAGAAGATGTAAGTTCGTCTTTTTCTTCTATCTAGAAACATGATATAAACAAAGAAATCAGATTCCAAGCCTAAAAACTCTTCAAATAATGCGAAATAGTTCGAGTTTCGCAATACGAAGCTCAAGGGGACAGAAGAATATTCGTTATAGAGAAAATTCCCAAGATAGAATCGATTTTTGATGCAACCAAATCGCAGTTCGTTATAAGTAAAGTTCAACTGTATTTACGTTTACCAACGCTTAATTAATCACCGAAGAACTTTCAACTCCTAAGCCAATTAAGTAGAAAGCTTTTCCCTCCCATTAAAAAAAAAAAAACACGTCCGAAGGCTCTAGTCGAGAAATACCGACTAGATGATACCCTGAAACCAATACTTTAAGCTTACAGTCAGTCCGTGCAAGTATGTGTGAGTGTGAATACTGCATACTTGGACTTAAATTCAATGTTCCATATCTCCAGTGTTTCTCAACCGATTTTAATAAAAAATTCACAGATTGTCATTATTTTGTTCTATTTTTCAAACTGCATCTAAAAGTTTTCCAAATTCAAGATTTTGTTGTTATCGATAACATGTGTATATCGGAAACGGGAAGAGTTATCGAAAATTTGAAACAAACTTGTACTGCCTAGGGATTAGGCGAGCTTATGTTCCAAATCTGGAGTCTCTAGCTCTTATAGTCTCGTGGATCGATAATATATCGACTCGACTGTTCATGCTGATCAAGAATATATATACTTTATGGGTTCGGAGATGCTTCCTTCTGCCTGTTACATACTCCTGCACAAAACCATTATACCCTTTTAACCCATTTTGAATGGGAGCAGGGTATATATAAAGTGCTGAGAATTTGTTTTGACTCGCAAAGTTTTTTCGAGCATAAAACTTGCAACTTGCGCTTAATTAATTAATTTAGCACTATTTTTATTATATTTTTTCTCATATATATACATAATATGAATATACTTACCCATTCTCAAATATATATGTATATATATGCTTGATTTATGTGGATAGGAAATGTGCACTCACCTGCAAATAGAGAAAAAAACAAATAGAGAAAAATTAGTTAAGACCAACAAAAACAAGTAAGAAGGCTCTAGTCGAGAAATCCCGACTAGACTATACCCTTAACCCTATAATTTACGCATACAGTCAGTGCTTGCAAGTATGTGTGAGTGTCTGTATGTATACGCGTATAAAGCATACCTTCTTAATTTCAATACTCCATATCTCCAGTGTTTCTCAGCCGATTTCAATAAAATTTTCACAGATTGTCTTTATTTAGTCTAATCTTTCAAACTGCATCAAAAAGTATTCTAAATTGAAGATTTTGTTGTTATCGATTACATGTGTATATCGGAAACGGGAAGAGTTATCGAAAATCTAAAACAAACTTGTACTGCCTAGGGATTAGGCGAGCTTATATACCAAATCTGGAGTCTCTAGCTCTTATAGTCTCTGAGATCGACGCGTTCATACATACGGACGGACGGACGGACGGACGGACAGACGGACAGACGGACAGACGGACATGGCTATATTGACTCGGCTGTTGATGCTGATCAAGAATATATATACTTTATGGGGTCGGAGATGCTTCCTTCTGCCTGTTACATACTTTTGCACAAATCCATTATACCCTTTTTACCCATTTTCAATGGGTTAAGGGTATAAAAAGAAAAATAGGAAAAGAAAGATAGAATATGCAAAGACATATGTTTTTTGCTTATCCTTTTGCTCTTTTGCAGTTTTATTTTAGTATGTTCTACAATGTTCGTACAATTTGGGCAATTAAAAGTACAAATTTAATAAGCAGAACACACAAACACACACACACACACACAGATACTCGACGCTATTCAACAGCAAACATCAAAAGTTGGTGAGAGTGTTAGCAAGGGGGGTTGGTTGGGTGGGGGAATGGGTTAGGTTTAGATATGGTAAGGAGGTGACTAAATTCATTAAGGAAAACACAAAAATCAGCATGTTGAAAGAGATGGAATGAATCGAGGGGGCAGGGGGGAGAGGGGTGGTGTGGTGTGGTGTGTGTGTTGGACAGCAATCATTTAAAAATGTTGCGAACTGTGCCAAAATTTCAACAGTTTTGCACAAATGAATTTTCATCACAAGTTTTGTCGAATTCTCAACTTAATGCTTGTTGTTGTTGTAGTTGTTGTTGTTGCTGTTGTTGTTGCAGTTTAGTTTTTTTCACTTGCCACGTTTTGCTCAACACATTTTACTGCCAAGTAATTAATGACATCAGCCATACAAGATCAACTTAATTAAATGCATTCAGTTTAATCATAATTATTTATTATTTTTTTTAAAATAATTGTTGTATTTTTTTGTAAATTTATTTAAATTTTTTTTTTACCCTGACAACAACAACAACAATTGCACTTTTTTATTGATTTAGCTGCTGCTTAAACCAGTTTTTATTGGCTCATTAAGTGTGCAAACATTTGGCAACAGCTGGCCTATACTCATATTACGCATACGCCCCATTTGCGCGCACTTCAAGCTAAAAATGATGAATTTCTTTGCAAATGTTCAAAGCCAAAACCCGTAAATATGGCCAACAAATGTGCAAAAGTATGCGGAAACAATAAATGTGGCTGGAATGTTTGGCATAAATCTTGTATTCCTGACTTTTAAACGGTTTAAAAAGTTTTCGAAAAAGATTTAATGCAAGCAATTAACCTGCGGCAAATGATTTAAGACTGTGAGCTCAAAAGAAAAATATTATAAATAAATTATGCTTATTAGTTAGTTCTTTATAAATGGTGCGAAAAGAAATGAAAACAGTTTAAAGTTTAAAAAATTTACATAAATTAGATAATGGATAATATTAGAATAAATATATTTGATTATATTTATTCTAATATTATATTGATTATTAGAATAAATATATTTAACATTTAAAGCTATTAAAAATATTAAATATCCTTACAAAATAATGAAATGATTAAACACTTTGAATTTTTTGATTTAAAACTTTATAGAAATCTTTAAATTCACATAAACAAAATAATTTTTTTTTTGATTTTAATCATTCAATAATTTTGACATAAAATACGTCGCACTTTTTATTTAAACTGGTATTAATATAAAATATTTTTTATAGAAAATTTTATAAACAAAATAATTTTATATTTTATTTTAATCTTTCAATAAATTGTATACAAAATACTTTGAATTTTTTATTTAAACTTTTATTAATTTGAATTTTACATTTTTTTATTGAAAACTTTATGCTTACAAAATCCAAATAATAATTTATTTCATGTTAATCATTCAATTAGTTTAAAATAAATTACTTAAAACTTTGTTTTTTAACATTTACATTTTTTATAGAAAACTTTATATTCAAGACATCCAAATAAATAAATAATTATTTCATTTTAATCATTCAATAATTTTTATATAAAATACTTTGAATTTATTTTATTTATTAAAACTAGTATTAACATTAATTTAATTTATAGAAAACTTTATAAACAAAATAATTTTCTATTTCATTTTAATCATTCAATAAGTTTTAAATAAAATACTTTGAATTTTTTATTTAAACTAGTATGAATATTAATATTAAATTTTGTATAGAAAACTTTATGTTCAATAATAATAATTTATTTAATTATAATTCATTCAATAAGTTTTATGTCAAACCCAAATCCTCAAAGCTTTCCTTAATTAACTTCTATAAGCTTTTGTATAGATTGCTTTTGAATAAGAAATGCTTTAATTAATTGAAAATAATAATGAATAGTTGACATTTGAAGCATTGCATTCATTTTGCAAACTTGACAACAATAACAATTTCTTGGCCAACTTACACTCGAGCTCTTCCTCTTTTCTGGCTGTTTTTTTTTTCATTGCCACACCCACTAAATGACAGGCGCGCGCCTTTTGTTAGCTTTTTCCGGCCACTAACCGCAACTTAATTGAAATGAAAACCAAAAATTTTAATGAAGCTGCCATCGCGATATCATTAACTATGGTGGCAGATAGCGGGAACGTTGCGGGTAGGTTTGGGGCACGGGTAGGGTGAGAATTCTTTTTACATTTGCATGCGGCTGTCGTCTGCGGTTGCTATCTACTCTTTTTTTCTTTCTTTTTTGATGTTTTCCTTTATTTTTTTTCGCAGTTTTCTTTTATTCTATGTTTTTTTTTATTTTTCTCTTTTTTTTGTGCAACATTGTTGCAGTTGTTGCTGGCAGCCGCTTAAGTGTTTTTTATTTTAGTGTAGTGAGTGTCGTGGCAACGTCTGTTGCATGTCCACTGCGCCGCCCCAAAGCTGCCCCAGCCCCAACCCTAATGCCATCCCCTGAGTTTCGACGACTGCCTTTCATCAAATGCAAAATGCATTCACAAATTTTCTTCTTGCCTTGCTCACACACAAACGTTTTACACTTTTATTCATGCGCTTATTTCTATTTTTTTTAAGGTTTTTTTTCGATTTTTTTGTTGTTTTTTTTTTATACTCTGTTAAAGAACTATGCGATGTTCTTCTTGTATGTTGGTAAAAAATACTTAAAGAAATTTTTGAATACTAAAGTTTCTTTAAAAATAAATTCTTTTTGACTAGAAATAACTTTAAGCTCCAAAGATTTCAGTTTTTAAATATTTTAAAACTCAAAAAATGTGAGAAAAATAAATATAAAAATATTATAGAATATTTATTTTGCTCTAAAACTTTTATACATGCGCTTATTTCGCTTTTTTCGATTTTTTTTTATATTTTTTTATTTTATTTTTTTTGTTATACCCTGTTAAAGAACTAAAAGATGTTCGTCTTGTGTCTTAATAAAAAATACTTTAAGAAATTTATTAATACTAAAGATTCTTTAAAAATAAATTCCTATTGACTAGAAATAACTTTAAGCTCCAAAGAGTTCAGTTTTTAAATATTTTAAAACTCAAAAAATGTGAGAAAAATAAATATAAAAATATTATAGAATATTTATTTTGCTCTAACACTTTTATTCATGCGCTTATTTCGCTTTTTTCGATTTTTTTTTATTTTATTTTTTTTTGTTATATCCTGTTAGAGAACTAAAAGATGTTCGTCTTGTGTCTTAATAAAAAATACTTTAAGAAATTTATTAATACTAAAGATTCTTTAAAAATAAATTCCTATTGACTAGAAATAACATTAAGCTCCAAAGAGTTCAGTTTTTAATTATTTTAAAACTCAAAAAAAAAGTGATAAAAATATTTCACAAATAAATAAAAAATATTATAGTATACTATAGATATATATACTATAGAATAGTATATATAGTATAGTATAGTATATATAGTATAGTATAGTATATATAGTATAGTATAGTATAGTATAGTATATATAGTATAGTATAGTAATTCTTTTGCTCAAACATAACTATTTTCATCATTTCTCTCATAACTAATTGCTTTTTTATAGGGTATGCAGCTAGTCAATATATAAAATAATAAATATAAATATATGTTTTTCTTCACATAGCTTTTGGCAATGCGTCTTTTTACGAGCACATTACGTTTGGTGCTGAATGCATTTGCTGCCATTTCGTGTTTATAGTTTCAACGTGAAAATAATTGCATGGGCTGGGGCATAATGGGTTAATTGATTTTCGCACATCTTTCTTGGGTTAAACGCACTAAAATTTAAACTATGCACGAACAATTATTGATAGTCAATTGGTTTTTTCTTGTTGTTGTTTATTTTATTTGGCAGCTGCTTTAAGCTAGTTTATGTTGTTGCATGCCGCGCATTCGCCTTCGGCTGCCGAGTTAATTGAATAAAAAGCAACAGAGAAGGGAAAGGGTTGGGGAAACTAAAACGTGTAGGCGGATGAGAAACTTACAGCAGCTTGGGCTCGCTGTGTGAAAATATATAGTTGAGAGCACGCTTTTGGGTTTTTAAGTGTCGTTGTTGTTGTTTGTTCAAGCCCCCAACTGAGACCTCAACAACAACAACCTCATCTGGGCACGCTATGTATCTTAAAGCTACACTTCACATTGTAGCTTGTGCATGTGTTTACTTTACGTGTGTGTGTGTGTGTCTAATAAACGCAAATTGACTTGCTCTCTCTCTCACTCACTAAGCCCTAAGCTTGTTAAAGGGGTGGTGGGGGCAGCTACGGCATGGCACAGCTCGTGACACTTTAATCTGTCGGATAAGGTAAATAGACAAAGTAGCGCATTAGATCACAAAACTTACACACAAAAGACACACACACACACACACATACACACACACACACACGTACACACACACACACACACATATGTAACGCTGGACACTAGTAGTAATTGTTGTTGTTATTACATTGTGGCTATTAAGTCAGCGTTCGTCGAGACTATGATCTAAGCGGCAGCAAACAGCTTTCAAGTTACAAAGGTGTCAAATTGTACTTTTTTATTTGCTTGCTGGATTTCCTTATAGCGATGATGTGGTGAAATGTGAGAATGAAGGTAAATGCTAAGATTTTATGAGGGTTTTTTATTCGAATTACTTAAAGTTAAGATACGAAAACATATTTAAATAGTCAAACTAAAATTTTTTAGGTTTTAGAACGATATATTTGCCTGGAAAGATGCAGAAGTAAATAACTTAACAGCCAACTGCTTAACATAATGCTGTTATTTTATATTTTACTTGCATACCAGCTTAACATTAAAGAGTATGTTATGATTATTGCATTCGCGTTGACTTAACATAGCATCCGACTACTTAACATAATGCTGTTATTTTGCATTTTACTTGCATACCAGCTTAACATTTAAGATGAATATTGCACTCTCTTTTGCTTAACATAGCATTCGACCAGCTTAACATTAAAGAGAATGTTATGAATATTGCATTCTCTTAACATAACACAAAAAGTTGGATTGTTGAATCTTTTAATGCATAATCGTAAAAAAATGTTATATCGTGACAAAGACACAACTTTTATGCAAAGCCTGCCACAACTCTTAATCAAAAATCCATTTCCTCAACCAAATGCTAATCAATTAATTAAATACCCTAACCCTTATAAAGAACGACAGCAACCAAAAGCAGTTAACCTCTTCATTGTGTACCAAGCAATCAAAATGTCTCGGCTTATCAGCACAAACGAGAGTCGTTTCTATCTACTATAATGCCATCGATATCAATGACGACTAACTCCAGCTCTGGCGCTTCAGGCAGGGGGGGAAACTGTACAAACTATACACAGCTGGTGTGAATAGCATGCCAAGTGCAAATGACCCCAATAAATTACACAACATGACAACAATAACAATGCCAACTAACCTCTAAAAGTAATGGAAAGATACGAGCGGGTCAGGTGGACAGATTGTAAAGGTAAAAAAATGCCATCATCTCTGAGCAAATGAATCACAATCAATGTGTTTTTTTGAGTGTGCAAAAGTTCGTAACAGAATGCAAGAGCTAAAGTGATAAATGTTGATTTAAGTCTCTTTAACTGTAAAGCTATTATTGTTAATTAAAACCATTTTAATGGAAATCTTTCTGCTCGAGAACATCTACACAGAAGTTGTTTAAATTATTTAGTACTATTTCGGTGTTTTCTTTATTGGGATAGGTTTTTAGGTATTATGTCTTTGAAGTTCTTCAACAAATAGGTTTTAATTTGTTGATGTTGTTTTAATTTGTCGAGAACAAGCTTGTTGTCATTAGCATAAGTGTTGCTGTTGCATTTATTATTATTACTTTTATTATTATTGTTAGCACTTCTACTTTCTATGGCTGGCCACTGTGTGCCTTTCAATTTTTATTACATGAACGAAATTTTGTTTCGTTTTCATTTATTGGCCCCATGCCAGGCCAATCTCCTGCTACATATTGTATAATATTATCCATATCGCAACTGAGATATGTATAAACACAACTGTATATATATACATATATTTATGGCTATAGTATATATGTATAAATGCTGACGATGACTCTAATCAAAACAATAAAAATAAATAATACACGATATTTTATTGCTGCAAATTCTTGTTCATATTTTTATTCAACCTTTAGACTCTACTACTTTGAATAGTATTTTATTTGTATATATATTGGTTTTTTTTCCGGTGTGAATTATGTGGTCGTTAATTTTAATAACATTTTCGGTCCGTGCTGACACATATTTGTGCATGCGGATTAAGGAATTTACGGTTCAGAAAAAAATACATTTTTTTTTGTTTTTGATACAGTTTCGGGGAACATTTGTTAGGTGTAAATGGACAAACTTTAGATTTTTGTGCTGGCATTTATTTCCCTACAGTTTAAGCACAATATTATTATTAAATTTAAGCTTGTTTCGGCTGAGAATATGTTTAAATATAGGAAGACGCATGCATAACAGTGTCTTAACAGAGATAGAGATTGCAGCTGTTAGCTTACATACTCACAACTGTTACGACACTGTTAAGAGCGTTAGAGCTTCCAATTATGATGAAATAATATTCGAAAAGCCTGAATACTTAAAATGTCAATTGCAGTTCGAGGCCACTAAAAGTGCTGTGAAATGAAGGACAACTTTAATTTTCAACTAAGTGCTATTTGATTTATAAATATGCCGAGCAATATGATGCTACTTCTTCTTCTTGCCACTTTGCCATTCAGTGTGCCAGCTTATCAATGGCCTTGAGTGTCTCCTGGGTAAGCAAAATCGCCGTCATACCCATAAAATGACAAATGTAGGGGTTTGCGGCATGGCGTGACACATACGCCTGATCAAGGGATGGAAAGGGTGAGTGGGGGAGGGGATGTGGACCAAGCTAAAGTGAAATTTGCACATGACTCTCGGTGACGCCGTCTAGCTCGATGCAGGCAAGAGATGCAGACTTTTTGGGGGTTTTCGTTGAGGCAAATGTCAATGAGCCAAAACCAAAAATAAAAAGTCGCGCGCTAAAACCAACGCCAAAAGCCAAAAACTACAACACAAAACAAAACAAAAAAGCACCAAAATCAACAAAAATACATTAACAAAAGAAAACAACAACAACAACACAGCTAAAGTGCATTTTTGCATCTTGGCGAAAATTACCAAAAATAAATGCCTCAAAGCAGACTTTCGGGTGGAAAAATACCAAAAAGGCGCCCACAGAAATCCAAAGAACAACAATGAAATACGCACAGAAAATGATGAGAGAAAGAGAGAGGAGTAGAGAGAGAGGGAGGGGTAGAAAGAGAGATAGAGGTAGAGGGGTAGAGAGAGAGGGAGAGAATGAACGCGAGATGAATGACGTCTAAATGTTCTTGAAGGTTAAGACAAATGGCGCAAGTTGTCGCCAGCTAACAGCAAAGGGGAGTCGGTTGCAACCGGGGGGAAGGAGAAACGTGATGTATTAGAAATAAATTCCAGAGCGGTGTGGAGGGAAGATGAAAATCGAATTTTCTTTCAGCTCCGAAAGTATAGTATTCCAAATGAAATACATTTAAAGGCGTTGCACTGAGCGAAAGCAAAATGATTTTTATGTTAAATAGTTTGAAAAATCTTTGCTTAGTAATTAATTAAACGTTTGAAGTATAATTTTTTAATTGAACACTTGAGTTTTTGTAAAGAGAGGCGTTCTCTGTGTGCTACACTGAGCGAAAATTCTCTGCATAAAAATGGTATTTACATTAAAAAGTTTTTGATTCGCATAAAACTTATAAATTTTAACTTTTCTTGTCATAAAGTTTGCTTTAACTTAAACAAATCTTAACTTTTCTTCGAAAACATATTTTATTTACTATAAGAAAAGCTAATTTTGAGTTTCTACAGTGTTAAAAACAGTAAAACTGCATTATTTATTATTGCTTTTTTTTATTATACACATTTATATTTTTTTTTTTATACACATTTATATTTTTATTAAATATTTTTATTAAATACTTTCTAGTATTTACAATTCTTAACTTTTCTTTCAAAACATATTTTATTTGCAATAAGAAAAGTTAATTTTCAGTTTCTACAGTGTTAAAAACAGTAAAAACTTCCTTATTTATTTTTGTTTTTTTTATTATACACATTTATACTTTTATTAAATATTTTTATATTTTTATGAAATATTTTTATATTTTTATTAAATATTTTCTAGCCTACAAATTCAGTTGTTTAATTTCGCTCTGTGTATTCAAAAATAAATCTCGAATATAGTATTCGAATATGTGCTTGCTTCAAATGAATATGGCATTCCTAGGTACAGTCTGCCACGCCCACAAGCTGACTCATAATTTGCATTTGCAATCAGTTCTTGGCCCTGCAATTAGGCCAACTTTCGAGTTTTGAGCCATTTGACTTTTTGATCATTGGCCCGTCCCTGGCAAAGAAGCTACCATTGCAGGTAGGACTCAAGCAACCCCCCAACACCCTGCAGAACCCCGTCCCACCCCAGCTGTTGGGTAGAGGTAGCATTTTATAGGTTTGTGCATTGCTTTTGGCCGCGCGCCAAGGCGTCTGCCATCTTGATAAAGTGTTAGCCAAAAAATGTACGCCACATTAGTGGCGGACGACAACGGGCGAGCAGCTAGTGGGGCGACGATATATGTTGGGGATGAGGCTAAGTGTGGTCAGGGGCGGGTATTATAGGTGTACAAGCTGCCAACACAAACACACACACAGGAAAGCAGCAAAGCCAAAATACGTTTTGGCCATGTGTGTGTGTGTGTTTGTGTGTGTGTTTTACTTGAAGAAATAGAAATGTCATTTAACAAAACGAGCACGAGAAATCTAAAATAACAACAACAACAACAATAGCAATAGCAATAGCAAACATTTGCCAAAATGTCAAACGAAATGTTGCCACAAAACTAATTGCCAAATGGCTAAAACCAAATGAAAAGCCAACTAACTTAATGAACTTAGTCAAATCTTGTTGTTGTTGTTGGCATTTTGGACAAATTATTTGCAGCAAACAGATATTTTTGTTGCATATTTTATGGCTGCGCTCATACAGAGTCAAATATCCTTAAGCAATATTTGCTTTTGGGGACAACTGCAAGTGACACTCATCAATTATGCAGCCAAAGAGAGAGAGAGAGAGGGTGCGAAAGAGAGCGAGAGAGAGAAAGAGTGAGAGTCACTTGTTGTTAGCAATCTTTCACTTATAGCCCACAAGTCAGTCCAAACAATAACCACACAATTATAGGCCATTTGAAGCCATTGCCCACAAGCTTAATGAATATTTAATAGGCACAATTTGCATTGAACACATAAAGAACATATATATATATACGAGGTATATCTATCAGATAACTACAATATCCTTGTTTGACAGTGTGTATTATGGCTAGAGACATTTGACACAAATGAGTTTTGAGCAACAATGAAAGTTGATTGTACAGCTAAAGGTGAATAAAAGTGGGCGGAAATCGATAAACTTCGATGTGTGTTCGGTTGTTGTTGGTACCCTGAGGCCATAAAGTGTAAAGTTTCTTGCACTCTGACATGCTTTAACTTTTGAAATTGTTAGCCAAGCGGTGTTTAGTGTTGGCTATGGCATATAAATGAAAGATGAGTGTTGGATAAGGTATATAAATTAAAGATAAGTGTTGGATAAGGCACATAAATAAAAGATGAGAGATGGATAAGGCATATAAATGAAAGATGAGAGATGGATAAGGCATATAAATGAAAGATGAGTGTTGGATAAGGCATATAAATGAAAGATGAGTGTTGGATAAGGCATATAAATGAAAGATGAGTGTTGGTTAAGGCATATAAATGAAAGATGAGTGTTGGTTAAGGCAGTTAAATGAAAGATGAGTGTTGGATAAGGCATTTAAAAGAAAGATGAGTGTTGGATAATACATATAAATGAAATGTGAGTGTTGGATATGGCATATAAATGGAAGATGAGTGTTGGATAAGGCATATAAATGAAGGATGAGTGTTGGATGAGGCATATAAATAAAAGATGAGAGATGGATAAAGCTTATAAATGAAAGATGAGTGTTGGATAAGGCAGATAAATAACAGATGAGTGTTGGATAAGGCACATAAATAAAAGATGAGTGATGGATAAGGCATATAAATGAGAGATGAGTGTTGGATAAAGCATATAAATGAAAGATGAGTGTTGGATAAGGCAGTTAAATGAAAGATGAGTGTTGGATAAGGTATATAAATTAAAGATAAGTGTTGGATAAGGCACATAAATAAAAGATGAGAGATGGATAAGGCATATAAATGAAAGATGAGTGTTGGATAAGGTATATAAATTAAAGAGAAGTGTTGGATAAGGCACACAAATGAAAGATGAGTGTTGGAAAAGGCGGTTAAATGAAAGATGAGTGTTGGATAAGGCATATAAATGAAAGATGAGTGTTGGAAAAGGCGGTTAAATGAAAGATGGGCGTTGGATAAGGCAGATAAATGACAGATTAGTGTTGGTTATGGCATATAAATGAAAGATGAGTGTTGTATAAGGCATATAAATGACAGATGGGTGTTGGATATGTGAATGTTGGGGAGTTAAAGAAGTGTTGTTAAACTATTGAATCCATCCTGGTTAGAAGTTAAAAAACTTATCATTTATTAGTTCGAATATAGTTGCTTTAGAGAAGAGGAATACTTAAGATATTCATTCTTTCTGTGTTTGACTAATGATAATATCTATCAATGCCCAAAAGGGAACACAAACAAATTCCATCTTAGTGAACATATTTTAATCAAGTTCCTTACTTAACGCATTAAATCTTTCTCTAACTCAATCGATCTCTTTTACTTCCCTTTAACTTAAACATCAGCAATTCCTCAACATTATCATCAATACTTTAGTTTAACACATAATTACACGCACATCCACACACATAGGGCGTAACAAATGCGCTCGTATATCAATTAAAAAAATGCTTTTGTTTTGCTTTGGACTAACACGATAATCGTTTGTTTACAGCACTTTATAATGTAATCAAAACGCCAGCTCTCAAATTGAATAAACCATTGCAAACCAATTAAAAGACGCCACAAAACAAAAATGGAAATGTGAAGAGAAAATAAAACAAATATTAAATCCCTAAACAAAAGCTGCAGACAGCAAAAAAAAAATATTTAAAAAAAAAATACAAATAAAATAAAATGGAAATTGATTTATGCGCAGCTTAAATATCAATAAAAGGGTATACACAACTGTTTATATACCCAATAATATATGGGTTTGTGTTTATTGTTTGTGCAATAAATCCGATGTGATAAATGAGCTGCAAAAATGCTACGATATATACAAGGAAATATAATAATCAAGAGCTTCCAGTTAAGCTTATCGATCACTTATTCCACGAAACATTTTGAGAACAAAGCACATTTTTGTTGGTAACTTTTAGCTGTACAAAACCCCTTCTCAACCACGCCACTGTTTATTCGTTATCAGTTTGCAATTTATTAAGCCTCTAAAAAATAAAAACGAAAAAAAAAACGATTTCCGGCGCTTAACGCAACAATTTTAACTCTACACCAATTAAGGTCATAAAGTAAAAAAAATACTGCAAATAATTTATCAAAGACAAAGTATGGACAAAGAGTATCAGACTCAACTAAATACCCTGCTAATTGATAAAAAATTATTAAATATATATTTTTCATGCTATTTTCAAGATTTTTAGTGATTAGCCAGAGCTTCTGACTAGATTGCTTTCACTTAACAGTTGGGCATACCTCTTTAAGAAAGTTTTGTGCTTACAGGGTATACAAATATAGATTCAATTGATGCGCCTTATGCTCCACACAAAACCAAGAAACCGACTCAGAAAACTATTTAAAAACAATCGAAAATTGCGTCAGCAAAACAACAAAAAAACCAAAATTCAATTATAAATGTTCAACATATATAATATATATATATATGTGTATGTACGTAAATATGTATATTTATGTATATATCATGTACAGACATAAAAATTCTATTGTACAAACAGCAAAAATATTTTGGCAATTTAGAAAGCAACATGAAAAATTGAAATGAAAATGAATTTTAAAGGTAAATTAGCTGCGTGGGCGTGGAACAAAAACCACATGAAAGCATGAAGACAGCGAAACTGCAAAGAAAAACTAACTAAATGGACGTGGAGTGAGGGGAGTGGGGCGAGTGGGAGGCTTGGGAACATTTGTTCCAAATTGCATTTTATATGTTTGCTGTTTCATGATCCGAAACGCAGCAACGATCAAATTAATTTCGCTTTTAATTTTACTTTTATATATATATCGCTCAATTGACGCAAAAATGTATATTTCAAATATTATTTGTTTATGCATATACATTCTTGTGCACTAGTCAACAACATTTTGAGCTTTTCAGTTCCACAACTAATTTGCAGTTCATCTTTTTCTGATTATCAATATTGCAATTACTATCAGCAGCAGCATCATCATCATCAATGTACGTCATTCGAAATAAGTTGTTGAGTAAGGTGTTTTTGTTTTTGTTGTTTTTATTGACTGTTGTCGTTTTCACATCGAGACCTAAGTTGAAGGTCGTCGTGAAGGCGCCAAGCTGATTTCCTTTCTTCTTGCTCTTTGCCATTTGGCTTTAATCAGCCCGGTTAGTAATTTACAAACGCTTAAAGTAAAGCTATAAAAGCTTTATCGTTTTTTTTAAATAAAAGCAGAATTTTTTCTTAAAAAAAAATATTTTTCAATCCTTTTTTTTTTTCAAAATAAAAATTTTAGTTAAAAAAAATTAAAAAAAATTTTAATGTTGCTTAATAAAAAATGTCTATTTCTAAACAGTATAAAATTCCAAAAAAAATATATAAAATAAAAAAAAAACAAAAAAAAATTTTAATGTTGCTTAAATAAAAAAAAATGTTTCACTCGAAAAAATAAAGTTCAAATTCAATTGTTATAAAAATCAAGTTTATACACCAATAAAAAAAACTCTCTATTTTTAAGCAGTATAAAAAATCGGAAAAAACAATTTATGAAATAAAAAAATATTAAAAAAACATTTTAAATGTTGCTTAAATAAAAAAAAAAATTGTTCAATCGAAAAAATCAAGTTAAAATAAAATAGTAATAAAAAATCAATTTTATCCACCAATAAAAAAAACTCTCTATTTCTAAATAGTATAAAAAATCGAAAAAAATTAATTTTTGAAATAAAAACAAAGAAAATAATTTAAATGTTGCTCTAAAAAGTTAAAAAATTAAGTTAAAATAATTTTTTAATAAAAATAAGGTTTATCCATTAATAAATAAAACCCTCTATTTCTAAAAAGTATAAAAAATCGGGAAAAAATCGAAATTGAAAAATTTTCCAGCACATTTCTTTGCCCGTTTATTGTGCTTGTCCAGCTAGGACATTGCTTATGAATGCCTTATGTCCGTAATTGGGGCAGCAAATTTGGTTTGTTGGCGATTTGTTTTGTTGTGGCCCAATTGGGCGCAAATATTGGCCAGACAACCGTGCGTATGCTTAATGCTTAGCCTTGAGCAAAATGCGAAATGTGAAGGATATTTGGCAGATAGCAGCAAAGGCAGAAGCAGATGTGGCTATTGTTAAGATTAAGTGCTTTTTAGCCCCGAATGTAAGTCAACGCTGCGTATGAGTAACATATGCACAATAAATACGCATACGCAATGTGGTACGAGGGTTGGGAGGAGGAACTGTATCTGTCGTGTGTAATCTTTGCGAACATTATCTATTACCAAATCAGTTACGTCTAAGGCGCATTTCAACATCTCGAGATAATTATTTTTTTTTTTTTGCACTTGCGAAACGCGAACAAAATTTGCACAACAAACAAGCTGAAACTGAAGCACACACACACACACACACACAGACACGTGGCTGCTAAACTAAAACTCGTGACGCGACAAGCAACAAGAAATAAAACATTTTCAACTAGTTCGAAAGAGGCGACAAACAAACTGACAAGTTTGTTAATAATTTAAACACGCGCTGCAAATAACACAAATTTAGCTAATAATGTGGATAGGGAAGCTAACTTAAACTAAGACGCTTAACGTTGACTTACTTCTACACACACACACACACGCACACATATAGCAAGTAGTGCCGGCATACTATAAAGACAATAACAATTACAGCAGCTACAAACAATAAAACAAGAGAGAGAGAGAGAGAGAGAGCGTTGAGTGAGAGAGTGAGAATTGAGTGAGAGTGTGTAGAGTGTGCGCAGGTCTACAAAATGAAGTGTGTGTAGAGATTTGGCTGGTATTGTGTGTGTGGGCGTCAGGCAGCCTTTTCGAACATGTCCTTCGAATTTCCGGGTTTTGCTACTTTGACATTTGCAACATGCTTCGCGACCAACAAGCGCGCGAGCGAAAGAGAGAGAGAGAGCGAGCGCGAATTCGCCAACAACACACACACACACATACCGTTAGTCTTTGCTGCTGCTTCGTCTTCCTGTTTACAACCAACACATGTTCGTACCAACTGATTGGCAGAGGGCGGGTGGGCGGTTTGAGGGGACTGTTGTTCGACTGAACGCAAATGTGGGTCTGTGTGTCGTTTCGTGCCGGGCCAAAACACACACACACACAGTCACACACGCACACATAGACACACTTACAGTAACATCCATTAAAAGTGTCGAATGTGGGTGGTTGTTTTTTTTTTGACGGACGCAAAAGTTCAACAAAAGTATTTTTTATATATATATATACATTTTTGCCCATTGTGTTTCGATGTCCTTATTTTTATTCCGCTTTTGTCAGTTAGTTGTATTTTATTTTTATTTTTATTTCCTCTGCCTTAGTTTCGCGGTGTCCTTTTTATTATTGTTTGACGTCATGCGCAAACAAATGAACTCAACATTATTTCGTTTATGGATTTTGTTATTAATGTTGATTTGTTGTCGCTGTGCTGTTATTGTTGTATGTTTTTAGTGGCCTTTCCTAAGGGCCCGCGAGCGCTTTCGTGACTGTTTTCAACTTCCGTTGCTACTGCTGCTCGTTGTTGTTGTTTTCCATCATTTTGCCAATACAATTCCGGCGGCAACGCCTACGTTGCCTTTACGTGCCTAACAACAACAACAACAATCGCAAATAACAACAAGCAAGCAAAAATGCCAAAAAGTGTTGCCTGCTTTCAGGCGCCGCCGCCAGCACTGTGTCTGTGCTTCTGTATATGTGTGTGTGTAAGTCAGCTGCATGCTTTTGGCTTAGTTTGGATTTAAGGCATAGCTATATACACACACACACACACACACATTCACACATTTATATATGTTTGAGTTGCTCGCTTTGTGGTATTTAACCTTAATTTGATTTTTTTTTGCCTACGCTTTGGTTTTGTTGCTGCCTTTCGCAGGTAACAAAAAAAGTTGCCGACTGGCAAACGCTATTGTTGTTTGTGCTCGTCCTTGCTGCATTCCTACGTGTGTGTTTGTGTGTGTGTAAGTGCTTTAGCATTCCTTCTTTTTTGTTTTTTGTTTTAAAGAGTTTGAGTTTTGTGGCATTGATTAAACAATTTCGCCAGTACTTGTTGGGAACGCTTTTGACTGCCAGTTGGCCAAAATAGACAAAAAACTTTACTACAAATTGTGGACAGCTGTTCTTCTTCTTCTTCTTCTTCGTACTTGTTTGTATGTCGAAAATAGCTGCATAAACAAATTGTTTGACCGCATTTTGTGACAACAAAACGGTTCGATGCACAACAACAAATGAGCATCAGCTGCTATGCTTGACAAACTCACACACACACACACACACATGCATATGCTTGCCCCACACCTTGCCACCATTGCTGCTGCTGCATGCAACATTAAGTTTATGAAAATATTTTTCACACTTTGTCAAAATGTTTTCGCGATTGTTTCTTTGCATTTGCTTATACTTTCAGCCGTATTAAAATAGCTAAATATTGCTCATACGCACAGTATACTAGATTTTTTATTTAATGTGCAACATTGTCACGAATTTTGACAATTTCAATTAATTGAGTTTTATTTATTTTTATCTGTTTATATTTTGTGTTGAAAATTCATTTTTAAAAATAAATTACTAAGTTTTTTTTTTTTGCATGGTATTTATTTTATATCAGTAATAAAAAATTACGCATACGCAGCGTTGAACATTATTATTAAATGAGCTTTGGTACATTTCTAACTTAAACTGCGCTTTTAAACATTTTTATTATTGTATATTGCGTATACGCAGCGTGAAGCATTTTTTTTCAAGTTTTTAATTACATTCGTTACGTCCTGATGAGCTTCATTAGCTGTGAACATTAACTCTTAACATTTGTCTCAAGGTTTTTTCTTTTATGCGAGTTTTAAGCACCGTTGAAAATGAGTTTTGTTGAAACTTTGGAAACTTTCATCAAGCATTGGCTAATTTTGCAAAGGATCATGTAGATTCTGCTTACCAATATTATGGCAAAAATATTTGCTTTATTTTCTCAGACTTTAAACACGTTTTGCACATAATGGATGGAAATGTTCCGGCTTAGATTTCACATTAAGCCAGAGTAGTGTCGCTTTTATGCATTGAACATTTTCAATTAAAAGTTTTAATTGCAAAAGAGGTGAAAGAATGAAAGGAATAGAGTAGTAGCGTGTTTCAGGCACTTAAGAAAGTATTTGAAAATTTCTTCGTACGTATACTTGATATACGCAGCTAATTGCTTAATGAATTTGTCACGCTTGAATGAAGAACCTAAACGCTTATCACTATATATATATATATGTATATGTTTGTACTTTATGATGTCGTATGCGATGCCTTCAGTTATCAGTTGCAGTTAAAGGGGCCGCGTGTGCAGTCAATAAACAAATGCGATTATGTCAGAATACACATTCCTTTTGTGTGTGTGTGTGTGTGATTAGCAGCTAATTTGCAAACAATAACCATATACTGTTAATTCCTCTCATACCTCATCGATACTCTGCCATACTTTTGTTTATGATGGCAAACAAATTTCATTTTTTTTTTATAGTTTTTTTGGTTTTGCCAATTGCTTGTTGTTGTCTTTATGGCTGCTGCCTGGCTTCCTTTATGCATTATTAACATGCATAACATTTGAATTCCATTTATAAACATGCACAAACCAAATGACACGCGAGCCAAACTTTATTGCCCAAAAAAATGCTTCAATTGCAATTTTTATTTTTCTGTGAAAAGTTGTCAAAAAAGGAAGAAAAATATAAACAAAATTGCTAGCTACTCAAATGTAATGTAATTTAATTTGAGTTACGATTATAACTGGGAGAAGGTTTATTGATGTTTGCAAAGGTATTTTAGGGGGTGGAAAAGCTATCAAAAAGTTCGAATGTACTTTTAACATGAGTCGAAGCTGATTGTTGCTTGTCGTTTCGGCACAAATGATATAGTTCATCATTGATTTATCAAGTTTTATGCAACGATTTTTGTATCCTGAACACAGATGCTTAATACCTAACAAGCTTTCTCGACTAGAGTCTCTATCTTTTTGTTAAACTCACAAACGTTTCAGTTTTAGAATTTTTCCTGAAACTAGAAAGATAATCTTTTAAAACTTCTCTGTTAATCTTCGAGTTGATTGCTTTCCAGGAATGTTTCCTATCATTCAAAACCTTTCTTAAGCTGTTAAGATGTTAAAGAACTCTAGATTTTTCTGTATATTTCAGCATGTCCTTAAAAGCTTTAGAGTTTCTCTGCCAAAGTAGTTAAGTTGAAGTTTTTCTCTAACATTGTAACCCAATTAAAGTTAAAGTTTATCTGTGCAATCTACTTGAGCTTCGCTCGCCCCCAACTATATCACAATCCAACTTCGCACCCACACTGATTACCCCTCTTTCGCCACACTGATTACCTCTCTCCACTCAACGCAATCTTATCTTCATGTAAGATTTACCATCTCTCTCTGTCGCTCTCCCTCTCTCTCTCTCTCTCTCTCAACAAGCTAGTTAGTTTTGTAGCTAACTGTATCATAAGCACTCAGTTGACCGGCGTCAACCCTTTCCCCGCTTCCCCGTCACGTCAGCTTATCAGCCCGCATATACTTTTTTTTAATGCGGTAATCAAGCGCTTGTTAACACACATGGGGCGTATGCGCAACGAGTGCCACGATAAGCAACTTTGAGACGTTAAAATTATGCTACAATAAATTAAAAACGAGCCAAAGCAATGCGAGAAAGAGTACAGAAAGGGGGAGGGGGAGGGGGAGGGGCAAGCACTCGATTGCTTGGTTTCCGCTTATTGATTTATGAAACGAAAACTAGCACGATAAAGACCTTAAAGTGGGGTGGGGAGGAAGGGGGTTGAGAGAGTGTATTTTACAACCAAAAAGCAAACAAAAAAAAATGCACAAATCGAATGGATTCTTTGGGTGTTCGATGGTCAGACGATGTACCCTGTTACACCCCTCCACCCCCCCGGCCGACACCTAAACATACAAGCATTCTTCATTATGCTGACCGATTATGACACTTTTTAATGGCATTTTCTCGTTTGCCTTTTGCTGGTTTTTTGTTGCATTTTTTTATGCTATTGATTTCTGACTGTTACGACGACAGCCAGCCGACCTATGCAATCAAGGGGGGGAGGGGTGGTTGAGGGGGTAGGGTGGGTTGAAGGGTGGTTGCGTACAGTCAGCAACCAAAATAATTGCATGCTGGTTTCAAATTGCTGTGAAATTGCTTGGAAAAGGCCAAAAGATGTCAACGCAGCGGGAAATTAAGCGGAAAAACTTTTGAATAGTTAATGTAATGCATTAAAACTTAATATGTGACTGAGTTGAGCAAAAGGTTGAGCCGTAAAGACACAGTTCTCAACTTTCTTAAGCTGCTCAAGTTTCAGCCTAAAAACTTTTTTACGACAAAAAAAAAAAACTAAAAGAATTTCCACACTTAAGCAGCTTTTCACACTTGAAGCAAAGAAAGAAAAAAAAAGTTTAAAAAAATAAAAAAAAAATAAAAAAAAATATTGGATGATATTTTAATGCGGTTTACATTCAAGAAACACTTGAAGAAGAGTTTTTTGTTAGATTCAGGTTTGATTTAAAAATATACAATAGAAAGAAAAATGGATTTATACTCAATTTCTCTCGTACAAAAGTTCTTTAATCTAAACTGAACTAACTGAGCACTATCTGAGATATCTTTAAAAAACATTCTCATATATCTCTTTCGCACATCTTTAATCTCTTCAAACTCAAACTACCTTCAATTGTCATTTAGCTTCCGCGGCCACAATCACTAAGAAATGCCCTTGGCTTAATAGTATAACCTTATCAAATTTCAAAATCGTTTGTCCCCTCGAACTTTGCACCCAACAAAAAAACTGCAGATACTTCCACTACAAACACTACTACAACAACAACGATTCTAATCAGCGGAATGTCTAACGCAGAGAGCACATGTTCCTATACTACAGCGACTAACCAATCGATATGTGTGATTTCTTTCTTTTCTTTTTGCTTCTTTCTTTCCTTTTGTACGCCCAAGCTGAACTCAACTTTCGTGTCATGCTATTTTCTTTTTGATTTATGACTACGAAAAGAGATGTGTTCTGTATGCTTTGGCTATGCGTATACTTAATAAATTTGAAGCGCATTAGAATGGATTAAGTATTCGCCAGCTGAACAGACCAAGGAGAACATATTACCAAGTAAAAAGTAAAGAAAAAAAGTAAAAAGATTTTTGACAAGCAGTAAAAGTTATTGTTTTTTTCCAACACTGCTTTCGGTTTGAACGAATTTCAAACACGAATTTCCTGAAGATTTATTGCAAAATGTCTAAGAAACATCAAACAATTTTCGAGTTCTGTATCTATATCTTTACCGATTGCCATTGGGAACTTATTATTATTATTACTTTTTTTTTTGGTTTTTTCCAATACTGCTTCACTTTCTGAACGAATTTCCAACACGAATTTCCTTCAGATTTATTGCAAAATGTTTATGAGACATTATTTGTATCTGTATCTTTACCGAAATTGTATCTCATGGATGTAATTGGCATTGGGAACTTATTATTATTATTATTATTTTTTTTTTTTGTGTTTTCCAATACTAAAAAAAGTTTTCTGCTTGTTTTTCTGAACGAATTTCCAGGACGAATTGCCTTAAGATTTATTGCAAAATGTTTGAGACATCATTTGTATCTGTATCTTTACAGAAATTGTATCTCATGGATGTATTTGGCTTTGGGAACTTATTATTATTATTATTTTTTTTTTTTTTGGTTTTTTTCAATACTAAAAAAAGTATTCTGCTTGACTTTCTGAACGAATTTCCTTTAGATTTTGCAAAATGTTTATGAGACATCAAAAATGTTCGAGTAGCAAACGTTTTGTATCTATATCTTTAGCGAAATTGTATCTCATGGATGCATTTGGCGTTAGGAACTTATTATTATTATTATTTGGTTTTTTTCAATACTAAAAAAAGTATTCTGCTTGACTTTCTGAACGAATTTCCTTCAGATTTATTGCAAAATGTTTATGAGACATCAAAAATGTTCGAGTAGCAAACGTTTTGTATCTATATCTTTCCCGAAACTGTATCTCATGGATGCATTTGGCGTTGGGAACTTATTATCATTTGTTTTTGGGTTTTTTCCAATACTAAAAAAAGTATTCTGCTTGACTTTCTGAACGAATTTCAAACAAAAATGGTCTCACATTCTTCTAGATTTATTTCAAAATGTCTAAGAGACATCGAAAATGTTCGAGTTGTGTATCTTTACCGAAATTGGGCACTTACCATTTATGCCGCTGATCAGTGGATAATTACCATCACGGCCGCCAATTAAGTTTTTTAAGCCAGTTTCGATCAGTGTTGGGGACGATCGCTCCCTGTCGCTCATTTTTTCATAAAAATCTTTTCAATTTTGTGATTATACACGAAATATGAACCAAAAAGTGTGACCAAAAACCAAGTTTTGGTATTTTCGTTTAACACTTGAGTTTCTTATTATTTATTTTCTTATTTATTTAACAACTTGTTTGGGTTTTGCTTGTTTAAAACACTGGACATAAAGCCGACTCACAACAATCGTTATAATTTAATTGCTGAGAATAATTTAACGAAAAGAACACTTGTTTATTTTAATTTGTATTTTTTGATTTATTTGCTGTCGTTAACTTTTTGGTTTTTTTTTTTTTGGTATTTTTATTTATAACTTGGTTTTCTTGTTTTGTACAAAAAAAGTGAATGTTATTTTATTTTTTTATTCAATATAAACTTTAAATATTGCACGTTAACGTTTTCTTTATTGCTTGACTTAATATGTATGTCGATTAATTTTTGTATATATATGTTAATTTTTTTATTTATTTATGCTGCTCGCTATAAATAAAGGCACCGCGAATTCATTCAAAAAATTTTTCTTATTTTCGTATTTTGGTTTTTTATTGTTAACAACAACATACGAGTGGAAAATAGTGGCAACAACATAAAAAAAAAATTATTTGCTTTTGAAAATCAACAACAACACTGAAATCAAATATTAAATTGTTGATCTCGAGTGTTTTTCTAAGGTTTTTTTTATTAGTTTTCGATTTAATTTTAGCTAGTTTAGTTGTTGTTATTGCTGTTAATTGAGTTATTTATATCTTTTATTACTTTTTTTTTATCTCCGTTTCTCGTGCGTTCTTTCAAATGCCGTTGTGTTTTGAGTTATTTTTTTGGTTGCTTCTATTCTTTTATTTTTATTTTTATTTGTAGTTGTTGTTGCTGTTGTAGAACGTTTAACGTTGTTGCATATATATATATATTTGTTGTAGTCTTTTTGTTTTATTTTGGTGTGGCACTAAAAATAAAATCAATTGCTCTGATTTCTTGAGAGTTTTGCTCGTTTCTATATATGTATGTGTGTGTTTTTGTTTGTATGTATGTATTTATTGTACAGTTATAAAGCACTAGCATGGCATTTGCATATTATTTATTTATTTGTAATTTGTTTTTGTTTTTGTTGTGTACTTTACAAACTTAATAACAGTTAACAGTTTAAGTGGATAACGAGAAGGGCAGCAAGTACATTGGTGTGGGGAGGGGGCGCGAGTGTGGTGAGTTTAGAGATGCCTTCACGGAAATCAGCGCCCGGCGTGCGACAGAGACAGCAAGTTAGATTGCGCGCAGTTTGGGATTTTTATTTTTCTCCTTCTTCTTCTTCTACTGCTTTTTTTTTTTGTGGTGGCTGAGCTTTGAGCCTGATCGAGAGCGAGAGAGAGAGAGTGAGCGGGGGTGTAGTATGCTTACACTCACACACGCGCGCACAAGCACTCACACGAACACACACACACACACGAAAAACGCACGTACGTACGTACGTAGGAGGATACACGACAGAAGGTTTACTTATGAGTCGCGGACGAGCGACAACACACGAAGGCGCCGAGCCGAAAATCGATGAAAAATGTTGACAGCTCACCGACACGAACACACACGCACACGCACGCAGCAAAATGCACGCAGTATTGCTTCTTCTTCTTCTTCGTTTTATTTTGTGTTGTATTTTTTTTGCACAAAATTGATTAGCTGTATAAAAAATCGCGCGCGCGTTTCGCTAGCGGTTTTCGTACAGCTTTCTTGTTGGTGTCCTTGTTGTGGTCAGAAGTTGTTGTTGTTGTTGATGTTTGAATTGTTGTAGTTGTTGGAGCGCGTGGCGTGCTGCTGCTGCTGTTGTTGTTGCTTTTGTTGTTGTTATATTTATATGTGTGGTGAATTTTGCTGCTGCTGCTGCTGACGCTGCTGCTGCCGCTGCCTAACGACGACTGTTCGCTTTACGCTGTCTTCGGGCGTTGTGGGTGTCGTCGACGTAAATGCTGCCGCTGTCGCTGCTTCTGCTGCTGTCTATGCTGACTGAGCGCGCATGTGACAAGAGCAAAACGCACACTCACACACACACATACACTCAAAGTGTGTGTTTCGAAGTTCGAAGGGTCGCGTAGGATGCGGAAACCGTTTAATCTCTACACACACATAAAGAGTGAGAGAGAGAGAGCAATGAGCGGAGGCTTTTTCGTTTGACTCAACTTTCCGCTGCAGCTAGGATGCACTTTTGAGTGGTGAGATTGTGTGAGTGCGAGAGCGGAAGAGAGTGCGCACGAGTCAGCTGATTTGCAGCGTTTGTACGTATGTGTGTGTGTGTGTGTTTCCTTTTAGTTTTGCGTTTTCGTTGTTTGTTTTACGCGCTTTGCCAAAAATGCTTGTCTAGTTGTTTTTGTTGCTAATGCTTTATAGCTGCTTTTTGCACATTGACAAAAGCTCACACACACACACTCACTCATACACAGAGAGCGAGTGACTTTGTTGTTTTTGCTTGGGTTGTCAGGCTGGCAATTTGTAAATATATTCTTCTTTCTTTTTTGTTGTTGTTGTTGTTGTTGTTGTGGTTTTGTTGCTAAACGCCGTCTGAGAATTTGACACACACGTGCTTTTTGGTTTTAATGACCGCGACTCGGCATTTAAATATTTAACGATATACTAAAAACATGTTTTGTGTGTTATTAATTATTTAGAATTTTTTTGTATTTTTTTATTGCATTTGTTCTTGTTGGCCAATTGGTTGTGTTGTGTTATTTTTGCGTCCACACGGCTTTGACTGTTCATCTGACTCTGACTGGGCACACGCGCTCGTTGCAAAGTGTACAAAAATGCGCTCAACCAGCCAGCAATAGCGCAGAGAGAGAGAGCGAGCGAGAGAGAGAGAGCGCGTGCTAAGGGCAAAGCAACAACAACAAGAACAGCTACAGTCAGCATGGTTCTAGCTGACGCTGCCAAAGCATTTCGCTCTCTCTCTGCACACAATCACTCTCTCTCGCTCATTCACTCAGTGGCGACGCCGCCTCGTGTTGTGCACATTTTGAACTTTTATTTTTGGCAACCATTTTTTTTTCAACTCTAAAACGACAAGCGGCTAGCAACTGTAGCCAGAGCTCAGCTCAACTCAGCTCAGCTCACCTCACCTCAGCTCACCTCAACTCAGCTCACCTCTGTTAAGCTTTGAGCTGCTGTTTGCTCTCTATCTCCCTCGCTCACTAGCAGTTCAAGCTGTTGCTGTTGCTGTTGTTTCTAATGGTTCTATGCACAGCAGCTGTAGCTTTTTTTTGCTTTGGGCATTTTCCATTGAGTCTCAAAGTTCAATTTGATATTTTTAATTGCACTACGCTCTCACCACACTATCTCAGCTCTTGAGTGGCGTTCGCTCTCACATTCTGTTACGCTCTCTCTCTCGCTCGCTCTCTCTCGCTGAGATCGCAACCGGCTAACTGTTGTCGCTGTTGGTGCTGGCATTTTATTTATTTGTGTTATTTTAATTTACTCGGCGCGTACTATAGTTCTGCTATTACGTCAATGCGACGGCACCGCTGACGTTTGTCTACACACACACACACACATATGTTGAGTATCTGTGTGTATCTGCACCTGTATGCGTTGCTCTACCCGTGCGGCACTGCGGCAAGCGGCATTTGCTGTTAATTTTAATGGCTTTTTTTTTTTGGTTTGGTTTTATTCTGATTTATCTGCCATATGAGCGCGCGGGTTTTGTCTGCTTCATTTTTTGTTATTATTTCTAATATTTGTATTTGTGTGGCTGCTGCTGACGCTGGCGTCGCAGCGGCAGCGCTCACGTGAGTCAATTTCAATACACAGCCACAAAAAAAAAACTTTTAATGTGTGGAAATTTTTGTATTTTGTTTGCATTTCGCTGTAATTTCGTATAAATAAACACAACAGCAACAACAACCAGCAGCTAACCCCCTCTCATTCGCTCTCTCTCTCTCGCACACATATCGAACATTTTAGTTGTGTGTTTTGTGTAATTTGCCAACTGTAATTGAATTTGCAATTCACGTACCGCCACAACTTGCGTGCAATTAGAGCGCCTTGAAAAACTTGACTGTCAAGCAGCGTGGAAGGGTGGGCGTGGCGGTGCGGGGGGTGTTGCAAATGCCGCTAATGAGCAACATACGGTTTAAACAGTTTACTAAATAGTTTGATTATTAATAGCAGCTATTCATTTCCACTATATATTAAGTAATAAGCAGTAATAATCAGAATTTATATACAGACAATCAATATTTGTTTAGATTCAAGCAGATTCCATTTGCTGATAAGGTAAACAAATCAAAATCATGAAGTTCTTATAGGGTACTTATAAGGGTTCTCCGGGTTGTACTGGATCTTATCGCCAATGGCGGCGACCCACTTAAGCAGACTATAAAGCTTTTCAATCTTCGATTTTGACATTATTTTCAACCAAAAATAGACAACTTAATCTAAAGAACAAAATCTTTAAACATTAAATGGTGGGAGAAAAGTATTTCGACGATAAAAATAAACAGAATATTTTGAGAACTTTTTGACTATAAAAAAATCGAATAACCTTTTGACTACGTTTAATTTCTTTACTTAGTTTAAGTAGCTTAATACATTAATAATATCTTAACATTCATTATTTTATAACAATCTTTTGGAATTAAATATTTTTTTGGAAGTTTTAAGAGCTTAAGACAATTTGGAATTGAGAATTTATACTTTTTAATTTTTTAAGATTTTTTTTATAAGAACAAGTTTTTTTTTTGAAGAATTGAAAATAAATTTAGTAATTCATTTCATTTCTTTATTGATTTTTAAGAGCTTAATTAAAATTGGTGTTGTTAAAATTATTGAAAAAAAAATTTTGGAAAAATTTAGAACTTTTATTTAGTAAGATATACATGTAATCTTACCAAATAGAAGTTCAAAATTTTTCAAAAATTTGTTTTTCATAAATTGTAACTACATCAATTTTAATTACTTGACTGATTTTGAAGAGTTTGCTTTTGATGGATTTTTAAGAGTTTTCTTACATTATTATTTCACTAAACTTTTTTATTTAATATTTTTCATATTGAATCAAGATTTTTCACTACAAAAATGTTAAACTTTTGTTTTAGTTCAAATACTTTTTCTTAACATTATATTTACTATATCCTCAACTCTGGCCAAAAACTGACTTCATTGGAAATGCTTTTGACCCTTAAAACAAACGAATTCCAAAGTATAATAGAATTCAACCTTCGACTAAATTTAAAACGTATTTGCTTGAAATTATCATCTAGTCAAATACAATTTCTTAGCCATTTGGGGCGTGACTCACGCCAACACACATACACAGAGAGAAAAAGCACCCGCATAAGCCAAAAATATGCACAACTTAATACCCAACAAGTAAGAAGGCTCTAGTCGATAAATCCCGACTAGATGATACCCTGAACCCCATATTTTACTGCTTGCAAGTATGCTGCATACTTCACTTAACTTCAATGCTCCATATCTCCGGTGTTTTTCAACCGATTTCAATCAAAATTTCACAGAGTGTCATTATTTCGTCTAATGTTTCAGACTGTATTAAAAAGTTTTCCAAATTCAAGATTTTGTTGTTATTGATAACATATGTATATGGGAAACGGAAAGATTTATCGATCAAAATTTCACAGATTGTCATTATTTCGTCTAATGTTTCAAACTGCATCAAAAATTTTTCCAAATTGAAGATTTTGTTGTTATCGATAACATATGTATATGGGAAACGGGAAGAGTTATCGAAAATTTGAAACAAACTTGTACTGCAGAGGGATTAGGTGAGCTTATGTTCCAAATGTGGAGTCTCTACATCTTATAGTCTCTTAGATCGATAACATATCGACTCGACTGTTGATGCTGATCAAGAATATATATACTTTATGGGGTCGAAAATGCTTCCTGCTGCCTGTTACATACTTTTGCACAAAACCGTTATACCCTTTCTACCTATTCTTAATGGGTTCAGGGTATAAGAAGCACCCGCATAAGCCAAAAATATGCACAACTTAATACCCAAAAAGTCTGTTCAAGATATATACATTGTATTTATATTCGTATAGGAGAAAATCAGAGAAACCGAAACGAAACAGAACAAAACTGTCGCCTGTCATCATGTGACATGATTGTAGAATGTGAATGAAGACGCAACTAGGAAATGGGCAGCAACAGGAGGTGATCTCTCTCTATCGCTGTCTCTTTCTCGCGTCTCAATATATATATGAGATAGAAGCGTCAAGGTATGACGCATATATATAGTTTTTGTCGAGGCGTTTTCAAGCGCAATAAATTATAAATGAGCCTCGAAACGCAAAGAGCAAACGCAACTTTTGACTTCTTGTCCGAACCGAACCCAACCCACCCACACCCACCCTAACCCCCCTCCCCCCCTGCTTAACACGCCTGCTGTCACCATTTTGTCATTCGAAAAGACAAAGCCAAACGTTTGTGTGTGTGTGTGTGGGTGTTGGATTGTCAAAGATATTTCGAAGAAGTAAAAGATACATATTGGTACTATGCATATACTATAGATAGATAGATAGATAGATAGATAGATAGATAGTACAAGTATCTATCTGTATATGCATTGTGGGAGAGATGAACGCTTGACACACACAGAAAGAAAGACGGATGGGCAAACAGTTTTAGCTAGTGTTCCAACATTGTTGCTTCCTCTTGTTGCTTGTCAAGGAACTTGTTGTATCTGCTAGATACACTTGGAACTCACTTATTTGCTTTGGCATTTTGCTGTTGTTGGTATGTCGCAGCCAAAAATACATGCTGCCAACCAAAAAGAAAAAACAAGTCGACTAGACGATACCCTGAACCCTGTACAGTCAGTGCTTGCAAGTATATATGTGTGTGTATACTGCATACGTGAACTCAACTTCAATGCTCCATATCTCTGATCTTTCTTAATCGATTTCAATACAATTTTCACAGTTTGTCTTTATTTTGTCTAATGTTTCAAACTGCATCTCAAAGTTTTCCATATTCAAGATTTTGTTGTTATCGATAACATGTGTATATCGGAAACGGAAAGAGTTATCGAAATTTTAAAACAAGCTTGTACTGCCTAGGGATTAGGCGAGCTTATGTACCAAATCTGGAGTCACTAGCTCTTATACTGTCTGGGATCGATAACATATCGACTCGGCTGTTGATGCTGATCAAGAATATATATACTTTATGGGGTCGTAGATGCTTCCTTCTGCCTGTTACATACTTTTGCCCAGAACCATTATACCCTTTGTTACACATTAAGGGTATAAAAAACACACACAAATTATTTCAACTGGCTAAGCTCTCATTGTGTGTGTGTGTGTGTATGTGTGTGTGTGCGTGTGTATGAGTGTGTATGTGTGTGTGTGTTGGCAAATATTGCGTTCTTATCAGGCCCAAAAAACTCGCATGCATATCACTAAATAAACATACGACAAAAACGTAGACGTCGACGATGATGATGATGATAATGATAATGGTAATGATGATGATGATGTTGATTTTAATGATGACAGACAAAAAAAAAAGCAAATAAATTAAAAGAAATAAAAATAAAACGTGTTTTTTCCATTGTACCTCTGGAACGCACAATTTTTGTCGGTCTGGGCTCTTATCAAAAATCATAAAAAAAATATTTAAAAAAATCCAAAAAAAAAAAAAGAACGGAAAAATTAAATGACTTTCTGTCTGCTTCTAATAAACAAAGAACAAACCTTGGAAAGTTTCACAAGCTATATAAAGAATTGTTTTCCAAATTTAATATTTTTAAGTTTTTACTAATATTTTTTGAGTTAATTTTCAACCCATTTGTCGATTTGTGCAAGAATTAAAATAATTTGTTGTTTTAAATTGTTTGTTTAAACAAAGTTTTAATTACATTTGAGGTCTAAGAGGAACATATATCATATATGATTTATTTGTTATAAGATTTATGTGTTTATGTCTAAGCATTTAATAGCTAGCTCTCAATTTAATGATCTTATAAACTGTTTGTGTTGGGTTAGATATATATTAAAAAAACATTAGAACAAATTGATTTTTTAATACTTTTATTAAAAAAGATTACCACAAATACGAAACGTGTTCATTTTGAATCCTTTTTGTCATATGTTAAAGATGTTAAATCTCAAAATTTTGAAGTTTGGTTTAAGAGTTTAAGTAAATATAGGATAGACCATCTATTAAATGTTTGATTTTTATTTTCTAGATATAATATATATACAAAAACATTAGAACAAATTGATTTTTTAATACTTTTATTAAAAAAGATTACCACAAATACGAAACGTGTTCATTTTGAATCCTTTTTGTCATATGTTAAAAATGTTCAAACTCAAAATTTTGAAGTTTTGTTTAAGAGTTTAACTTAATATAGGATGGAACCATCCATTAAATGTTTGATTTTTATTTTTTAGAAATAATATATATATGAACAAATTGATTTTTTAATACTTGTTTTGAACAAGTTTTGACAAAATACGAAACGTGTTCATTTTGAATCATTTTTGTCATATGTTAAAGATGTTCAAACTCTAAATTTTGAAGTTTTCTTAAAGAAACAAAATCTAGTATGGAACCAAAGATAATTTAAGATATATCTTAATATAATTATATATGGAACCATCCCTTTAATGTTTGATTTTTATTTCCTCAATTTATTTAACAGTTTCTCAAGTACTTAAAAAAACTTTTGATACTTATTGGTTATACATAAATTTCCTATATATATATTACTCTACAGATAGATATGAAAATGAACACAAAGCAAAGATCTTGTGTGTATATATATAGCCACTAACTGATGATGATTTGTTCTTGTTTGTTATCAGTTATACCAATGTGAAGTGTATATATATCTGAACTACATTTTGCTGTATTCGAAATCTCGCACATTTGTAACTAAAAGCAACAACAACAAGCTGACGATGCCAACAACTTGAACAAATTAACGTCCAAATGAATGACGGAATCAGTACGTAAGCATATAGAGCAGCGGGGGGTGGTAAAGGGTGGGAGGGGTTACTAATACCTATGCATATGTAAAGAGCATGATGTTAACATTTGGAGCATTTTTTTTTCTATATTTTGTTATTTACTTTTTGTGTGAATGCTTCAGAAAACTATTATCATGAAATCAAGCTTAAGTTTTGTGTGTATTCTTGAGATACAATTTTATATTTTATTACTATTTCGTGTTGTTGCAATTAATTAGCGGTACTCTAATGAATTAATAACACCAAACTACGACAAAATATATTTTTTTGTATATTCGTTTCAGTTTTTGTGGCATTTTTTCTCTAGGCACACTTAATGGCAACATTGAACAAAAATGTTGAACTATTCTATTGTATCTCGTTAAATATTCAAATAGATCAAGTGCACTTGAAGTCTTCTCAAAAGATACAGATACAATTGATTCTTTCGACATTTTTTGATGTGCTTCTATATTTGTGAATTCCGCAGATGTTCGATTGTTTCATTATTTTATTATTATTGCTATATACAGATTTAGTTTTCATTAACTAATGAATGTTGAAAATGGGGAAAAAAGGTATAGTATAAAGAGGGGAAATGAAATCTTTCCTTGATAAAAAATGGTGAAAAAAGTTCGAGAAAAGAAGAAAAAAAGAAAATAATACTAAAATATTTTTAGATATACAAAACATTGGTTGATTTCATTTATCTATATCCAAAAAAATAATTAGAAAATATCTCAAAGATCTTTAAAAATTACTTAAATATTTTTAGATATACAAAAATTGGTTGATTTCATTTTTCTATATCCAAAAAAATAATTAGAAAATAGCTCAAAAATCTTGAAAAAAAAATTTAAATATTTTTAAATGTACAAAAATTAAATCAAATTCAAATGAATTCGAAAATATTTCATAAATTTTAAAAAATTAAAATAATAAAATAATAATACTAAATATTTTCAGATATACAAAAATTAAATCAAATTCAAATGAATTCGAAAATAATTCAAAAATTTTGAAATAATTAAAATAATAATACTTAAATATTTTTTGATATAAAAAAATTAAATCAACATCAAATTAATTTGAAAATAATTCAAAAATGTTGCAAAAATAAAAATTTTAATATCATAAAAATCTATACATACATATACCTACATCTGTATCTCAATATATATGTTTATCTTTATATTTATCTATATCTATATATATCTATATCTATATCTATATCTTAATTTTTATCTATATCTCAAACTTTGTCACAAAAAAAAAATTCCTGTCTTTATCATTAAGAAAATTATTTGTTAATTTTCCATTCATAATTATTAAAGTCCATGCCTTAATAATTCCCTGCTCTTGTTGCCACGCCCCTATTTAATGATTGCCCTTATACTTAAATGCCATTTTGATAACAAAGCACGCAGCAAACGAAACATTTTTCAATTTCCTCAACTAGCCAAGGGCCAAAAAAAATATTTAAGACTCAAAAACAAAGTTTATTCTCTGTAACAACAACAAAAATAACAATATTTATACTAACACTAACTGCACTGCAACTGACAACAAATGCAAACATTACTAACACAAACACACACACGCGTACAGACACTATGTACACACACACACCCTTAGAGAGCACGTGACGTACACAGAGAAGCGATTCTAGTGAAAGACAAACACAACACGCACGACTTAGGCTGTCAAATAGAACTGAACGAAACTCACCACCCCCTGCCAATTCACCCCACAGCCATACACGCCCATGCACGATCATTTATAAACTTCTTTGGACTGTCAGCTGCAAGGACAGCGCAAGCAGTTAGCGGGTTGATTGCTGGGTTGTGCTACAACAGGAAGTGCCCTTAAAGAGCGCACGCACACACTCACTAACACACACACACACACACTCACAGCTTGACTGCGTTTTTATATTGACCTCGCTGCTGAAGGGGAGACTTGAACAAAAAATTATGCTGATAAAAACAGGCAAATAAAAAGAAAACACGCAAATTTGATTGAGCTTTTAGTAAACGCAACCACCAACAACAACCATGCCCCTTTTAACCCCCCTACCCCACAAAAGTTAATAGTCTTTTTATGGCTGGGCCACATTAATTGAATTAGTTTTTTATATATTCCTTATCGAATGGCAAACAAACGGAATTCATATCTTTTTTGTATATTATTTTTATCTTCTTCTTTGGCTTTTTGTAAATTCAATTAAAATTTTGCATGACAGCAACAACAACAACAACAGCAACAAAATATTTAGCATGTTTTCTTAAAGGCGCTAAATTAACAGAGGCATAACAGCGCCCCTCCACTCCCCTCCCGAACACATGAAATAGTTTTATGCGCGCTGGCCTTGAACTAAACATTGTTCCTATTGTATGTATTTATTTCGCATCGAAACTAAATTTAAAATCGAGCGATGAATTTTCGCAGTTGTTGTTGTTGTTTTAATTTGTGTACATAGAATACATAGAATTTACATTTGGCAGAAATCTCAACAATTTTTCAATTAACTGTCACACAGCAATGACAATGACGAAGGCAAGAAACTGTCAATTAACAGCTAGTGCTAGAGGGAGAGAGTTACGCTTACATGCCAAATGAGTGGTGTGGTAGATGTTAAAGGTGTGGGGGGTATTGTCAAAGTGGTGGCTTTGCGTGTACATAAATGATGGATCACATACAGACGGAACATGGAAACCAATTTCAATGCAAGCAAAGAGTGTAATTTTCAAGACTTCAAAGCAAAATGCCTAAAGGAAAGTAACGAAAAAAAGTGAAGAAAAAATTCAGTTGTGGAAAATAATATGTATCGTATGGACATACCCAGAAACTGTCAGCATTCACACGCTGCTCACCTTTTTCACACACACACACACACGCACTCTCGAACACATGTGTTCTAATGGTCCCTGCAGCGTCTCCCCACCCCACTGCTCTGTCTACTGTCCATACATAAAAAAACGAAGGAAAAGGGAAAAACCGATACGAGCCTCTCCAGTGGCACATTTTTCATCAGCTGGCTGACACTTGACTGCTCCAGAAAAAACAACAACTACTGTGCGACCGCAAAAACATCAATGCACAAGCAAACATTGCTGCCTCTGCCGCTGCCGCTGTCAACGTCAACGTTAGCGTCAGCGTTTCGCGTCGCACAAAAGTACAAGTACTCAAGAAACAATTGAAAGTGCACCTAATAAACAAAAACAACAACAACAACGGTATCAAAAACACCACGTGGTTATTAAAGTTTGCTTTTCAATTAAACTTTTGCCGACGCTTTATCATGTACGTCGTACAGTGGTACACGTTACACAAAACAAGTGCGTAAATCATTATAATCAACAACTTCAACACAGCTTAATATAATTACAATGGCGTATAATTTATATACACGATTTTAAACACGTCAACATAAATCGTAACGTAATAATTTAATTTATTTTAAGACAAACAAACATCAAACTTGATACCACTGTAACCCGTTTGTGTTTAAAGCGCTCTCCCGCTCCGGCCAAGCCTTCTCTTTTGCTCATTTTCAAACATGCTAATTATGTATGTATGTTTTTAATTTTACACCTCGCTGTCTGACTTTGCCCACTCTCCCTCTGTTAGGCTCTCCCTCTCTCTCTCTCTCTCGCTCTTAGTGCTGAGCACTTGACTTTAAGCACCTTTTCTATGTTAACAACGATTTTGAATGCGAATGTAATGCCAAAACTAATTGATGTGTTCATTTATTTTATAATTTTTTGCACGAGCAAATTTTTATGTATTTTTACATTCGTCATGGCGTCTATCGTAAATAAATATTTTATAGCACTATTTCATTTTCTAGTGAATTCAATATTTATGTATGTGTGTATTTTACAAATGAACTGCTTGCAATTTATATGCGTGATTTGCAGACAAAATGTACCGTTTTGTATATTTTATAGCGCATTTTAATCAAAGCATAAAGGGAAACCTGCGCACACACACACGCAATACATTGACATGTCTGGCTGTGGGCTTGGCTTGCGTTCGGCCCCCGAAGTTTCCGACGCTCTCCGACTGTCGCTCTGTACACCTTGCTCTCTCAGTTTATGTTAATCGGCTGCTAAGTCTCGTCTGCGTGGCATTGAACGATCATTAAGCAGCAGCACGTGTTAAGCCGCTGCTCTGCAAAGCTTCTGTTCGAAGGCGCCCTCCAAAAAAACTCGTGACGCGCACAACCAGTGCACTAATTACACACTCACACATACAGAACCACACATGCATGCTTGGGCATGCAAACCACAGACCACAATACATGTGTATGTGTATGACATAATAATAATTTCGCCGTTGTTGTTGTTGTTGTTGTTATTGTTGAGTAGTCTACGGCGCCAGTCGACGCGTCGGCTTCACCATTAAAACGTTTACCCCCTACCCCTACCCCTACCACTATCCACCCACAATCGTATTTGCATTCGTTTTCGTTTTCGCATTCGCTTTGCAATTTCCAGTTCTCAGTTGCTTTTATTACAAGCAATTTTATGTGCTGTGCTGTGCGAGCGAGATAGACTGCTTATTACCGCACTTGATGGCGCTGCAGTTCTAGTTATTCGTGTGTGTGTGTTTGTGTGTTTACTTTACTGTTGCTTCTGTTGTTGTTTGGAAATTGCACATTGACGTAATATCGGCGGGAACAAGTTGAATTTGCGAGCTGCTCCTCAAAATTGAAATGGGGAATAAGTAAAAATGTGATGTAAAACGAATTTATTGCGCTTTCGTTAAATTTTTTTATACTTTTTATAGCAAGTTCTAGTGAAGTAAACAATGTTTTAATGAGCAGCTATAATAATGGGAATTTTGTATTAAAGGGAAGTTTTGCTAACTAATGAATATACAAAATGTATTGAAATCAACTTTAGTATCACTGTGTTAACTGTACTTTTTGTCACGCCACAAAAGTTCCTAAATCTCTTGGCTGCTGACCTTAACGACAAAATTTAATCAAATATGCTGCCCATAAGCGTGCCCAGTGCTGCAAATCTCAGCAGTCTGTACATAAGTTTTTAATGACCCGAATTTCGAATAGATTAGAAGACCACACCCCCCAAGAACATGCTGGCGATTAGTGTGAGCCGATCATGCTATTTAAATGTAGGCCAAGCTGCAGTCGAAATAAGTGTGACAAATATATACACACACACACACACACACACACACACACACACACACACGGCGGATAAAGCGCACGCTGTGATGTTATCAGGGCAAGTGAACGGCCGGTCACGTCACGGATATATTCATTTCACACACACACACTGCGACGAATGTGAATGTGACCATGTGATCTGATTGCCAAGCAACAAGTACACACGGAGAGAGAGAGAGCGACCGAGAGAGAGAGCCATTTACAGTGCGAGAGCGCCATTCACAGTGAGAGAGCGCAAGCTTTAGTATCGGCTTTGCCGATCTGTTAAATGCCCTCTTCTTGTCACTTTGCACTTTGAGTTGGACTGTGGTGAAGTGCAGCGCTATCGTAATGGTGGGCGTGGCCGAACGTTGCGAATTGCTTGTGCATATGTATGTGTGTGTGTGTGTTTTAGTAGTTGGAAATTGGAACGCTTCGATTCCAATGGGAATTTTTATTGGCAAATAGTTTTAATTGCTTGCAAATACTATTATTAAAGTAAACAACGTCAAACAATATGCATGATTGGATTTGTCAAGCTTCTAGGGCTTTCTGTAATTAAAATGAGTTTCATTTGTCTAGCAACTTTTTCATCATGACGGGCCCCAACACTAATCAGGAGCGTTAATATTTATAGTAACCTCCTCATCGTTGTCGTCGTCGTCGCTGGGCTGTGATAATGATAACAGAAAACCAACGATGACAATGCGTTTAGCTTATGGATTTGTTGTTGTTGTTGTTGTTGTATTGTGTGGCGACAGGTTGCCGGTATTTCATCAATGTGATGACAAAAGTCTAATTGTTGGCAACTGTCCGAAAAGTTTATCGTATTTCGGCGTCTCGTATAATTAGTCTGATATCAAAAGACCATAAAAAAGCCGAAATAAAACGAAACGAAAATGAATGGAGAACATTGATAAGGCGAAGTTGGTCAGTCGTCTATCAATCAAAGGTATTTGGCATTCGGTTCAAGTCCGCCAAATAAACACATTCTGGAAGGGGGTGTAAAGTGGGTGGAATGAGGGGTAGGCTGGAATAATAAGGAAGACATTTAATGAATTTCTTTTGTGCTTTTCTTTGTGCAACGATAACAGCATTTTTCAATAAGTCAAAAAATATTTATAATACAAATAATAAGCATTTTTCCATCTAACTCCAAAAGCTATCCTTAACATTTACGACAACTTAACATTAGAGTTTAACAGCTGTAGCTCTTCCCAATAAGAATGTTAACATTTACATTCTCATTGGCACTTCCTTACTGTACTTTACAGTAAATTTCAACTCAACTCGCTTCGTGCTTCTCCCTTTCTCCACCTTGCCAATTCTTCCAATTTATCTGTTATGCTATTTTAATAACGGCACCATATCAATATTTGTTTACTGTTATTTGTTCAATTCACCACAGCGAAACCAATTGGCCGCGTTGTACAAAAACAAAAACAAAAAAGAAGGCAAAGTCAAATACTTTGTCACATGGTCTGGCGATTGGAGGCTTAACTCACAAACACACACACACAATCATATATATAGAACGTTCTCTCTCACTAATTGTCTATGCATGTGTGTAAACAAATGACAAACAAACACACACACACACACACAGAGCAGAAGTGCTGCACGTGTTTGGGTAATGAAAGAAATTTCGCTAACCGAATCTGAATGAGTTGAGTTTCAATGTGTTGGGTAGGGGGGGTGGCAAACTCACCTCTAATTGATAAATCCATTATGTTCTCACGCTCTCTTTTTGGTGGGCTGCTGCTGCTTTGTCTACTTCGTCGACTTCTGCTGCCGGCAGACATGACGTTTGTAGTCTTTTCAACTCACTCAATGCGCAAATATATAAAAAAAAAACACGAAACCGATTTGCTTCAACAATTGCTTGGCAACAGAACACAGCACAGCACAGATGTAAAAGCGCCAGGCACAAATTGGAAACCGAAACAATTGTAAAATTGAACATTAAATTATGAGCGCAACGATGAAATCGAAATCGAGAGCAGCGCTGCTGCTGTTGATCTTTTCACTCAACACTGCTGCTGCTGCTGCTGGGGGGTAGTTGCAGTCACGTGGTGGCTTGACGACGTCACGTCGCTGCTGGAGTCAGAGGGAGAGTGCATTTTTTTATTTCTTGAATGTGTGCCAAACACGGCTGCCACAAGTGGTAAAGATTTACGACATTCCGTTAGAGAGAGAGAGAGAGACCGCCAGCTCGATAGAGAGTTTGAGTGTTTGAGAGCGAACGGATTTATCAGCGCCGGCTGTAGCACAGTAGTCATCTCGCTCGCACCATTGCTAAGTTATATAAGGCTTATGTAATTGAGAAACAACAAGGCATGCGCACGGGGCCCACAGTGGGCAACGAAAATAGAAACGGCAAAAAATGAGATTTAGTATTATATGTGTGTATAGCAATGTGTGTGCTCTGCTTAGGCGAATGAGTAATCTTTGGCGCTCGATCAAGCTATTTTTGGTATGGCCAGTCGACAAATGAGTTTCGGCTCAAGTTGCAGCAGGATGAGAGATAAGCAAGAACAATGTCCCCCCCCCCCCCCTATCCACCACCCAACTATAAAACAAAAGCTGTCAAAAGTCTCAACTGGCATTTAAATTTCAGTACAGTTTTCTGTTGTCGTCCAAAATAACAAAAACAAACAGCACAATCAATTTGATTGGCAAGCTGTCCGTCAATCTAGATGCGGGGATTATGTTTTGTGGCCAGGATTAGTTGGGGAATATGAAAAGCGCTTTCCGACTTTCCGTCAAACGGCATTATTTAATTGTAATTTGTTTGAAACTTTTTTAAAAGTTGTATTTACTGTTCATTTCGTATTTATTTTGACAAGTTGTCATGTTATTTTGGCAGCTTAGTGTAACAGCTGTAACCATTTCCAGGAACAGCAACAATATACAGTATTTACATAAATTGATGGGTGCTGGGTAACATACTTTTAGGCTTAACTTTTAATCAACTGCATGACACTATTATGTATTAATTATAAATTAATAATAATAATTAATATTAATTTGTTTGAAATTTTTTTAAAGTTGCACTTACTGTTATTCGTATTTATTTTGACAAGTTGTCATGTTATTTTGGCAGCTTAGTGTAACAGCTGTAACCATTTCCTGAACAGCAGGAACAGCAACAATTTACATAACTTGATGGGTGCTTGGTAACATACTTTCAGGCTTAACTTTTAATCAACTGCATGTCACTATTATGTATTGCATACTTTTAGGCATGTCCAAATATACACTGCTAAGTTAAGCAGATCATTTGAGCATAACATGATATTTTTGTTCACACAACAGCAAGTGAGCATAACAGCGTTTTTTTTCGCGCTCTCTTTCTCTTTGAAATGCGGCGTCAAGTGAACCTTATACGTTTGGCAGCTGCTGCAACACATTAAACTCAACTTGACAAAAAATTAAATTATGTATTATGTATTTACTGTTTTAGAATTATTAGTAAGTAAAGGCTTGCAAGCATTGCGTTTATTTTTATTTGATAGAGCGCAAAGTAGTTTAGCAAACTCCATTTACAGCGTGCTGTTAACTTAACATACAGTTTGAGTAACTGCAATTTGCCGCTGTGTGTTTTCGCTTGTTTACCTTGCCCGCTCATTCTCTCGAAAAAAGCTGATCGCGTCGGTCGTGTTTTTGTGGTGCATTTGTGCAGATTATTATTTGTGTTGAGCGCGCGCGTGTTGAATTTTTGTTGAAATTGATGTTGATTTAAAAGTGCCAGCCAAATAAATAATTGAAATTGAATGAAAAATAAAACAAAGCTTGCACTACAAAAAATAAAAACCAATTCGTGTACGTGTGCGTGTTAGTGCTTTAGTGGGTTTGTGTGTGTGTGCGTGAAAAAATGCAGTAAACAAGAAATCAAAGCGAATTAGCGAAAACAACAATGCCAAACTAAAAAGGCGCTCAAAACCAAAATAAGAAGAGTAAAAAACAACAACGCACATTTAAATTCCGGAGCAAAATGCAAAACACAATGCAAGCTTTTCCCGCTGCCGCCGTCTCAGTCGCAGCGACTGCGGCTGCTGCAGAGGCGCCAGACTTTGATTTCCAGATGCCGTGCCGCTATTTCAAAAGTTCTTTTGCGCGTTCGCTTTCGCTGAACAACAACAACAGCAACAATGGGAATGGGAACATCGCTTTAACATTGGCGAAGAAGTCGCCGCCAATTGAGGCCAAGCAGCAACAACAACAACAGCAGGAATCGCCCTGTGGGACGCCGCCGCCAGCGTTGCCCGCGCGCCGTTACAACAACAACAACAACAACAACAACAACATTTTGACACCTTTTAACACAGTGCCGGCTAATCAGCTACAACAACAACAACTTCTGCAGCTGCAACAAATGCAGCGGAATCTTAACTTGGCCGCCAATTGGTCAATGCAGGTTCGTTACTTTTTCTGCTACTTTATTGATTCTCAGTGTCTGTCTGCTGCTTCTTCGTCTTCATATGTGTACACCCTGTTTTTACCATGGGGTGACTATGGGGTGTTACATTTGTGTATTGAGTAAAAAAATAAAAAGAAAATGTGTTTGCATATTTAAAAAACATTTTTGATATTAAACAATGAGCACAAAAGTAAAAAAAAAGTTAAAATAAGTAATTGCGAGTTTGAATAGAAAGAAAAGAACAGTTGATCTGCAAAATGTTAAATGTTAAAAATGTTAACCGACTGTACAGGGTATCTGTTAGTTCATGCTCTCTCTCTCTCTCACTTGTTTGTGGTGAGTTGCCTTGGCATAAGTTAAGTTTCCTTTTTGGAGCAACTCGATATTTATGTCACCTTGTTTTTATCGCCATCTCGCTCTTGCATGTAGCCTTGACAGCGCAGCAGGACTGTGAAAGGTGGCATCTCCTCCAACTTATAACAGTAGCTTCGTCACGGTGGCTTTATGTTATGTTTGTTGTTGTTGTTTTTAAGGTCAACTTGATTTATGTGCGAACATTTTATGGCTGACAATTTATGTGTGCATGAGTGTATATGTGTGTCTGTGTGTGTGCTTGCGTGATTAGAGAGCTGTTTGATCAATGTTAAAAGCATTTGGGTGAGAGCTGTACGCATAAATGTTATAATTGCTTATGCTTAGCGGGTGGTGAGTAGCTTAAGTAGCTGTTAACAGCGCTGTTAAGCTTTTAAGATTTTGTTTTTCTTCGAATTGGAATTGTAAGTAGTTTCAAACTAAATTTTAGAAAAGTTTAAATACAAAACCTACCAAAAAAGTTTCTACTTGGCTACACTCATAAATTATTTCCTATAAAATATTCCCAACATAAAGACATACGTCTAAAGTACTTAAGTAAAACGTATCATTAAACATAAGTGACCTTCTTGGTAAGAGATTTTGACATTTTTTTGATGTCATTTATTCTTATTCTGAGTCGCAATTAATTGATGCTATTTTGTCTTATTAAAGTTAATGTTTGTAGTAGGCCCAAACAAATTACGCCAATTAGCCTAAATCTCAAGTTGGTAACTGAAAAAAAGTATAAGAAGAAGACACATACAATTGCCTTATAAATCGTAAGACTTATTTTTCGGTCTGAAACATGCCAAATGACTTTTGATATGATAATCTTTGGGCGCGACTTCAACAATCTGAAAGATAGGTGGCGCCAGCTTGCGTACACTTAGAGAAATATATATGTAATATTTGATTTTATCAACAAAAGTGCTCAAAACATTTTTTCTGATTTTTAAACGTTATAAAAACTGCCCATAATTTCTCTCAGTGTACTTTTGGGTCAACGCAAAATGTGCGTCTGCTTATGTAAGATTTGATTTTATCAACAAAAGTGCTCAAAACATTTTTTCTGAGTTTTAATGTTTGATTTTTAATAAAAACTGCACACAATTTCTCTCAGTGTACTTTTGGGTCAACGCAAAATGTGCGTCTGCTTATGTAAGATTTGATTTTATCCACAAAAGTGCTCAAAACATTTTTTCTGAGTTTTAAACGTTAAAAAAACTGCCCATAATTTCTCTCAGTGTACTTTTGGGTCAACGCAAAATGTGCGTCTGCTTATGTAAGATTTGATTTTATCCACAAAAGTGCTCAAAACATTTTTTCTGAGTTTTAAACGTTAAAAAAACTGCACACAATTTCTCTCAGTGTACTTTTGGGTCAACGCAAAATGTGCGTCTGCTTATGTAAGATTTGATTTTATCAACAAAAGTGCTCAAAACATTTTTTCTGTTGTTTAATTTTTGATTTTTAATAAAAACTGCACACAATTTCTCTCAGTGTACTTTTGGGTCAACGCAAAATGTGCGTCTGCTTATGTAAGATTTCATTTTATCAACAAAAGTGCTCAAAACATTTTTTCTGATTTTTAAACGTTTTAAAAACTGCACATAATTTCTCTCAGTGTACTTTTGGGTCAACGCAAAATGTGCGTCTGCTTAATCCAGCTGTTTGTCGCCGGTGGTTGCATGGTGCAAGTTGTTGTTGCTGTTGTTGTCAAGCTGCAACGATGCGTTGCCACGTTTTGTGTGACAGCAGCTGGCTGCCAAGAGGCAGGCGTTGCAACGTTGCAACGTTGCAGCATTGCTTGCAACGTTTGCGGTTTTCAGCCAATTGAAAGTGAAAATCAAAAGCAAATGCAATGAACTCTTGGGCATGCCACAACGGCCAAACAACTCCTACACACTGCAAGTAGACGGGGGGGAGGTGTGGGAGTTGGGTTCGGCAACAACAGTTGGCCAAGATGCGGCGAAAGCGTCAACAGCAGCAGCTGCGTTAGAAAAATTCAAATTATGCATGCCACAACAACAACAACAACGAAGAGTATCGAGTGACAAACATAATAAGCTGCAATTGTTGTTGTTGTTGTGGTTGTTGTCGTGGTTGTTGTTGTTGCTGCTGCTTTTACCCATTACGTTTATAACGGCGTCTATTAAAGCCGCAAATCTTGGCGACATTTCGTAATGAGCCAATGCTTTTGGCTACCATATAACATTACCAACAGTAACAAAGACAGAGAGAGAGAGAGTGAGTGAGAGAGAGAGAGGGAGAGAGTCAGTGTGTGTGCGAGTGAGATAGCTGCAGCAATAGAGAGTTTATTTTGGCACTCGACTCGGGGCCCAAACAAAAGGCCATCAAATCAAATTGCCTTTTGTTTTGTTTAGTTTCCGACTTTTTCATTCCGGTTCATTTGCACCCCCCCTCCACCCTATAGCATACCCCCTTTCCCCCTTCAGTTGCAATTATGTTTGACCTTTGCCTTAACGTTTGAGAAAGGCGTTAACATAAATAGAAACACGAAAATTCTTTAGTTAATTACTAATCACTGAAAACCTTGGCGAACCCCGAACCGAACCCCTTCCTCTTCCTCTTCTTTGTTGTTTCTTTAAAAGTTTTGTTTGGTTTTGGGGGGAAAACCAAGTAAACAGCAGGAAAACATAATACAAATTGGGATTTTCGAGGCATTTTCAAGGCTCTTAAAGTTTCAGAATGTTTTTGGGGGGATTTTCTCAAACAAATTGGGATTTTCGAGGCATTTTCAAGGCTCTTACAGTTTTAGAATGTTTTTCGGGGGATTTTCTCAAACAAATTAAGATTTTCGAGGCATTTTCAATGTTTTTCGGGGCTCTAACAGTTTTAGAATGTTTTTCGGGGGATTTTCTCAAACAAATTGGGATTTTCGAGTCATTTTCAAGGCTCTTACAGTTTCAGAATGTTTTTGAGGGATTTTCTCCAAAAAATTGGGATTTTCGTGGCATTTTCAAGGCTCTTATAGTTTTAGAATGTTTTTGAGGGATTTTCTTAAACAAATTGGGATTTTCGAGACATTTTCAAGGCTCTAACAGTTTTAGAATGTTTTTGGGGGGGATTTTCTCAAACAAATTGGAATTTTCGAAGCATTTTCAAGGCTCTTACAGTTTTAGAATGTTTTTGGGGGGATTTTCGAAGCATTTTCAAGGCCCTTACAGTTTTAGAATGTTTTTGAGGGATTTTCTCAAACAAATTGGGATTTTCGAGGCATTTTCAAGGCTCTGACAGTTTTAGAATGTTTTTGGGGGATTTTCTCAAATAAATTGGGATTTTCGAGTAATTTTCAAGGCTCTTACAGTTTTAGAATGTTTTTCGGGGGATTTTCTCAAACAAATTGGGATTTTCGAGTCATTTTCAAGGCTCTTACAGTTTCAGAATGTTTTTGAGGGATTTTCTCAAACAAATTGGGATTTTCAAGGCTCTTACAGTTTCAGAATGTTTTTCGGGGGATTTTCTCAAACAAATTGGGATTTTCGAAGCATTTTCAAAGCTCTTACAGTTTTAGAATGTTTTTGAGGGATTTTCTCAAACAAATTGGGATTTTCGAGACATTTTCAAGGCTCTTACAGTTTTAGAATGTTTTTCGGGGGATTTTCTCAAACAAATTGGGATTTTCGAGGCATTTTCAAGGCTCTTACAGTTTTAGAATGTTTTTCGGCGGATTTTCTCAAACAAATTGGGATTTTCGAGGCATTTTCAATGTTTTTGGGGGGTTTTTCTCAAACAAATTGGGATTTTCGAGTCATTTTCAAGGCTCTTACAGTTTTAGAATGTTTTTCGGGGGATTTTCTCAAACAAATTGGGATTTTCGAGACATTTTTAAGGCTCTTACAGTTTCAGAATGTTTTTGAGGGATTTTCTCAAACAAATTGGGATTTTCGAGACATTTTCAAGGCTCTTACAGTTTTAGAATGTTTTTCTGGGGATTTTCTCAAACTTTTACATTTAAATTTGTTTATTTTGAGAAGTTTCAAACAATAAACAAAATCAAACTAAAAGCGCCAAAAAGTTTATATTACATTTAGCCAAACAAGTATAAAAAGTATATTTAAATGCTATTCGTAATTTATCTTCCAAAAAAAAACAATATACCAAGAGTTCTTTTTGCAAGAAAAACAAGCAATAAAAAGATTTAAGATTTCCAGGAACAATAATAAATAATGTAAACATAAGAAAACAAACTTACAGTCGATTTTTTTTTAGAACTTTTAAGTTTATTGCAAACAAAAATGCCAAAAGACTAAATTATAAACAATTTTAGGTTTTTTCCAAGATATTTTTAAAGATTTTTAACTTTAATGTACTTTTTTTATACCCTGAAACCATTGAAAATGGGTGAAAAGGGTATAAATGTTTTGTGCAAAGGTATGTAACAGGCAGAAGGAAGCATCTCCTATCCCATAAAGTATATATATTCTTGATCAGCATCAACAGCCGAGTCGATATATTAACGATCCCAGAGACAATAAGAGCTAGAGACTCCAGATTTGGAACATAATTTCGCCTAATCCCTAGGCAGTAAAAGTTTGTTTTAAATTTTCGATAACTTTCCCGGTTTTCGATATACGCATGTTATCGATAACAACAAAATCGTGATTTTGGAAAACTTTGAGATGACGTTTGAAAGATTAGACGAAATAATGACAATCTGTGAAAATTTTGATCGATAACTCTTCCCGTTTCCAAAATACGCATGTTATCGATAACAACAAAATCGTGAATTTGGAAAACTTTGAGATGACGTTTGAAACATTGGACGAAATAATGACAATCTGTGAAAATTTTGATCGATAACTCTTCCCGTTTCCCATATACATATGTTATCGATAACAACAAAATCGTGAATGTGGAAAACTTTGAGATGACGTTTGAAAAATTAGACGAAATAATGACAATCTGTGAAAATTTTGATCGATAACTCTTCCCGTTTCCGATATACGCATGTTATCGATAACAACAAAATCGTGAATGTGGAAAACTTTGAGATGACGTTTGAAACACTACACGAAATAATGACAATCTGTGCAAATTTTATTGAAATATATTGAGAAACATCGGAGATATGGAACATTGAAGTTAAGAAAGTATGCACTATAGGCCTATACACATATACATACTTCCAAGCACTCCGCTTAAAGTATGAGGTTCAGTGTATCGTCTAGTCGGCATTTCTCGACTAGATCCTTCCTACTTGTTTTTTTAAAGGAAACCATAGATTAAAAAATAATATTTGATATCCCTCAACTTTCATTTCATTCCATTCATATCGTGAACTCAATATTTTCTGACCTTAAAGTAGGTTATTCAATATTATTGAACGAAATTTCTTAATTAAATCTATCAACAACTTTTCAAAATTGTAGCAATAATATTTTGATTTAATCTAAAAGTTATTTTAGAATTTCCGAATAAAACTGAGGAAAGATAAATAAATGCAGGCACATCAAATCCCAAACATCATTATATATATATATATATATATATATGGTACTTTTGCAATCTCACACACTCCTAGAAAGATTTGCAAGGCGTGAGTTGGGGGCGTGGCTCGTTGCAGCTTCAAAAAGGCGAACCGAAATAAATGTGACTGTTGATTTGAGCACATTTTATACTCGCGGGAGTACCGGATGGGTGGAGAGGGGGTAGGGTAAGGGAAGGTGGGCACAAATTTGGACAGGTCCCACATAAATTTATCGAAGCGAGCGAGCAGAATTTCCTTTTCAGCCGGCTGCTGGCAAGTGCTATATTTATTTATAGTCCAAAAGTTGGCAACAAAAAAAAAAAAAAAAAAATAGAAAAATTTGTTTTTATGTCTATATCTGCATGTGGAAATGCTGCGAGATAAATGGAAATGGGTTAACTTCGTTTATTCATGAAACGGAAAATGCACTGAATGAAATAAATCTAGCAAAAATGCTAGAGAGAGAGGAGAGAGAGGAAGAGAAGCCGGCAAGATATCATAACAATTTAGTTTTTCATTGAATAAGAGGCTCGACTACTCGTGCAACAACATGCGGCAACAACGCTGTCAAGGCAATTTGTGTTGCAACGGTTTTCCAGCTCACAATGAAATTCCCCAAAACGCCAAAACGCTTAAAAAATGCCATCGCAGCAGCAATGTTGCAAGTGCTGCGTGCCTCGACTAGACGTAATTAAAAACCAAAGCCAAACCAAATACCAAACCAAATACAAACAAGTCGGCAAACTTTAATTGTTAAACTTTGTTAAAGTGTATTGAAATAAGTCTAGTTTGCAACTTATCGCGATGAAAACTCTTTACAGTTAGCAGTTAGCTAAATGCATTTTTCTCAAAGCATGCGGATAATATTTCGAAAGCAAACAAATTGCAAACACTTTATCGTATAAAAAATCTAACTTTTTATTTAACTAATTTATTGGTATGGCACTTTTTTTTAATGCTTTACGAATTATGTGATCGGAGATATTTTTATGCCTTGAAAATGGCTAAAAAGGGTATAAAGGTTTTGTGCAAAGGTACGTTACAGGCAGAAGGCAGCATCTCCGACCCCATAAAGTATATAAATTCTTGATCAGCATCAACAGTCGAGTCGATATGTTATCGATTCCTGAGACTATAAGAGTTAGACCCTCCAGATTTGGAACATAAGCTCGTCTAATCCCTAGGCTTGTTTCAAATTTTCGATAACTTTCTCGGTTTTCGATATACACATGTTATCGATAACAACAAAATCGTGAATTTCGAAATCTTTGAGATGGCGTTTGGAACATTAGACGAAATAATGATATTCTGTGAAGTTTTTATCTAAATCGGTTCAGAATCACTGGAGTTATGGAATCATGAAGGTAAGGAAAGAGATATGGAACATTGAAAGTAAGGAAAGTATGCAGAATTCGCGTGGAGTTCAGGGCATCGTCTAGTGGGGATATCGCGAGCCTTCTTGAGGATTTGTGTGTAAAAAACAGCTTTTCTGGTTCATGATTGACTGATTGAATGATTGTTTCTAGTAAGTTGATGAAAAGTTATGTTGATGGATAAACTTTTACATATTTTTTATAAGTTTACGTTGAGAAAACATTCTACAAAAATACTTGAATTGTCGATAACGAAATGTTTTTAGCTGATTGAATGATAAAAGATTGATAAAAGTCTTACTGATTGAATGATTGATCTTGGTATATTGATAAAATATAAAGACAATGGGTAAGAAACTTGATAAAAGTAAGACAAATACTGTAAGAAACTTGATACAAGTTTTTGTCTTACTTTTATTAAGTTTGTCTGACTTTTATTAAGTTTCTTACAGTATTTGTCTTACTTTTATTAAGTGTCTTACTTCTATTAAGACAATGGGTAAGAAACTTGATAAAAGTAAGACAAATACTTTAAGAAACTTAATAAAAGTAAGACAAATACTTTTATCAAGTTTCTTTATATCAATATACCAAGAGCAATCATTCAATCAGTAAGACAAATACCTTTATCAAGTTGCAAGTATAAGAAACAAGAAACTCGTAAATAAAGTTTCACTAACTTATATCCTATAAACATTAATCCATTTCAAAATCCAGGGTACCTAAAAGTTATAACTAACTCAAGTTAAACTTTTTCTTTTGTGTTTTGCTCGCCACAACAATTTGTTTGTCTAGCGAAAAGAATGCGCTTAAAAGCCAAAGAAAGCCGTTGCCAACACAGCGACTAATTAACTGAAGTATCAGCCATATATATACATATATATACAAATACTTGAACAGATAACGCTTTAGCCTTGATTAGCTGGGGTGCAACCAGTTTGGGCTTTGGCTGTTTTGTGTGAAATCGTCGCCAGCTCATTAGGCAATTGCCATACCGGAAACTATTTGGCCATAATATTTGGTCTGAACACTTGTTGCTGTTGCCTTGTTGGCCAATTAAGCCATTTCCATGCCATCTCCATACGCTGTTGCATGCCGCAATCTGTCCGTAGTTGTGGCAGCCTTTGATTGACATATTGATACAGTTTGTTTTTTTTTCCGGCCTCTTTTGACAGTTTTATTGAACGACAGCTTGTGATTTCTTTGAGTCTCTTTCAACAATGGCCAAACAATCCGTTTGCCATTGAAAGCATCTCTCAAGTATGGAGCGTTCGAATGTGGTACAAGTGCTTGCTGCGTCTGGCTAAGAGCCATGAAATTGCCTTTGCCACAACGCTAGAGTGGGCATAATTAACAATAAGTGTGGCTATCTAGCATAGAAGCATCAAATCCACAAAGGGTCCAAACACCGTGAGAAAAAATGTGATTATTTGTTCATTGTTTCGTAGCTAAACTTTAGATTGCTTTAACTTCATCCAACGTGATCGGATTTCTGAAACAGAGGGATTTTCAATCATGGCTTGACCTCTAAAGGAAAACTTAAACTTTCAGTTCAGAATTTATATTCAATCCCAAGAAATATTCCTCATAAAACTTCCCACAACTATAACTTTGTCAAAACTGAACCGATTTATGGGCTTAAGCTCTTAATCAAAACTGAAACTCAATTTCAGTTCAGAATTTATATTCAATCCCAAGAAATATTCCTAATAAAACTTTCCACAGCTATAACTTTGTCAAAACTGAATAAATTTTTGAAAATGAACGCTTATTGGCTTGACCTCCAAAGTAAAACTGAAAATGAATTTCAGAATTTATATTCAATCTAATAAATAATAAATAATAATAAAAAATAAAAAATAATAAATAAATAATAATCTAATAAAACTTCCCACAGCTATAACTTTATCAAAACTGAAGTGATTTGAAAATAAACTCTTATTGGTTTGACCTCTAATATAAAACTGAAAATGAATTTCAGTTCAGAATTTATATTCAATCCCAAGAAATATTCCTAATAAAACTTTCCACAGCTATAACTTTGTCAAAACTGAACCGATTTATGAAAATGAACGCTTATTAATAACGATTTAACTTCTTTAATTGAAACGCATTTCAAGTTGGAAAAGTAAAATTTTGGTTATTTTTTACTGGTTTCAAACTTTCTAACGGTCATAACTTCGCTAAAACTCAACTGATTTTCAATATCTAAGGCTTTTTAGTCATGTACTGATCTCTAGAATAAAACCTCATTCAAAGTTGTTGACGAGTTTCAACTTTAGTTAACTTTCAACAGCAATAACTTCGTCAAAAGAGTACAGATTGTAAATTTGCTCCAATCTTAAGAACTCAGACTTTAAGAAGACTTTCTTCGTACACTTAGGAACTTGGATTTCGAATATTTCCTATTTGTCTTTATTATCTGTTTCTTTAATCTCATTAAACCATTTTTTTCGTGCGTATTCAAATGAAATTACGTATATTCCTCTTTCACACGATTTTTTTTGTTCAGAATTCACCCCTATGACTCACAGACCCAAAAATACACAAAAATATACAAATAAAAATTTCCCACCATATTATTAAAATGTTCGCTGAGCTGTTGTTGTTGTAACTATCTTCCGCTGCTGCTGTCTCTTCTCCTTCTTCTTCTTCTTCTTGTTTAAATGCGTTTTAAACTTAAACGCTGTTAATTTCGCTGTTACGCTTGAGACAACCACAACAAACGACTCAAAGCATCTAGATAACATATGAGCATAAAAAAGAAAAGAAATTTCCCAGTTACATGAGCAATATTTTCACCCAAAAGAAATGAAATCAAAATCAAAAGAGGGAAGTTAAGAGCTTTGACTATATGTTCATGATATCAATCCAGCAATCCTGTTGATTTCTTCTTGAATGCTGTCATGTGTAATTGCTATTCACCACCACCAGCAACAACAACGAAAACTCAACACAACAACAACAACAACAATGAAGCTTTTAACTGTCGTTGCTGTTGTTGTCGAGCTAGAATTTATTATTTCCGCCAACATGCACAAAAAAAGAAGAAGAGAAACAGCGAGAGAGTGGGAGAGAGAGAGAAAAAAGGGTTGACAGGCATACTTTGTTTCATTGAGTCATGGCGAGCAAGCAGCGCAGCAGCAGCGGCGTCAGCGCCGGCAGAGCAACAGGTACGCATGCGCAACGCTGCTGAGGGTGGCCGCTGAAGGGGAACGCCGCAGCAGAAAACGCAGCGAAACGCGTTCAGTACTGCGGGCTGCTTTACTTTAATTTGGTCTAGCTTGTATTTGTTGTTGGTTTTTTGGTTTTAGTGTTTTGTTTTTGTTACAGTTGTTGCTGTTATCGGCGCAATTCCGCCTTGTGAAATTTGCTGCTCTGTTGAGCTTTTTTCTATGTTTTTTGTTTTGTTTTTATTTTACACTTGATGAACTCTGTCTGTCTCTGGCAAATGCAGTTAGGGGGAGATAAGAGCGCGCGAGAGAGAGAGAGAGACAGAGCGAGATGTGCACTTGTATGGTGAGGTGTAAAGTATATTCAACAGAGTACTTTACAGTTTGACTCAATGTAAAGGATATTTAAAACTGTTAACCAATGAGAATGTAATGGATTACATTCTCATTGACTGTTAACAGCAATGTTTAACATTAACAGCGCTTTAACATGTTCACAGAGTACTTTACAGTTTGACTCAATGTAAAGGATATTTAAAACTGTTAACAATGAGAATGTAATCTGTATTACATGTTAAACATTGCTGTTAACAGTCAATGAGAATGTAATACAGATTACATTCTCATTGCTGTTAACAGCAATGTTTAACATTAACAGCGCTTTAACATGTTCACAATAGCAAAATAAACGAATTTGAGTTGCTTCTTAAAGCGTCACACCTTGGCGACTCCAAAAGTTGCAAAGGTTGTTATCATAATTTCAATTACTCGTTAATCTGCAACTCAAATTCGCTGGAATTGCAATTGCCAAGAGGCATTTTTCTAGCTTTTGTTTAAAGCTTAGCACAATAAACGAACAAACGAACCACCCAACCACCCAAAGCACTAATAATAAAAACAAACATTTGCCTAGGTCAAAGCAATCATCACAAAATATCTGAAAGCCAAATAGAAGAGTGGGCGAAAGATCCAGAAGATTCGTAGCAAAGAAGAGAAACGTTAAAATCACAAACTCAAACAATTTGGCATTACACATTGTTTGTTGTTGCTCAAAACTAATTTGATGGCTAAAGCTAAAGCTGAAACTGAACAATAACACAGCCAGCAACAAATTGAAATGCTCGTCGTAATAAGGTCAAATGTGTTGCATATAAAAAAGGTCACGGAAACGTGGGCGCTGCTCAGCGCGCTATCAGGCGCCATTTCATTGGGTGGGTGGCCTCCACTTCCTTGGCTCCAATGCAAAGCTGAATGCGCCCCAAGCAGCCAAAAAGCGACGAAAAACGTAGATAGCGATGAGACCCAGACCTCGGCTTCGTCGACATTGTCGTTGCAGTCCTTTCCGCCACAAAACAAAGTCAAAAACCAAACAAAGACCTCGAAGGAATGTGACTGGAAAGAACTTCATGACTATAGGATGCCCTGTAAAACGGTTTTAAAGAAGTATTCAAGTTAAATATTGAAAGGAATGCAAAACTTGAAGCTTCTTCAACAGTTTTTGCTGTTTTAATGGTAATTTATGTTAACTAAAAGTATTTAGAAATATGGAGAATAGTTAGAATAAGTTTCGTACTTCATTTCATTGATCAAAAAGTAAAAAAAAAAATTTCTAATATTTTTTCCTATTTCAAAAATATTTTCTTCATGTTAATTTTTTGGAATTGCGTAGATTCGTCAGATTTCTTTCTAAAACTTTAATTGTTTTGGGCATTTTATGTAAAATTAAATTATTTAGAAGTAAGGATAATCGTTAGAATGAGTTCCATTGATCAAAAAGTTAAAAAAAAATATTCAAAAATGTTTTTCATTTTTTAAAAACATTTTCATGTTAATTTTTTGAAATTGCGTAGATTTGACAGATTTCCTTCTAAAACTTTTATTGTTTTGTGAATTTTTGAAGTACACCTTCAACATTTGCAAGATTTTATGGTATCTCATTCAATCTTGTTTTTGCTGTTTTAATAGTAATTTTATGTTAAAAAATATATTTATAAAAAAGTATAATAGTTAGAATGAGTTTCCGTACTTCATTTCATTAATAAAAAGTTAAAAAAATATTTTCAAAAATGTTTTTCCTATTTCAAAAACATTTTCTTCATGTTATTTTTTTGTAGTTGCGTAGATTCGTCAGATTTCTTTCTAAAACTTTTATTGTTTTGGGCATTTTTGGCGTACACCTTCAACATTTTTAAGATTTTATGGTATCTCATTCAATCTTGTTTTTGCTATTTTAATGGTAATTTATGTTAAATAAAAGTATTTAGAAATATGGAGAATAGTTAGAATAAGTTCCGTACTTCATTTCATTCAACAAAACGTTAAAAAAAAATTTCAAATTTCTTTTTCCTATTTCAAAAACATTTTCTTCATGTTATTTTTTTGTAGTTGCGTAGATTTGACAGATATCTTTCTAAAACTTTTATTGTTTTGGGCATTTTTGAAGTACCCCTTCAACATTTGCAAGATTTTCTGGTATCTCATTCAATCTTGTTTTTGCTGTTTTAATGATAATTTATGTTAAATAAAAGTATTTAGAAATATGGAGAATAGCTAGAAAAGGTTTCGTACTTCATTTCATTAAGCAAAACGTTAAAAAAAAAATTTCAAAAACATTTTTCATATTTCAAAAATATTTTCTTCATTTTAATTTTTTTGGAATTGCGTAGATTCGACAGATTTCTTTCTAAAACTTTTATTGTTTTGGGCATTTTATTTAAAATAAAAGTATTTAGAAGTAAGGATAATAGTTAGAATGAGTTCTGTACTTCATTTCATTGATCAAAAAGTTAAAAAAAAAAATTCAAAAATGTTTTTCATTTTTTAAAAACATTTTCATGTTAATTTTTTGAAATTGCGTAAATTCGTCAGATTTCTATCTAAAACTTTTATTGTTTTTGGCATTTTTGAAGTACACCTTCAACATTTGTAAGATTTTATGGTATCTCATTCAATCTTGCTCGACGTAGCATGCTCAAAAATCCAGGAAATATTGCACATAAATCTTTTTTTTGGGAGGATCTACCTTCTTCCGGTGCTTTCATGCATTACGCCCGCATTAAGCCTTTCGGGCTACAGGGTGCATAAAAATATATAAACTGAAAGCAAAACAATGCCAGAGAAAAACGTTGAAATAATGACAGCCCCAGGAGGAGGCCTGGCTGCATATTCTTTTCGTTGTTGTTGTTTATGATGATGGTTATTTTTCTGCTCTCTTTGTATGTGTGGGGCAGAGGGGGGTGAGGTGGTGTGGTATCCAACTCACTGACAATTGTGATGCTGAAATCAAAACACGACTGAAACAAACAACAATGCAACAGACAAAAAAAAAGTGCAGCTAAACAATACCTAAAGGGAAGGGGTAAGGGTGGCTAACGGGTACGCATATTATCTATGTGGCCATTAATGAAAATGGCCAACATGCGACATGACTGAGGAAGAGAGGGTGGTGTGTGGGGGCAAGGGGTTAAGAGGGGGTGCAGTCTGTGTGTGCCCGCATTGTTTTCATTTGAGAAAAGTGCTCCGTTTTCGCATGCTTAATTATGGCCATTGACATGCAACATGTTGCACGGACAGCCCCGCATCTCGCTCTCTGCAAACTAATAAGCGACCGAGGCAATTTGGCATTGTTGTTGTTGCTGCCACAGTTGCACAGATGCAGAGTTGCTGCAAAGTTTTGTCTTCTCTCCAGTTCCAGAGCCTATCAAATTAATCATGCGGTATCGCATTTCGCCAAAACAGTCAACAGCCAACAGCCAAACAGTGCCAGTTGCATTTATAGCTCAATTCGTACTTGGCTGCCACCCATTTGTGCCGCATGTGCCACAGCAACACTTGCCTGGCAATTTATGTTTTTTTTTGTTTTTTTTTTGGCTGCGACATAAATTACTTTCAGGCCTGGCAAAAAGAGCTCTTTAAATTTAGACTCTCATGCTGGTGTTGCCGCTTGTTGTGGCATGCTACCGTATCTATATACGTTGTTGCATCTGTGTGTTGCTTTTAGTGGCTCATAAATCAACTGAAAACTTTGGTTTACAGGTTTTGGTGTTTGTTTTAATTAGTTTTTTGCACTTCTTTTATTAGTTTCGGTTATTGGCAAATAAGCTCTTTTATTCAGCTGCGAGTGTCAACAATTGGTTTTTGTTTAGTTTAGCTAACTTCCGCTTTTATGCTATTTGAGTTATGAACACAAAACTTAGTATAAGTCATAAAAAAGAGCAGTGATATTACTCGTTGTTACGAGTATCGTTATGTCTTGAGTGGCACTTAAAATCCTTTGCAACTTTTGTTTACAACCCTTTAAAACCACGAGTAAATCGTACATCAAACTTTCTATACTTAAAAGCCTTGGAACCGGTTTGGAAATATGAGGGATTGTAAACTAATAAACTAGAGGCAGCATATTAAGCACCTGATCCATAGGCAAATTTGTTTAAATTTATCGATAACACTTGTTATACACTTGTTATCGAAACCAAATTTACATTTTTTATATACGCTGGTTATCGATAACAAACTCAGATTTTCGATATACGCTTGTTATCGATAACAATTTGACATTTTTTATATATGCTGGTTATGGATAACAAATTCGTATTTTCGATGTACGTTGGTTATCGATAACAAATTCTCATTTTTGATACACGTTGGTTATCGATAACAAATTCACATTTTCGTTATAAAGTTGTTATCGATAACGTGTATATCGAAAATGTGAATTTGTTATCGATAACAACTTTACATTTTTTATATATGCTGGTTATCGATAACAAATTCGCATTTTCGATATACACTTGTTCTCGATAACAATTTTACATTTTCGATACACTTTGGTTATCGATAACAAATTCACATTTTCCATATACACTTCTTATCAATAACAAAATCGCATTTCGATATACACGTGTCATCAATAACAAATTCTCATGTTCGATACACGTTGGTTATCGATAACAAATTCACATTTTCTATATACGCTTGGTTACCGATAACAAATTTACATTTTTGATACACGTTGGTTATCGATAACAAATTCACATTTTCTATATACACTTTTTATCGATAACAAATCATACTTGAAGTTTCCAAAATGAGCTTAAGCTATACAATCAAACATAAAGGTTTTTTAAATCTGAACAAATTTCAAAGAAATTAGCTAAAAATTAAGAAAGATATCGAAGATTAAAGTTTACCTAAGCGGCCAATCGTCAGCCTTCTCCTTTTCTCTACACTGTACTGGAAATGAAATAAAATTTAATAAATAAACGCAAGAAAAAATCCTTTCAAGAGTTTAACTCAATTTAATCCATTCAGCTTCCTCTCTACTCCTCTCCACTTCCGCTACTCTCTTCTTCGCTCTGACACACTAAATCGCTGCTGTTTTTATAGCCAAATCCTCAGCTGTAGCCAACTTAATGCTAATGAGTCACGCGCCGCGCCTGAACGCATTAAATAAATAATTTAATTTCAAGAAAAATTATTCCAGCTTCCAGGCAAAAAAAAAAGAAGAAATATAAACACGACACAAACACTCACACTCAAACGTTTCAAAAATGTGTTAAAAGGCAATTAAACGCAATTAGCCAATTAGCATGGGTCATCAGCGCCAGCAACAGCTAGTTGGCCAAGTTAGCAGGCTTGCAGCAAGAACAACAACAACACCAACAAGTAGTCAAATACATTAGCAACAACTTCCGTTAGAATAAAAACAGAAAACACCAAAAAAAAAAAAAAAAAACATTTAAAATTGTGCACGCTGTGTTTTTTATTTATACCCTTAACCCATTGAAAATGGGTATTTCGTTTCCGATATACACATGTTATCGATAACAACAAAATCTTCAATTTGGAAAACTTTTTGATGCAGTTTAAAAGATTAGACTAATAATGACAATCTGTGAAAATTTTATTGAAATCGGTTCAGAAACACTGGAGATATGGAGTATTGAAATTAAGAAGGTATACACTATACGCGTATACATACACACACTCACACATACTTGCAAGCACTGACTGTATGCGTAAAGTATCGGGTTAAGGGTATAGTCTAGTCGGGATTTCTCGACTAGAGTCTTCTTACTTGTTTCTTTTTTTAAGCGTGCAAATCGTTGTCCCAATTTTTCAAGCATAAAAACTGACGACCGCTAGAAATAGAGAGCGCCAGAGAGCAGGGGGGGGGGGGGGGGAAGTGATCAAAGAGCTTTGCTCATAAAGTTGCTTGAATATGACTTTTAAAAAAAATATTGTTATAATAATATCTTTTATTTTGCAATCAGCAAATGCGAGTAGACACATAAAAAAGAATTATTATGCAATTCTTTTTTTCGGAGTTCGTGTCTTTTTTATTTAATGCATGATAATGCTTTTCAGACGGCGACTCACTTAACACATGTGTGTAATTGTGTGTGTGCTTGTATATAATGATCATAAGTTATTTTTTATAAGGTGCCCCGCTTCGTTGGGCAAGCTACCTACCTGTCTGCCACATGATGACCTAACAGCGCAGCTCAAGAACTTATTTAATATGCTTTGACTTGATGAGAAGAGATTTCTTCTTCGAGTGGTCATAAAAACTCAAGATGGAATTGAAGTAAGATAAGAAAGAAGAAGGCATAAACATCGTAAGAAAGTTAACATGAAGATGAGAACAGAAGCTTACGAACTAATTATGTGTTAAGTAGGTGGGTGGCGATGGTTAACTTAGCTATAAGAATGGAAGGTTGGTTTCTTTAAGCTTTCGGCAACTTAAGTTGGCATAAGCTATAAGAAAGCAAGGAAGGGAAGATACAAATATAATGATATTCTAGAACTTGCTTTATGAGCTTAAGTTAAGATCAGATTACTTTGCCTAAACTATAACCGGAAGAAAGTCAAGACAAGCTTTGCTGTCCAAACAGAAGCTTAAGAAAAACTTTTGACTCTCATAATTTCGAATAAGGAAACTTGAGATGGAATAAACTGAAGACACAAAGATAAGATAATGATATTTCAGAACTTGCTTTATGAGCTTAAGTTAAGATCAGATTAGCTTGCCTAAGCTGGAATCGGATAATAATATAATGATATTCTAGAACTTGCTTTATGAGCTTAAGTTAAGATCAGATTACTTTGCCTAAAATATAACCGGAAGAAAGTGAAGACAAGCTTTGCTGTCCAAACAGAAGCTTAAGAAAAACTTGGTTAGTATAGCAACTTTGAGATCGGTTCAAAGCTGTTGCGAAACGGAAATTTGCTTAAAATTTGCTTTCATCCGTCCAAATGCGAATCTGCTGAAGACATTACTGCAATCGCTCAGAAGAATTAGGGGCGCGTAGAAATCTGCTTCAAAACAGCTATAATGTCAAATTTCACGGCTTAAGATTGGTTTTTTAAATCAAGGTTTCCGATAATAATAGTGCTCATGCCTAAACTTGAAACGAAGATAAAGAAAAAGATGAAGAAGAAGACGAAGATAAAGAAAAGGATGAAGAAGAAGACGAAGATAAAGAATGATGTTATTTATAATCAGAAAGCAACATTCAATATGCCAAATTTAGCTGCTTATAATTTCATGGCTAAGCTATTTTGATAGAAACAGAAAGCAGCTTTCTAACCATTGCCAAAAAAATACAAAATTTCACAACCATTACTTTACAGCTGCCTACACAAAATAGCTATACTATATATATACTATATTGAACAAACGATGATCAAATTGGATTGTTTCGTTTCGTTTCTTTTCTTTCGCACATGAATTTTTGATTAGTTCAGTTCGTTGAACTGGTTTGCCTTAAAAGTGAATTCTGCCAAAAATCACAAAAAAAACAAATAATAAAATACCAAATATGTACATATAGATGAGATGAGCGATATCTGTATATATAATGTGTGAACGCAGTAAAATCGCGTGTGTTGCTTAATAAATAATGCTATTTGGGAAAAATTGACGCGTTCCGTATTTTAAAAACAATTTCCAACGCCATTTGAGTTTATGGTCAGCTCTAAAACTTATTGCTAACGGGCACTAAAGTTTTATGTTCTCGGCCAGATGCTGGATGTTGCAAGAACAGAAGCAAGCAGCAAAACCATTTTAATTTCCAAATAAATTCCAAATTTTTGCTCTCAGGATAATGTTAACACCTTCTTGGCTTATAACATAAAGTTTGAATGCACTTAGCCAACTGAACATATTAAATTGCACTTGCAATCGAAAAAGAGGAAGAGTGAGTGAGAGAGAGCAACGTCAGCGTTAGCGTGGCAAATTAATGTTACTTCACATACTGAATTATGAGCTTGCCACAAGCGGCGCATAAATAAAATCAGTCTACCGACACGACCCAAAAGAATCAAAATACACACCGGCAAAGTGCAAAAAGCAAAAATTGCAAAAGGTAAAGCTCAAATACCCTATCGGAAGTAGGAAGTTGTGTATTATTATAACAGCTATGATTGGTAATGATAAACAATCGATCTGTAGCTAAATCTGTAGCTGAATCTGATAAAAATCCCACAAGAAAAATAAATTTTTTCCAAAAAAAATTTCTTTTTAATCGTTTTTCTCTGTTGTGAGTATGTAAATCTACCTGATTTGAACATATAAATAGTATTTCATCATAAATAGCCCCCATACCAAGTTTCATCAAGATATCTTAGCTGAAACCCAAGTTCTGATAGGCGAGTTTTACCCGATTAGTATGGAATAGTTGAAGCGTTGCCAACTTCATGTATTACGCATTACATAATAAAATTGGAATAATCTTTTTTCCCTTAAGTTGAATATTACTGATATAATAATATACAACTTCCTATACTTCCGATAGTGTAGTTCAAGATTGGTAATGATAATAAAGCTATCTGTAGCTAAACCAAATGTATGAAACTGATTAAAATAGTATGAAGTTTTTTAAAAAAATTTCTTTACAATCGTTTTTTTCTGTTTTGAGTATGCCAATCTAACTGATTTCAACATGTATATAGTATTCCATCATAAATAGCCCCCATACCAAGTTTCATCAAGATATCTTAGCTGAAACCCAAGTTCTGATAGGCTAGTTTAACACGATTCCGAACTGAATTACTATGGAATAGTTGAAGCGTTGCCAACTTCATGTATTACGCATTACATAATAAAATTGGAATACTCTTTTTTCCCTTACCATTAAAATGGAAAAAATCCATCTCAAAAAGGAAAGAATGAACCCAAAAAAAAAACAAAAAACAAAAAAAAAACGTGCCAAACTTTTGTTCACGGCGTCATCGTTGTTGTTGTTGTTGAAGCTCCAAGCTCATCATGTATGCAGGGCGCGCATTATGTTTGGATTTTTAACCCCCTCACCCTCCCGCTCACCAATCAACCCATCCCACTGCAAGACAGCGGTAAAAATTTGCCGCACGAGTGTCGAACCTATTTGTAGTTATCAGAAAATTAAAAAGAACGTGTGCCAAAAGGGGTGTGCGGGGTATGGGTAGGGTGGGGGGGGGACAAGTCAAGCAACGGTAGACGCTGAGACTGAGGTAACGCGCAGTCGTGCGATTCTAACTGTGCTTTGGAGTAAGTGAAATAAATTTATCGACGAGCGAACGACGAAGAAGAAGAAGAAGGTTCAAATGTTAAGGCAATGTTACGACAACGGGACGCAGCAAAAGACAAAAACAACATGAACGACAACAACAACAGCTACACCACCCCAACGATACCGTTATCACACTGTGCTACTGTGCTTTTATTTTATGCTGTCGAGCGCGCAATCTTGGCACGTTTTACGATGCCAAACGTCGCGTAACTACTTTAGATATCAATTTGCATTTAATGACTTCATAAGGCGGCATGTAAAGCGACAACAACAATCACTTAAAATCACATGTCACGCCTGCATTATATTACATGCAGTTGTTGTTGCATTTTAAGGAATGCGCTCAACGGCAATTGTAGCAAACTTTTCACCTTGAAAATGCATTAACAGAACGCGGGAGAGAGAGAGAAAGAGAGAGGGAGAATATCTAACAGAAGCTCTCACCACGCTGTACTGTTTGCTTTGTTATTGTTCATGTTGATTACGGTAAATCGGATTAGGAGAGTTTAACCCTAAGTGTGGTGTGGTTGCGTGGGCAAAAAACTCACCACAGTGGATGTGATTGAGTATTAGCTTTAGGAGAGTTTGATTAACCCTATGTGTGGTGTGATTGCGTGGGCAAAAAACTCACCACAGTGGATGTGATTGAGTATTAGCTTTAGGAGAGTTTGATTAACCCCATGTGTGGTGTGGTTGCGTGGGCAAAAACTCACCACAGTTGATGTGTTTGAGTGACACTTGAGTATTAGCTCACGGTCATGCATGTGCTTGTTAAATGTGGATACCTCCTCTATATATAAGCGAGCCGACATGCTAAGTATCATCGCACATGTGTGTGTAATTATATTGTTGGGCTTCATCAATAGTTAAATAGCAATTTTCAAGTTCCGTTCAGGCGTATTCCCCGCTGCTGCTGCTGCCAGTGTCTGTGCGTTTTGCATTTCCGTTCTATGTGCATGACAGCCACTCCCCACACGTCCGTCCGTCCGTTCGTCCGGTCCGTTTCGTTTCGTTCCGTTCCGTTCCGTTCCGTTCCGTTCCGCCGCATTGGCTTTGGTCAACGAAGGCCAATGGCTTTTCGGAAAAGCCAACCTGCAACAGGTTAGCCAGCCCACCTGCAGAACATTTCACTCGATTGCGATCGTGTTCTGTTGCAAGCATTGAGCTTCACTGCCATAAAAATTGATTGGGCCTTTTGCCAGCTGATAATTGAGTGTAAAGGAAAAGGTTTCTTGCCAAGCTACTAAGACCAAAATTGATTTTATGTGGCGAAAGGTCTCCGTTTAGAAAGCTGGCATTTCACATTTTTGTTTGAAGCATTTAAATGATAAAATGGAGAACTTTTTGGCAGGCGTTGGCCATTGCAAACCGTTAGCAGAAATTGGCCTAAAGGGGTATGCCATAGTCGTACATGCTGCTGCTGCTGCTGCTGCTGTTGTTGTTGTTTCCATTCCGCTCCTATTAATTCAATTAAATTCCACAGATTTCAGTTCCATAGAATATTTTTTTTGGTATTTATGCTGTTGTTCTGGTTGGCCTTTTATTTTTTGAAAGTATTTTTTCGACCGTGCCACAGCAGCAACAAAGCGATTTTAATCAATTTAAAGCGTAATCAAAGCATTTGCGTGATTCGCAAAAATTATACATGAAAGGCTGCAAAAGAGACAGAGAGAGAGAGAGAGAGAGATAGAAAAAAACTTGCGTACTTTTTTTTTTTTTTTTTTTTGAAGTGTTGTCTTTGGTTGCAGGCGCAATCCAAATTGAAGCTACTTGAAGCTTGAAAAATGCTGGCTACAATTCCGCCTGCAGCTCCACAAATTTCAATTGGCTAAAATAGAGCAACAAAAACAAAAAAAAAACGAAAAAGTTTTGAAAATTGTTTTGGGGCTTTATAAAATTTGCTAATTCATTCAAAATATTTGTTTAAAGCAATAGCAAAGCGTTGATAAATGTTTCCAAAAGAGTTGTGCGGGGAAAAAATACTTATATCTGCGGGTTGATGATAAAATGATTGAACAAGTGACATTTTGTGAGTTTAAAGGTGTAAAATTTATCATTTATAAGGCAGCTTACCTTAGTTTAGGGTTAAGAGTTGAAAACAGAAAGGTTTAAGAGTTGAAAATAGAAAGGTTTTCATTAAAAATAGTTAAGTTTTGTTTGAATTTTGGTAACTTAAACCTTGAAGAAATTTATTTTTTTATATTTTTCATTATTTTATTGAACAAGTGACATTTTGTGAGTTTTTGGGTGTAGATTTATCTATTTATAAGGCAGTTTTTGTTAGTTAAGAGTTTAAAGTTGAGAACAGAAAGGTTTAAAGTTGAAAATAGAAAGGTTTTCATTAAAAATAGTTCAATTTTTATTGAATATTAGTAACTTGAATGTATATTATAGCCCATTATAGTCGGGGAACAGGGGTAAATTACCCCCTTGAAAAAGTGGGTAAAAGTGAATTTGTGGGAGGGGGGGGGGGGGGGGTAAAAGGGAAATTTGAAAGGGAGAAGTTAACCTTTTTTATACTTGTAGAATTTTTATTTTTTTTTTTTTTTTTTTACCAATTGTTGGGTAATGTCAGTTCCACAAAAATATTTAGTAATGATTAAACTTCCCCGGCCGCTGTTATACCCTAAAGATAATTATTTCCCAATGAAAGCAGTAAGGAATCAAGCTTTAAAGTATTTTTTATTGTATTTAGTAGAACATTTTGTTGCTTTTTAAACATTTAATTAAACTACAATCAAATCAGTTGCGACACAAACGCGTTAAATAACAATTGAAGTTGATTGTGCGTAAAGAGAAAACAACAAAAGAAACAACGACAACAATAAGCCGCACCACCACACCCACAACAACAACAAAAGGGTTCAGGCTCCATTAGGGCGCCATTTAAAATAACATTTGTTCGCCCCCAAGATTACAACAACAAAAAAAGGTGGCCCGCAAAACAAAAGCAAAATGCCAGTTGACTCAGTGTCAATACCAATTGCAATGTGGCAAGGTGGTTGGGTGGGCAGAGGAGAGAGAGATACTTGCAACATGACAGCAATGAAAATTGAAGATTTTGTTGTTGTTGTAGTTCAACAAAGCGTTGCCTAATCAAGGTCAAATGAGCGGACAAAAAGATATCTGCCGCGAATAGGGCAGGTATTTTCTATAAATATATATATATGCTTAGTAGTTATCTGTCTGACGGATATCGTATATTGAAATGCGTTCCACTTCGCAGCGTGTGCATTTCAGTTATGTGATAGATACATATGTATCTGACAGATGCACGCAGCGCAAATAGCTGCAATTAAACCCAAACTGCGACACACTCGGCGTATGAGTAACCTAATTTTTGTTTTCCATACGTGCCAAAGATATGATCAAATAAAAAATTGTTATATATATCCGAATTCCAACGCAAAATGTGCATAAAAGATGCCAATAATAATAATTGTTAATAATAATAAAACACTTGTTGAGCAAAAGACAAAAAAAAAAGATGCCGGACAACAATTAAAGCTTTAAAAGTTTTGTCATTGTTGTTTAGCTTATTGTTGTTAGTTGTTGCTGTTGTTGTTGTTGTTGTTGCGCAGTCATGTGAGAAAGTTGTGCCAAATGCAGATTTAAACATAATCATAATGTGTCCAACACTCAATCTTTTTGTTAACTTCAACATGTTTTTTATTTCATTTTTTAGTGGGCGTATTTTTCTTTAATTTTTGGAGGGTAACATAATTGTAATGACAACAATTTGTTGAGTTTATAACATTTGCCGTTGTTGGTCAAGTCGACAGAGACAATTTGTGTGTTTCCTTGACATTTTAAAGCAAATTGTTGCAGTCAGTAGTATGCCCGGATTGTGTGGCATAACAATGGCATTAGATATGCCGCATATGATATGGTATATGGTTTAGTTGTATTGTTTTTTTCTTGCTGGTGTAAGCCAAATCTTTGCTAAATCATAATTGCAACAACGCTGTATCGAATCGGACAGCGATTACAGATTATTATATCGTAATCATTATAATATTAATGTGTGCAGTTTGAACCTTTTGAGCTCTAACTATCTTAAACTATACAAAACTCAAACCCTGAACCCATTGAAAATGGTTAAAAAGGGTATAATGGTTTTGTGCAAAGGAATGTAACAGGCAGAAGGAAGCATTTCCGATCCCATAAAGTATATATCTTCTTGATCAGCATCAACAGCCGAGTCGATATGTTATCGATCCCAGAGACTTAGGAGCTAGAGACTCCAGATTTGGAACATAAGCTCGCCTAATCCCTAGGCAGTGCAAGTTTGTTTCGATAACTTCGATAACTTTCCCAATTTTCGATATTCACATGTTATCGATAACAACAAAATCTTGAATTTGGAAAACTTTGAGATGACGTTTGGAACATTAGACGAAATAATGTCATTATGTGAAGTTTTTATCTAAATCGGTTGAGAAACCCCGGATATGTGGAATATTGAAAGTAAGTCCAAGTATGCAGTATATAGGTACACTCATACTTGCAAGCATTGACTGTATAGTTTGTTTCAAATTCTCGATAACTTTTCCGATTTCCGATATACACATGTTATCGATAACAACAAAATCTTGAATTTGGAAAACTTTGTGAAGCAGTTTGAAACATTAGACGAAATAATGACAATCTGTGAAATTTGTATTAAAATCGGTTGAGAAACACCGGAGATATGGAGCATTGAAGTTAAGTCCAAGTATGCAGTAGATACGTACACGCATACTTGCAAGCACTGACTGTATAGGGTTCAGGGTATCGTCTAGTCGACTAGAGCCTTCTTACTTGTTCCCTTTTTTTTTCGTTCACAACACAAACAACTTCCTGTTTGGGTCATACTATGTGTATCTGTATCTGTTACGGTTTCTGGCCCAGCGACAACGTCGCATTGTGGCCCAAACCCATCTGTTTAATCAACAGACACATTAAACTTCATCAACTGTGCAGCACAATGAAGAGAAACAACCTGACATAGTAACAAACATAGCAGCAAACAACTTTAAACTTTATTAGAGCCCTTTTTCTTTCCTCATTGCCACACAGTTCTGCCCCCGCAAACACACACACACACACTTCTTCATTCTCCCTCTTCCTCTTCCTCTTGGTTGCTTTTTGTGCTTCTAGTGCAAAACAATTTAAATAACAAGTTGGTAATGGAACCGCATCTGGCCTGGGAAACTTCTTCTTTTCTTTAGACAGCGCCATATGTGGCAACCCTATGCGGCACTTGTTGATGCACAGACTGTTGTTGTTGTTGGCCAGGCGCAAAAAATTACTGGAGCATGCAATTGTTGCTTTTGTTGTTGTTGTTGTTGTTGTTGTTGATGCTGATTTAAAATGCAGATTTCTTTTGCCAAGTGGAAACTGGCAGCTTTGCTGAGGTTTCATTGCATTATATGGCGTATATATATATGTGGTACATTGATGAGCTTGCAACTGGAACTACTACACTTGCCACTAAGCACTCCCTAACAGAGTTATTGTTGTTGTTGTTGTTGTTGTTGCAATTGACATTTGTTGGCAGCCAACGAAAAAGATTTGCATGCCAAAGCCATTTTTGCAATGAGGTCGCATTTTAATTAGATTTTTATAGGAACAACGAGGTGGTTGTGGGGGCAGGAAGGAAGTTTGGAGGGGGGAAGGGTGAACTGCATCTCAACTTTATGCAGATTATATTACAATGTTGTTGTTGGCAGCTTCGAAGCGTGTTCCTAATGATAGCCCCAATGCACAACTTTGGGAAATGGATTTTTAAAGCGTCACACGAGCTGCATATATACTTTATTATTATATGTCGGTTATACTATATATAGATCATTATTAGCATAATAATGCAACTGTATGCCATGGCGAGCTCTTTCTATGCAAATTTTGAAATTAAAACGTTGCAAAAATGCATTCCAAAACCATTTACATTATGTGCTGAATATTGCACTAAATATTATTATAATATATTTAATGTGCGCTCTTAAGCAAATATATAATTAAATACTTGTAATGAGTAGAAATTTAAATGAAAAAAATAAAGTTTTAACCTCTACTTAATTCGTAACTTTGAAATCTTTTTTTTGGTATCTTTTTTTTATATTAAAGTTTGTCAGTTTAATCCTTAAAAACTCTTTGAAAGCTTGCAAATTGCTGAAAAATATAGTTTTAAGAATGTTTTTAGCACAAGTGTAATAAAGAAAAATTTGTTTTTGATTAGATAGATCTTGTAGATCTTTAAGAAATTATTACTCATTTCTTCTCTATTTAGTTTATTCATTTAATAATATATATCACCCTAGCAAAAATACCATAAAGCTTTAAATGATGTCAAACCAAAGATCTTCATTTCTTAACATTAAAGTAATTCATAAAGATTTTTAGAAAAAATACTGCTGATAACATTTAAATCTTTAACAAATGTTGCCATTTTAACAACTTTTAACTTAAAGAAGTAAGAAGGATATAGTCGAGAAATCTCGATTAGAAGATACCTTGAACCCTATACAATCAGTGCTTGCAAGTATATGTGTGTGTGTGTACGCGTATTCTGCATACTTGGACCTAACTTCAATGCTCCATATCTCCGGTGTTTCTCAAACGATTTCAATCAAAATTTCACAGATTGTCATTATTTCGTCTAAGGTCTCAAACTGCATTTCAAAGTTTTCCAAATTCAAGACTTTCTTGTTATCGATAACATGTGTATATCGGAAATGGGAAGAGTTATCGGTCAAAATTTCACAGATTGTCATTATTTCGTGTAATGTTTGAAACTGCATCTCAAAGTTTTCCAAATTCAAGATTTTGTTGTTATCGATAACATGTGTATATCGGAAACGGGGAAAGTTATCGAAAATTTGAAACAAACTTGTACTGTCAAGGGATTAGGTGAGCTTATGTTCCACATCTGGAGTTTCTAGCTCTTATAGTCTCTGGGATCGATAACATATCGACTCGGCTGTTGATGCTGATCAAGAATATATATACTTTATGGGATCGCAGATGCTTCCTGCTGCCTGTTACATACTTTTGCACAACACCATTATATATTTTTTAAACATTTTCAATGACTTCACGATATAATCAATTACTACCCATAGCATCCATAGCTTTTCTATAACATACTAAGTGCAACTAGGTATTAAAGATCAATAGGCATCAAAAGCAATACAACCAAAAACACTTTGTAAAACACTTTCCAAAATTCTGAAAACTCACTGCTCATATGTAAATTACTTAAACAGTTTATTAGCAGCAAAGTATTTTAACCTCAGCTAAATGAAGCCACAAAAAAAAGAGAAACAAAATATTAAAGTAGCTTCTAATCTGATATAATTTCAACTGTGGCCATTATTATTATTATTTTTTTGATGTGCCGCCTGTCTAGACACAACAAAAATAACCACAACAACAACAACTTTAAATGTTTTGTAGTTTCTTTTTTTTTTTTTTTGTTCATTAATTTGTTAATGCACTTAAATGCAAACTTGGCCACAACAAACAAGTTCCACAAATGATAAATCACAATAAAAAAAATAATAATCATTAATTAACAAGCGTTTGGAATTGCGCTAAATTGAGTTGGCTGTGGGCGTTAAGTGGGCGTGGCCAGCGGCCTCAAAGCCAAACCGCAAATGGTAATTGCAATTGTGGTCAACATAATAAAAGAGTTTAACAACTGGGCAATCGATTGTGATTGAAATAATTTGTTGATTTTGTTAAAGCCCGCACTATAATTAAGTTGTAGGATTATTGGGTTAGTTGAGAGTAGAAAAACCAACTTGAAAATATTTAACGAAAATTCTATTTGACCCAAACATCAAATCATGACCAGAAAGTGCACAATTGCCGAAGATTTCATCTTTGTTATACCCTGACAGCATTCAAAATGGTAAAAAGGGTATACTGGTTTGGTGCAAAGGTATGTAACAGGCAGAAGAAAGCATTTCCGAAACCATAAAGTATATATATTCTTGATCAGCATCAACAGACGAGTCGATATATTTTCGATAACTTTCCCGGTTTCCGATATATCCATGTTATCGATAACAACAAAATCTTGGATTTGGAAAACTTTGAGTTGCAGTTTGAAACATTAGACGAAATATAGACAATCTGTGAAGTTTTGATTGAAATCGGTTAAAAAACATCGGAGATATTTCAAAATGGGTAAAAAGGGTATAATGGTTTGGTGCAAAGGTATGTAACAGGCAGAAGGAAGCATCTCTGATCCAATAAAGTATATATATTCTTGATCAGCATCAACAGACGAGTCGATATATTTTCGATAACTTTCCCGGTTTCCGATATACACATGTTATCGATAACAACAAAATCTTCAATTTGGAAAACTTTGAGTTGTAGTTTGAAACATTAGACGAAATAATTAGGATCTGTGAAATTTTGATTGAATTCGGTTGAGAAACACCGAAGATATGGAACATGGAAGTTAGGTCCATGTATAGGGTATATGCCTACTGACCGTATAGGGTTCAGGGTATCGTCTAGTCGCGATTTCTCGACTTCTCACTTGTTTTCCTTTGTCTTCGCTCCAATTATATCATAGCCAACTTTACAGATCATAGCACAGGTCAAATTACAGCCTAAATCCACCCATTAACTCTGCTGAATATATATATATATATTATTTTTTTTCATTTTTGTGGGTCAAAGTCTTTGAAAAAATGATGTTATAAAAAGAAAAAGTAAACCATGCACAAATATAAAAACAAAAAACTAAAAAAAAAAATGCATCATAAAAAAAAATGTTGTTAAGACAAAATATGGCGCATAACTGGCAAACGGGTTCTGGCCAGAGACACAGACGGCTTAAAGTATAAATCATAAAAATAAAATGCGACTCGCTTGACTAAATGTTAAAAATTTTAAGTATACCAGAAATTTAATTCGCTTGTGTGTTTTGCCTTTAAATGTAGTGTGAAAAGATATAATTGTGGAAATAAATAAAAATTATAAAACATAAAGGAAAATAAACGCAAAACATTGTGAAACAATTTCTCTAATTAATTGTACATGTGGTAAGGTGGGGCGCGGGGGGAACGATAAGTAATGTTTGTGATTTTTTTTTATAATATATTTTCCGCTTTTGGTTATGCGAATTCGTTTTGAAAAAGCGCAACGGTTTGCCAATTGCCGCCGCCCAGGCTGTTAATGGTGGCGCCCGCCAAATGTGCAACTTGCCACTTGCAACTTGCGACCAGCAGCCACCCAGACACTGGCCAAATTGCCAATCGGCGCGACAACATTTTTCAAATGGCAAAACTTATAACTAATTTAACGCGCATTTTTATTTCTTTTTTACTTTTTCAACTTTTTTTAATCTGTTTAACAACATTTGCAGGATGCCAGCCATGTTGCCGCACCCAGCAACAACTGCATTAACCACAACTACAACAACTTGCCACTGCAACAACAGTCTGCCGCAACACCAACTACACATGAGCAAACATTAAATGTCGAGGCTGTCATATTGCAAAATCAGGTGGATACATTGCATTGGCAACTGAAGCAGGTGAGTTGTGCCACACAAAAGACTCAAGACACATACTTGACAAGTCTAGACCCTAGCACACGAAGGCATAACTAAGCCACAGATATGTACTTGACGCAGTGTACACTATGCACTGAGAGAAACTTCTACCACAACAATTTGCACAATAAAGTTTTGTAGAACTTAACAAATTCTTAAAGAAAAATGCTTAAACATTAAACTTGTCATTCTAAATTATCTGGTGCTATGTATCGCAAAAATTTCTAAAGAATTTTCATAATAGTTTCTAAAGAATTTTAATAATATTTTCTAAAGAATTTTCACAATGTTTTCTAAACGCTTTTTAGAAAGATTATTTTTTAGTTCTTAATTTCAAGTAAAATCTTTTTCACTTAAGTTATTTCAAATAATCTAGAATTATCGTTTCGTCAAAATTTCGAAAGAATTTTTATAATATTTTCTAAAGAATTTTCATAATATTTTCTAAAGAATTTTCATAATATTTTTTAACGAATTTTCACAATAAAAAGCGTTTTATAAAGATTATTTCTTAGTTCTTAATTGCAAGTAAAATCTTCCTCTCTTCACTTATGTTTTTCAAATAATCTAGAATTATCGTTTCGTCAAAATTTGTAAAGAATTTTCATAATATTTTCTAAAGAATTTTCATAATATTTTCTAAAGAATTTTCATAATATTTTCTATAGAATTTTCACAATAAAAAGCATTTTATAAAGATTATTTCTTAGTTCTTAATTTCAAGTAAAATCTTCTACTATCATTTTTCACTTAAGTTTTTCTAAATTATCTAGAATTATCGTTTCGCCAAAATTTCTAAAGAATTTTCATAATATTTTTTAAAGAATTTTCATAATATTTTCTAAAGAATTTTCACACTAAAAAGGTTTGTTATAAAGATTTCTTTCTTCGTTCTTAATTTCAAGTAAAATCTTCTACTATCATTTTTCACTTCAGTTTTTCCAAATAATCTAGAATTATCGTTTCGCCAAAATTTCTAAAGAATTTTCATAATGTTTTCTAAAGAATTTTCATACAATTTTCTAAAGAATTTTCATAATATTTTCTAAAGAATTTTCATAATATTTTCTATAGAATTTTCACAATAAAAAGCTTTTTTATAAAAATACTTTTTTAGTTCTTAATTTCAAGTAAAATCTTCTACTATCACTTTTCACTTCAGTTTTATGATTTTTAAAACTAGTTCTTTAAAGGGAAAACTCATTAAAAATGTATTTTTCAAAAGGTTCATCGAAAATTAACAGCTTCAAATATATCTTGTCATTTGAGAAATAAGTTCCAGAAACCCAAAAATTTTTTCATTCATCGTTTGCAAGTTTTTATCGATTAGCTTTAGCTCTTGGTTCATTCATTTTTTTTTTTAATTCGTTTTACTAAAACCCTAAAAACTATTTCTTTACCTTCTTTTTCATTTGTTTGTTGTTGTAGTTCTCTAGTTCGCATATTTTTCTTTAAGTGTAAACTTGAGTCTCTTAACTCCACATTCCCAACGACACATAAAACGTGACTTTAGAATCCAACCGCCGCTCACTTTAAGTTGTTAACAATGCGCACAGACTTTGCACAGACCACCGCACCCCTCCCTCGCACACTCCCTCCTCACACTATGTCCCACTGCCGCTCCAAATACCTTCAACTTCAACCTGTTCAACTGACTTTTTCCATGCCATTTGCCATGTGTCTTCATTCTAGCCAACTAGCAACTAGCTGTTGTTCTCACGCCTAGTATACTACACTCATAATTACCACTCAATGGCGAAGAGAGAGACGTTGTCATGCCACCACCAGGTGCCCCCGCTCTCCCCTCTTTGGGTTGACTTGCAGCGCCAGTGTTAAGTGGCCTTTGTTCTATTCTCTGTTTGTTCTTGGCGCATTTCCTTGATTTGATTTTTCTTATTGTTCATTCTGCTTCTTGTTATTGTGCCCGGCTCCGGTTTCGGACGTCTGGACACGCTTGGAATGACGCGACGTCCAGCCGCACACACACACACACACTCAGTGCCACATCCACAATTAGGCGGCACATTCTTCTTAACGCTTAATTATAGACTCCGGTGGTCATCAAGTTTCCTACAGTTGTTTATTTTATTCTTTTCGCCACATTACATTCACTCTCGTCTCATTGTCTTTTGGTTCTGGCCATTTCCTCAATGGCTTGAAAACTTTTTCACCATTCCCCTCACACAAAAGCAGGAAGCGCGGTGGGGAGAAACAGAGTTTCTTTAATGGTTTTTTCTTTATTATTTCTATTGAATGCTGATCGGGAACTGGAAACGAACCGATTGAAATGTTTTTTAGATTCTGAGCAAAGATTGGAAAGATTTACGAACTTCGTCAGGAAGTGCAAGAAACTATTAAACTTTTCCCCCTACTAACGAAACAGCTGTTCATTAAAGCCTCAATCAACATATCTGTTAATGCAAATACCAATAAATCAGTTGTCAAATCAAGTTAAAACAACACACAAATTGTTATTGCAGCTGTATAATATTTCAATGACTTCAACCAGCGAGAGTTCAGTTGGGGAAAACCTAACTACAAAGTGTTATTCTTGTACTTTCAGTTTTTCCTTGGATTGCATACTATTATTAATACCTTCTTTAAGGTCAGTTCCTGATTTGATTCATTAAAAATCGATCAGCTAGTGTCTAGCTAGTCAGCATCCGGCCCGTCAAAATGAGTTAGAGAAAAGAGAGTTTGCATAAATTAAAGTTCCTGCCTTGCAATCAATCGATGCCATCAATCAATTCAGGGATTTTGTCGCTTGTCGCTTGGGTTTGCGTCTTGTCTCTGGTTTGTGCCCACGCTTTTTTCTTTTAGCCGTGATTTGTTTTGCTGTTTAATGAAGTTGTTGCTGCCGCCGCAACGATTGCTGACCGCCTTTGGCTCTTGTGTAGTTGTAACCCAGTTTTCTTCTTCTTCTTCGTCTTCTTCTGTTTTCCGGCGGCATTCCGCAGCTAGAGTGAAAGAAGCGTACAACAACAAAGTGTGGAAAATATTTATCACTGATTATATTGCAATTTTCTAGCCTCGTCTCGTCTCGTCTCGTCTCGACAACTGGCTTTTCCTCTGCGCATTTAAAGCGCATTAAATCGAAATGAAAGCGTAAATATTTTGCTTGCTTTTATGACTCTTGAAGCTTGCAGCTTGCTGCTTGATAAATTATAGAATCTCAAATCAGTTTGTTGATTGAAAGTGTTGCAATGTCGAAGCTCGAGAAAGTTGAAGGTCAATACGGTTCAAATATGGCTTCAAAATCAAACACCAGAAGTTTTGTATCAAGCACAAGCCTGGCTTAGATCTTAACCAGGTTAGCTTTGCTCAGAAAATGACCCAAATAGTTGCGAGATGTGTAAGAATCGACAGCTGGGTGGGCAAAAAGATAATTCTTATGGAATTTTTTGATTAATTTTCAAGAAATTTAGTTTTAACAGAATCAACTTTAACAAGAGAAGAATTCGTTTCGAGTTGTTCGACTTTACTTGATTAAATACTTTTCTTTTTATACCCTGAACCCATTGAAAATGGGTAAAAAGGGTATAATGGTTTTGTTCAAAAGTATGTAACAGGCAGAAGGAAGCATCTCCGAACCCATAAAGTATATATATTCTTGATCAGCATCAACAGCCGAGTCGATATGTTATCGATCCCAGAGACTATAAGAGCTAGAGGCTCCAGATAACATAAGCTCGCCTAATCCCTAGGAAGTACAAGTTTGTTTCAAAATTTCGATAACTCTTCCCGTTTCCGATATACACATGTTATCGATAACAACAAAATCTTGAATTTGGAAAACTTTGTAATGCAGTTTGAAACATTAGACGAAATAATGATAATCTGTGAAAATTTTATCGAAATCGGTTCTGAAATATCGGAGATAGGAAATATTGATGTTAAGTCAAGTATTCACTATACGCGTATACACACACACACTCACACATACTTGCAAGTAGTGACTGTTCGCGTTCAGTATAGGGTTCAGGGTATATTCTAGTCGTGATTTCTCGACTAAAGCCTTGTTACTTGTTATACTTTTATATACTTAACTTGTATTTCGTAATGTCTCTTAAAGAAGATTCGTTCAAAAAGGTGTGATGGAATTTTTGATGAATTTTGTTTAAACAGAGTCAACTTTAACAAGAGAAGAATTCGTTTCGAGTACAACTTTAGTTGATTAAATACTTTTCTTTTTATACTTTTATAAACTTAACTTATATTTCGTAATATTTCTCAAAGATTTTTTTTAAAAACCCTATAAAACAAAACTTAACTTATATTTTCTAACATTTCTTAAACAAGTTTCGTTCAAAAAAGCCTATAAAACAAAATGAATTCAATTTGATTTACTTGCAACAAAATGTTTTCCATGAAATTACCAAACAATGCCAACAAATATTTCACAACAATAATTGAATTAATTGAATTAAAGTAATTAAAATAACTAAATCGGTATTTAGTATGCTTTGAATCGTTTTTCTTTGCGCATAAATCTCTCGAATAGCTGTAAAACTATACTCGTAACTCGTAACTCCCATCTTCAAATCCAATAAACACGCAGCAGGAAAAACTTTAAATCACAACGGAAAATCGAACAAGCTAAGAGATACAAAAACAAATACAAATACTAGCAACAATTTTAAAGACTGCAACAAACATTTTGTAGCTTGCGTAATCAGCGGCAACAACAACTGCACATTGCTGCTGCCAAATTGCATTGCCAACATTTTTTGTTTGTTGTTGGTTTTGTTTTTTGGGGTAAGCCTCATTTGGGCGTCGTGTGAAACTTTGTTGGCCAATTTGGCCGCGTGGCAAGCAGGCAGACAGGCAGTCAGGCAGCAAGTGGCAAGTAGCAAGTAGCAAGTGGCAAGTGGGTGTGGCAGCATTTTGGTCAGGTGGTGGCATCTTAACACTTGCAACTTGCCAATTTGGCAACAGCTAACAAAACAATCAAACAACTATCCCAAGCCTGTTAATTAAGGCAGCCAAAAACTTTGCTCGACCCAAATACTGTAATCTAGTGGTCAACTAACGTGGCCCAAAGACCGACTTAACCGAAATGAAAGACACATTTTGTGTGGCACATTAAGTGAAAGTGGTTCGGAGCAGACGAACGAATAGAAAATGTGTTTAACAAATAAAATTAACATAATCTATAAATTACTATCTCAGATTAATATATATAAGAGTTGATTGTGGCAACGACCTTGCCACACGGGGAGAAAGGTGAATGAAATGCCACAGAAAAACACGAAAGAAAACAGAAAAGCTACGAAGAATGCGTACAGAAAATCTTCGTTAAATCGAATCGGTTTTTAACAGTTAAGCAATAAAAAAGAAAACCGAAAAAATTCCATTGTAGAAAATGCCAAAGAAAATTGCTTCAGAATTTTGAATGCCAAACAAAGACGTAATTGTCGAAATTTGCATGCAAAATGACTTAAAAAGATAATTAACATAGCAAATTGCTTCAAACGAATTCTAAACTAGAAGCAGACCAAGCGTAAAATAATACCCAACAACAGATAAACACAACAGACAAACAGGCAGACAGAACCGAACCGAACCGAAAAGAACAGAACCGAAGAGAGGAGAAACAAGTAAGTCTCTAGTCGAGAAATCCCGACTAGACTATACCCTGAACCATATATGTAGTATGTGTGTGTCTGTATGCGTATAGAGCATACTTTCTTAACTTCAATGTTCCATAACTCCGGAGATTCTCTACCGATTTCAATAAAATGTTCACAGGTTGTCATTATTTCGTCTAATGTTTCAAACTGCATTACAAAGTTTTCCAAATTCAAGATTTTGTTGTTATCGATCACATGTGTATATCGGAAACGGGAAGAGTTATCGAGCAAAATTTCACAGATTGTCATTATTTCGTCTAATGTTCCAAACGTCATCTCAAAGTTTTCCAAATTCAAGATTTTGTTGTTATCGATAACATGTATATATCGGAAACGGAAAGAGTTATCGAAAATTTGAAACAAGCTTGTACTGCCTAGGGATTAGGCGAGCTTATGTTCCAAGTCTGGAGAGTTTTGCTGTTATAGTCTCTGATATCGATAACATATCAACTCGGCTGTTGAGGCTGATCAAGAAGATATATACTTATGGAGTCGGAGATGCTTCCTTCTGCCTGTGACATACTTTTGCACAAAACCATTATACCCTTTTACCCATTTTTAATGGGTTCAGGGTATAAAAACACATATGCAAAGAAGAATACTAAACAGAGAGCTCTAGTTGATTATACAATCTCGAAACTAGAGACTATCTAGGTTGGTTTCGATTGCGGTAACATTGCATCATCAGTGCCTCAAGATCGTACATTAGATAGGTTATGAAATTGAGCGTTAAATTATTATATATATACAAGCTTAAATCACAATAAGATTGCATCGCATTAAACTATATCATTTAAGCTGAGAAATTGTTGTGGCTAAGCCAAGTTTTGATTGGGCATATGGAACATGAATGTATCATGTTCCATGGAAAACTTAAGGGGAAAAGATTTAAAAGACATGCAGTTCTTTATGAATGCTTGTATAGTATATATATATATATATATCAACAAAAAAGTTTCATACAATATTTTTTCACAGTTTTCCAAGCTTAGGCAAAGAACTTGCCAAAAAGGCTTCTTAGTCTTCACTAACAGGCGTAAAGGAAAAACCTGTGAAAATTTCAGCTTTGTTTCGCTTACTTTTGAGGCTGTGCCTTGGATAGCAGTCAGTCAGTCAACTTTAAATTCACATTTGCTTACTTTTCTAGACGGAAACCAATTGTGAAATGTATCGTGCTGTTATGGAGGAAGTTGCTCGCTTCTTCGAGCGCTATCAACAGCAGCAACAACAACAGCAACTGCAACAACAACAACAGCAACTGCAGCAGCAACAACAACGCTCGCAAACGAATCGTTATAGTCTGGGTGGCGTGGGCGAGCAAATCTCACGCTCCAAGAGTCTGCATCATGTGTTGCAGGGCGTGCAAAGTGATCCAAATGGTGGTCACGAGGATGCCACAGCCAGTGGCAACAACATTAACGCCAGCACCAACAACTCCGCCTCGTATTTGCGTGCACGCAGCAGCACGAATCTACTGTTCAACAAATCCATGAATGAGGAGTCCAGCTACGAGAGCATTGCACCAGCGGGCAGCTACAATGCCTTCAAGGACTTTACTTGGTAAGTAAATGGATTACAAAGAGTTCAGAATTCCCATTAATGTTTATTCTATTCCAGGCGCCGCTCGCCCAAGAAGCTGGGTGGCTGCAAGTCGCGTCTCTCCACAGCTGAGGCCGCCGAGGAGAAGCTCAACCAGGAGGCATTTCGCCTGGCGCGCACCATACGCAATCTCCTGCACACCTCGCAGCAGCAGCCGGATCTCACCCAGCCGCGTCACTCCATGGGCCATCGCCTGGGCAAGAATCAGCTGAACAGCAGCTCTGTGCTAACACTTCACGCTAACACTTTGCCGCTGCACAATTCCACCAGCCTAATGGATGCCAATGCCGGCAAGATCGGCAACGATAATAATAATAATAATAATAATAGCAATGCTGCTAGCAGCGCTGAGATGTTATTTCTACGCTCGAACACAATGCGAGATTCGCGTCTATCGTTGCGCAGCTCCACTGATAGCTCTGTCCATTCCACCATCTCCTCGACGGCATCGTCTTCGTCGAAAATCGAAACCGATGAGGAGAACACAGCCAGCAACAACAACAACAACAACACCAGTATGAGCAACAGCAACAATACTAACAAACAGATTAAGCCAGCTGGCAATGGTTCCAGCACCGAAGATGAGAGCGGCTTCAGCTCGATAAGCTCCTTTCATGATGTGGGCCTACCGATAAGCTCGACACTCGTCGGCGGACGTCTATCGCTCTCCACAGAGAGTCGCAACTCGACGCTGAAGTCGGCACTCAATGTGGTGGGTGTGCCACTGCAACCACTGCAACCACAACCACAACACTCGCCACCACAGCAGCCATCGCAATCTCCTGCAAAGACCTATCGCAATGCCAATCGTTATCAGCGCTTCTCGACGCTCTCCAACGAGGATGCAGCTGCTGTGCTTTGGGTCTAGACTGGATACCCAATTTTTCTAATACACCTTTCACTCTTTCACGCCCAGTGGTACTCTCTCCTTTTAAGTTAAGTTTTAGTTATTTGTGCCTTTCGTTTAGTAGCTTTTTAGCTGTTCCTTGAGTTGAAATGCAAAAACGTTTGAAATATGTACGATATGTTTTTGAAACCGCCTTTATTTTAAAATATTATATTTGTAATTTTTAGTTCTTTTTTTATATATTAAATATGCCGCATTTTTACATTTAACAATTTTGTTTTAAGTTTTTGCAGTATTTATCAAATTTTGCAACACCACAAAAATAAAAGTACATTTCAGCGATGAGTAAAATGTAAAAGTAATCGATTTTTTTGTACTTAATTGCCTATCGATAAGTCGAAAGTTAACAATTGTGACAGTTGTCATTGAACACAAAGTTGTTCGTAAATCGAACCACTATTCCCCCATCTTGATTGTCACATTATCTGGCAGTCTATTGTTAGTAGTCCTCCGTTTCGGCACGCAACGTTTCGCACAAAACTTTTCGGTATTTTCCGCAAATATTTCGGCTAACGCACTCACTGCTTCACACACAGCGATACTTTTTTCCATTTCTTTGCTAGTTACGTTAAACTGAAATCACGCAACTCCTAAGCATGGCCAGCGCCCAAGTTGAGAACAATATTGAGACATCGGTCTTTGAGCCAAATAAGTTCCTGCAGAGTCGCCTCAAACAATCGGCTCACGACGAGAAGTCGGTGAAACTGAAGCAGCCGAATAACAATGAGCATCAAACTGTGCCCAATGATCAAGAATTTGTAGTCCAATATAAACATCCGCTAGAGCATGTGTGGACACTGTGGTATCTGGAGAACGACCGCACCAAGCACTGGCAGGATATGCTCAATGAAATTACTCAAATCGATAGCATCGAAACATTCTGGGGGTAAGCCATTTTGGATTTTAGAACTACAACAAAATTGTATGCACATATTTTTTTCCTAGCTTATATTATACCATTAAAACGCCATCGGAGCTTAAGGTTGGCAGCGACTATTATATGTTTAAACAGGGCATACAGTAAGTAAAGACCAAAATTTTGTTTATGTTTTACATTCCTTATTGAATTTGGCTTAGGCCCATGTGGGAGGATCCGGCCAACATACAAGGCGGTCGCTGGCTTTTTACGGTTGCCAAGAGTGCAAAATATGCCGCAGATCGCATTTGGCTTGATATACTATTAATGATGATTGGCGAATCCTTTGATAATTCCAGCGAAATATGTGGCGCTGTAGTCAATATACGTGCAAGAAGCAATAAGATATGTAAGTAGAATAATCTCGAGAGTTCAGTTAATTAATTAATTATATTTACTTGCAGCTATTTGGACAGCGAATGGCACGAATGAGGTGGCCGTCTTAGAGATTGGGTTTAAGTTGAAAGCTTTGTTACGTTTACAATCCAATAATCTACAATATCAACTGCATTCGGATGCCATGTCTAAGGTGAATTCAGGAGTTAAATCTGTGTATAGTCTATAAAAACAAAACCAGTTGTTAGATGCCGCGTGTAGAGCAGATGAGACTGGCGTATTGTTTGAACTCCAAGAGTAAACATAAATTAATTTGATATGGACCAAATTGTATTTTAAAAATTTTAGTAAATTCAGGCAACGATATTTGTGTATCAACACTTGTAACTAAATTCTAACAACCCAACCAATATCAAATAAAAAAAATAATGATGGTTTAAAAGTTTATCATAGTTCGTATATTATATCTTAAACATCATCATCATCATCATCATCATGCTCTGCTTACAAATTGTATGAGTTGGGCATATTTTTAAAAAATTTACTCAGTAAACATTCACAGCTTTTGCAGAACAAAAAATGAAATCGAAGCGAATTCAAATCAATCGACCGATCGATCGAAAGTTTTACAGTGCGTGAATTTCAAGTCACTAATACGATTAGTTACATTATGCGCGATTACATAGAACATATATAGTTATAGGTATAGTAATGTATATATAGTTTAAACATTTTTAAAAAGAACTATTTACAAATACTCATAGAATTGAGGAGATTACATAATTCATCGAGAGTCGCAAACGCTTCAACATTTGCGAGCGACAATGACGACAAAAAAAGCTTACGAAAAATTCTAATATTACGACCTTAAACTGATTGGACGCGTGTGTGTTTTTGTTTTCTTGTTGTGAGATTACGAATTTCGAAAGTATGAATTACAGTTATGATTACGTATGGGCACAAACGAGTGTTATTTTTTTTTATATATATATGCGAGTGCTTGCGTCAAGACATACTTAAAAAGGCTACACAAAACATTTTTAAATGGAATACACTTGTTGCAAATTCAAATTCGTCCAACGACGGCCTTGTTTTTACGCATAGGCTGCACGGAGAGCGGCGGCACGACCAACATCTCAGACTGCGATGATGGTGAACTGCTTCGCATGCTGGCGCATTCCTCATCAGCTACTTCCTGTAATAACAAATTGATTAGTAGACTATAAGGAAGATACTTTATGTGTGCAACGTACATTAATGTTGGTGCAGCTGGCCAAACGCATTTGTGCCAGCTGCGAGGCAGGCGTCAGGGAGTTGGTGCTGCCAAATGGTGATGTCATCATTGTGGAAACTGCGCGTTTCAGCTTATTGGGCGTTTTATTAAATGAAAAGGCGCGTCCAACCTGTCAAAGTATAAGAGAAATTCAATTAACAACAAGTTTATGAAATAAGCTGTTAGGAAACACACCTTGAGACGCGTTTTGGCTGCCAGCTTAAAGGCCTTGCTTAATGTGCTGACATTAACATCACTGATGTCCACCTCCAGTTCCAGTGAAGTGCGACTCATAAGCATTTTATCCTGCAGGGAGTACAAAAATGCAATTATAAGTAAATGGTTTTCGCGGTGTTGCAGCTGTTTACTTACTGGATCTGTGCGACATGTATGCGCTGCAATTTGCATGCACAACTTCTTCAGATAGACCAGCTTATCCGTCTCCTCATCGATGATGCTAAACGTGTAAAGCTTCTCCTTTTCGCCACGCTGCAGCAAGCCAAAGGCACGCGGACTATCTGTGATGTCGATGACAATGCGTATCGTATTCAACGATATCAGTTTTATGTGCTTATGCGTCTTGGCCGTGCTCGGTGACTTGGCCGTGTTAAAGCCACGTGAGCGTCGCTTGCACAACTCTATGGAATCGGAGAACAAGTAAAGCAACAGACTATCGCCACGTCCGCTCAGTGAGTCAGAGAGCTCGTTGACTTCGCATTTGGATATAAAACTGCGATTGGAGCTAACCAAATGCGCTGGACAGCCATCGATGTCGTTGAAGATGTCAAAGATGGCCATGCGCGACTCCGTGCGACGTTTGTCCTCGTTGATGTGCAGTGTCACTTGCTTGATGGCCTTCAGCGCCTCCTCGAGGCGCGCATGATCCTTATTACTGTTGCTCGTATGCTTCAGTATATCATTGAGCAGCAGACTTATGCTAGGCAAACGCTGCACAGGTCTAATCATCAGATCCTGCAGGCTCTGGCGTCCACACTCGGGCTTAGTTTGATTGATTTTGAGGAAGGCATGGAAGCGTGGATATTCGCGATCACAGTAGAGCAGCTGTTCCTTCATCTGCTCATAGAAGTTGACATAGGGCGGATAGGCCTTAATCAGCTCATCCCGATGCTGTATAATGATATCGCCAATGAGACAATCCTCGCGCCAATTGGCATGCAGCTTGCGCAAATGCTCCAGCATGCTTTGATGCACCTCGTGTATGGGCAGAAAGTTGCTGAAGATCGTCTTGATCTCCGATTTATTCAACAGCGGATCATTCGTTTCCGCCAACTCCTCCAGCTTGTTCTTGAACAGCTACAAATACAATAAGACAGATTTAGTATTGCTTTCGTTGCGATAAAATAGAAGAGCTTACATTAAGTATGGTATCCATTATGCCCACATAGTTGGACTCTGTGGTAAAGAAGTCCATGAAGTGATTGTAGCGCATTGATTTCTTGGTGGGCGTGGCCTCGCTAGCCTCTGGCTCCACATGCAACAGCTTATCATTCTCCAGCTTATCCGGACTCGTCGTACAGTCAAAGAAGCTATTCGAAGCGGACAACAGACCCGCATCCGACACCGAGGAACGTCGCTTGCCCGAACCCAAAGGTGTGCCCTCCAATTGAATGCGCTGTGAGAAACGCTTGCGTTTTCGCTTATTGAAGCTAATCGGCAGCGAATCGCGACGATCTGTGCTCGGCGTATTCGTAATGCTATCCAAATACTGCAAAGAAAGTTATAATTAGTATATGCAATGGATTTAGATTTATGGAGTGTTCCTGCTTACATCGCCAAATAGATAATCCATCTCGTTGGCATAGCCATTCTGTATGGTATACCAGAACCAGTCCGATTTCAGTATGTGCGTATTATGATTCTTGGGCTCCGGTTTCGATACCGTTGTGTGCTCATCAACGACCTGATTAAAAGCGCATTTTAATTGAGAAAAGATATGAGCATAAATATTAATTATTATTAAATGTTTGACCACAAAAGGTGATAGTAATATGGATAAATGAGTATGTGAAAAATGTGATTAAGTAAAAATGTTTTGTTTGCTGCCAAATGCATTCATACAATATTAAATCAAGCGTCTAACTAATTAAAAAAAAACAAAATCTATTGTACAGTTCACAAACGCAGCAGCAGCACAATAAATTATTCATTTATATTTAATATGGTAAACAGTAAATTCGATATATCATGTTGATTCCGTGTTCAGTCATAGTAAGAGCAAAAATGGCCAAACAAAACATTTTTAATGCACATTCTTGGCATTCACTTTGAAACGAGCATAAAAATCGCAAGCAAAACAAACAAACAATAATAAAATAATAAAACAAGACGAATAAATTGAAGTGAAAGAAAATAAAAACAAATTGTTTATCTTCAAAATTCCTGACATCGAATGTACTGAAACATTTGTGCAAATATTTGATAGTCTATGAAATTACTTTTTTTCTTTTCTTTAAGAACTGTAGAACACTAAATTCTTTCAATATGTATGATTATTGTTTTGTTTTCTTTTTTTTAAATATTTTTTTAAAGCATTTTGAACATTTATTCAAGCGGAACATGTGCTGTCTGCTAGTCGTTAGTCAAATAAAGGTTTACCAATATTTATTGTGCTGCTTTTGTTGTTGCGTGTGGATCGGAAACCAAAGGAACGGAGAATATAGAGTGAGTAGCATTATAGGAAGAACAAAAATCAATTGAACACCGCAACCAAATTAGGCAAATTAAACTACAAAACATAACCATAAACAATTAACATCTAATTTCATTTCAATATTTCCATTTTCAAGCGGAGTGTTGTGGGGGTGTGGCAAAGAATCCGCAGCTCGTTGAGCAACTGAAAACATGTTGCAAATGCGCATCGACAATATACAAAATGAGAGTTAAAGTTCAAACAATGAATAGCACAAAATGTTTCAATGCATTAGCGAACAGTGAAGCGTTAAGAGAAGATCAATGAGAACGGAGAAGCTTTGCCCGATACCCTAACAGAGAAAATGTTTGCTGCTTGCCGTTTCAAAGTGTGTCCAAGTTTAATTTAAATATGTTTATTTATCCGATCAAGTACCATTTGGTTGGGTTCATCGGCAGCGGGTGAATTGGGCGCCGCCTTTTCAATTAGTTTATCACCCGATGTGGTGGTTGCTGATTGCAGGGGCATGAAGCAAGTGGCAGCCGCAGCAACAGAGGCACAAACAATTGTGGAGTTGATTTCATTGGCATTGGCATTGCTAGCATGGTTAGTGGAGAATGTAAGGGAAGAGCTTAAGCCACTACTACCACCAACTGTACCAAAGAGACGTTTGGCTGTCTTCTTTGTGGCAGACGCACTGCCACCAGCGAAACGCTGCATTGGTGCCTTGGGCGTCTTGAAGCCACTGTCCAGTATGCCGCATTCGGGCGTCGCCTCACGCTCCGCCCGGCGACTGCTGCTGCGCGTTATGCGATCGCAAATGCTGCGCAAGGCCTTCACCGGCTTCCTGATCGATTCATTCAGTGTGCTATTAAAGCTGGCCAGCGAGCACACCGAATCATCTGCCTCAACGTACGTGGATGTATCGGCCACAGCTATCGAACTGCGTCGCGTGCGCAACGTCTTAATGATGGGCGTGCGGTCAGCCACAAAGCTCATGGAGCGCTTCAGTGTACGCGTTATGGATCCGGTGCGTATGAGTTTGGGTTTCTTGGTGCTTGCCAGCACGGCGAATGAGTCGACAGACATGAGCGAGACATTGTCAAAGCTGTCGCGTTTGCGTTTCAGATCATTGCCGACGGCTGCTTCCGTCAAGTCATCCGTTTCCATGTCGCATTCGTTAATGGTCTCGATTGTCAGCAGCTTGGCGGGCGCCTTTAGTATGGGTGAAAGGTTTTCTGTGTGCGATTGAAATTCGCGTGGCGAGAGGCAGCTTGTGGGCGTGCCTGCTGTTATGATTATGCTTGGCTGCTTGCTGCTCTTTGGTGTGCTTGCCTGCACATCCTCCTCATCCGCTAGGTCGTCGGGCAGTGGCAGCTCCTCGGGCTGTTGCAAGTCGCCTGATTCCACAAACAGACGTGGATCAAAGTGTATGTCGTCTAGTTCATCCGATTGATTCTCCTTGTTCGCAGCGGGCTGCATATGCTCTTCTTCGACTTGTTGTTGTTGTTCTCCGGCATCAGAGTTGTTGCTGGCTGAGTTTTTGGTGGGTGTGGGCGTGGGCATGGGACTGTGGCTGCTTGGTTGGGTTTTAGGGTTAGTGCTGGTGTTAGTATCAGTGCTAGTAGTGCTAGTGCTAGTGCTAGTGCTAGTGCTTGTAAGGACAGCGCCCGTATTGGGCATCACCTGTAAAATATGTACACAAGATTTAGCCAGAAGACACACAATAAATAAAAAGCCAAATGCCAGTGAGTTGCATGCAATTACAACTAAAATGGGTATGGTCGATATATATGTAACGTAGTATCGTACCACATGGGAGCACTCGGGATCGTCCAGTTCGGCACAGACGCCGCCATTCTCCAGCAGCACATCGACCATATGCTGATGCTCCTCGGCGGGAAAGCCAAAGAAGCAAACTTTCTGTCCCTCGAAGGCCTTCAAGCGATGCGTTTTGGTAAAGTTCTCCTGTGTCGCATCGAACTCCAAGGAGTCGCGTGCGGACCAAGCGGCATACACCCAAGCGGGACGCACCACAGTCAAACGAAACGTTTTGGCGTATCTATTGGAAGGAGGTTCAATCAAAAATAGTTGTATATAGTAAAGATTTGTATGCTTACTGATATTTTTCACCGCCACTGTGATTGCATATCAGATGCGTGGTCTTGGTATTCAAATCCTTTTTGATGCAGCCGCCCATGGAGTGTATGAGATTAACGAGTCGCGTCTGTTAAATGGAAATGTTGCACTTAGATATTCACTGAATGAACTGATTGAAGAATTGGTTGCAACTACTCACCAGCTCATCCTTTTTGCGTATGCCGGTGAAGCAAGTGACGACGCCACGCATTGCATAGTTGTAAATGGGCCGAGTGTTCTGGCCCAATGTCTGCTTCATCTCAGCCGCATACTTCAAAGCGGGTGGGCCCAAAATGCTGCAATGCCAAGTGAAATCCAATTAAATATTTATGTGGCACACTTTTGAGTTATGCAAGGCAACATTTCTCTCTCTTTAACGACCCAATTGACCTTGGCCATTGTTGGCTGTTGTTTCAGCCATAATACAATTATTCGGAATCACTCGAAGACTTTAAATCGCTTTAAAGCTACTAGCACTGGCAACAATCCGATCCACGAGTGACTGCAACAACGTCATGAATCACATGAAATCAAGTTGCACACAAACACAAGTGTACAGACGACACCGCCAGGTGGCAATTGCTGGGTTTGTGTAAACAACAATCAAAAACGCCCAGACGAACCCACCCAACCTCTCCCCCATAGCCACAAGAACCACAACTCATGTGGCGATCAAATTGTTTAAGGGCCTTTTTGTTTATGACTTTGGGGAGCGGCGGGGGGCAGCTGCCAATCTGGCTGACTGTACGCATAACCGGAAGTTTTTATAAACAAATCAATCGAGCGGAAGTGGGCGGGATGCTGCCTGCCTGCAGATGTATTTATGATTATATATATATAAACATTTCTTTTTTATTAAATGAGCACGCCCAGCATTCACATTGCATTCATCATATTCATTCATTCATGCGTTATTCGTGGCTAGGATACGTGCAACACTCTGTGCGCCGCCTGCCACATTAAATGCTTGAGTAACAACAATGAGCGATAATCAAAATTAAAGCCATACATTTGTGTAATTATAAATAAGGCAAAGTTCCGGGAAACATTATTGGATTCATATGAAATAGCTCAAGATTGATATGGAACATACTTAAAGATGGGGAAAGTATTGAATTGTGTTTGGATATCATATCGGGAAAGTATGAAGGGACTTTCACCTTTAGAACTCTCATAAAATACGAACGATTTGTATTGGATATCATATCGGGGAAAGTAACAAGGGAATTTTCTTTTACTTTCACCTTTAGAACTCTAATAAAATACGAACGAAATAACACACTTAAGGATGGGAAAAGTATTGATTTGTGTTTGGATATAATATCAGGAAAGTAACAAGAAACTTTCCTTCGAAATTCACCTTTAGAACTCTCATAAGATACAAACGAAATACCTCATGATTGATATGGAACACACTTAAAGATGGGAAAAGTATTGATTTGTGTTGGGTATAATATCGGGAAAGTAACAAGGGATTTTTCTTTTACTTTCACCTTTAGAACTCTCAGAAAATTCGAACGAAAAAACTCAAGAATGATATGGAATACACTTAAAGATGGGAAAAGTAAGGATTTGTGTGGGATATCATATCGGGGAAAGTAACAAGGGATTTTCCTGCGAAATTCACCATCAGAACTCTAATAAAATACGAATATTATTCACAATGAATAATCTAAAATCAGACAAGATTCTAATTTGTAAATAACACACAACAAAAGTTTCCCCCAAATACATGTTTGATATGGAACACACTTAAAGATGGGGAAAGTATTGAATTGTGTTTGGATACAATATCGGGAAAGTAACAAGGGACTTTTCTTTTACTTTCACCTTAAGAACTGTCATGAAATACGATCGACATAACTTAAGATTGATATTGAATACACTTAAAGATGGGGAAAAGTATTGATTGAGTTGGATATCATATCGGGGAAAGTATCAAGGGACTTTCACCTTTAGAACTCTCAGAAAATATGAACGAAATAACTTAAGATTGATATGGAACATACTTAAAGATGGGAAAAGTATTGATTGAGTTGGATATCGGGGAAAGTATCAAGGGACTTTTGTTCGAAATTCACCTTTAGAACTCTCATAAGATATGAACGAAATAACTGAAGATTGATATGGAACACACTTAAAGATGCGAAAAAGTATGGATTTGTGTTTGATATAATAACGGGAAAGTATCAAGGTACTTTCCTTCGAAATTCAGCTTTAGAACTCTAATAAAATACGAAAATGATTCACAATGAATCATCTAACTCAAGACCAGATTCTAATATCTAAAATCTATAATATCGGGAAAGTATCAAGGGACTTTTCTTTTACTTTCACCTTAAGAACTGTCATGAAATACGATCGACATAACTCAAGATTGATATGGAACACACTTAGAGATGGGAAAAGTAAGGATTTGTGTGGGATATCATATCGGGGAAACTATCAAGGGACTTCCCTTCGAAATTCATCTATTATTCACAATGAATCATCTAACACAAGACAAGATTCTAATATCTAAAATCTAGAATATCGGGAAAGTATCAACCTTTAGAACTCTCGTAAAATATGAACGAAATAACTCAAGAATGATATGAAACACACTTAAAGATGCGAAAAAGTATGGATTTGTATTGGATATCATATCGGGAAAATAACAAGGGACTTTCCTTCGAAATTCTTCTATTATTCACAATGAATCATCCAACACAAGACAAGATTCTAATATCTAAAATCTATAATATCGGGAAAGTATCAAGGGACTTTAGAACTCTAATAAAATATGAACGAAATAACTCAAGATTGATATGGAACACACTTAAAGATGGGAAAAGTATTAAATTGTGGTGGATATCATATCGGGGAAAGTAACAAGGGATTTTTCTTTTACTTTCACCTTTAGAACTCTCATAAAATACGAACGAAATTACTCAAGATTGATATGGAATACACTTAAAGATGGGAAAAGTAAGGATTTGTGTGGGATATCATATCGGGGAAACTATCAAGGGACTTTCCTGCGAAATTCACCATCAGAACTCTAATAAAATACGAACGAAATAACTCAAGATTGATATGGAAAATACCTAAAGATGCGAAAAAGTATGGATTTGTGTTTGATATAATAACGGGAAAGTATCAAGGTACTTTCCTTCGAAATTCAGCTTTAGAACTCTAATAAAATATGAACGAAATAGCTCAAGAATGATGGGAAAAAGTACTGATTTGTGTTGGATTTAATATCGGGAAGGAAATAAGGTACTTTCATTTGTTATTCACCTTCAGAACTCAAATAAAATACGAAAATGATTCACAATGAATCATCTAAAACAAGACAAGATTCTAATTTGTAAATCACACACAATTAGTTCAAATCTACAAACAAAAGTTCCCCTTAAATACATGTTTAGGCACTTGAGATTCTTGTATGCCCTGGTATGACACAACACGTTTGTTAAGTTGATTGTTAATTGGTTTTTATCTCAAGTTAGTTTAAAAACCAAACCAAACCACACACATATTGGAAACTTAAGTCTTGTTCCAACTAATCCACACTTAAGTTTCACCTGATAAGACGAGACTTTCACACTTAGATAGCACTTCTTCACTTCGCTCTTACCACAAATGATAAGTTTCCATATGAATAAACTTTTAAGGTTTTTGCTCAATTTTTATCTTAAACAAAATCACTGTTAAATGCACGAATATTTATATTTATTTCATTTTTATTTTGTGTGTTGTGCGTTTTCACTGATTCTAACGGCACAACTAAATAAACACAACTGTGGCGCGTTGTGGCCTGGGAAAAATGCTTGAACCAAATTCCGAACAACGAGACGAAGACGGCAACAACGAAGACGGCGACGACGGCGACGTCGAACGGCTGCGTTGTGGAAATAGAAAATGCCACTTGACACACACACTTAAGTGTCCAATATACACACTCTCGAATATTGAAAGCTAAAGAAGCGAGATGACAAAATGATAAACAAGCTCACTGAATTTATGCAAATATTTGTTGATATCTTTATATTATTATATATTGTGTATTTGAAATATAAATTTCAGTGGAACGATCTACTAGGAAAACCCAAAACGCTTAGTCAAAGCCAAAAAATGTGCAGCGCGTGCTGCCACAGTTTGAATTAAGTGATTCGATGAGCTACTCGGATGACCTTCGGAATCGGAGCATGGACAGCTTGTAAAGTGCGCTGATCTTTGGCCCAACAGCCACATTCGAACTTTGCGAGGGTCAAAACTATAGAACAGTCAATGACAGCAGTTCTTCTCCGAACCCCACCCACACTCCCTTCCCCATGCCCCCTTTCACACTTCACACACAATTAATTTGCCATACTGTGAAGCTTATAAATTATACACACACACACGCGCGCATTGCTATACTATATGGTACATATATCAAAAAATGCCATAATAAAAATAAATATATTTTCTGCGATTTGTTGTTGTTGTTGTTCTCGTGAAGAATTTCCGACTCGCTGGCGACGCTTTTCACACTTTTCTACGCGTCTTTTGACATCGTGTTCCATATAAAAAAGATATTCGTCTTTTTATTATAGAATCTTGGCGCCAAGCGATTGCTGCAATATTGCGCAACCCCCGCCAAACCCCAAACGCCCCCTCTACCACCACCACCTCTGCAATAATCAGAGGCTGGCGATTCATTTCGATTTCATTAGAAGTACACGAAAAGAATTTCGCTTAACGAAATTCCACAAATTTGTCATTTGGGGTTTAATCTTTAGTGTTGTCAGGCAAATCTTTCATTTAATGTTCTATTTAAACTGTTTTTATGCGAATGATTGAAAGCGCTCCAAAATAGGCAATGCCACCCCCCAAAAAAACGAGTGCGCAATGCAGTCAAATGATTCACTTTATCTATATAATTGTTGATTTATGTACAGTCTGTCAATAAAGTGTTTTCGCGTGAAGAAAAATGCATGTTTTTTCACCACCCCAGAGCCCAGATATCAACCCAATTGAACATTTGTGGGTATATCTAAAAAGAAAAGGGCGCAGAAACGCGCCCCACATCACGGCCCATGCCAAAAAGTATAATTTTAGAAGAGTGGAGCAATATACCAATAGTATACATAGAAAAATTAGTTAATTCAATGAGTTCAAGACTTAATGCTGTTGTTACAGCCAAGGGCTATCACACTAAATATTAAAAAATATATTTCATAAGTTTAGCTTTATGTTACTACCCGATCCTTAAAGACGAAAACACTTTCTTGACAGTCAAATTTAGTTCGAGTTAATTTGTTTTTGTTAAAACTTTTTTGTTTTTTTAATGAATAATCAAATTTGTTTAAATATATTATTAAGAAATAAATAAATAATACATAAAAAATTTCAAAAAAATTTTAAGAGCCATATTACAGTTATATTTTTGCCTGTGAAGTGAAAAAACATGCATTTTTCTTCACGCGAAAACACTTTATTGACAGACTGTATATACGTATTTAGTCGTGAACAATTAACAAGATCTTTGTGGCATAATAAGTGGCCGTTCAGCAAGTATGTGGTTATGGAGAAATACTCGAGAGCTATTCAAGGAATCATTGGCGAAAGCCTGCTGCCATTATTCCGCACACTCTGCTTTTGCGTTTCGCGAGAAGTTCACGTGAAATCGAAGCAAGAACATATGGTCATTTGTCTGTAATATACGAAATTTCCGATAGTACAAAGGTCGGCTAGTTTTATGGGCAACGCATAAATCAAGACAAAACATTTCCATGTAAGCAACACATATTTCATACTGAATTCCAGTGTGGTGAAGTTGAAAAAGGGAAATTTTCCATGGCACACAAAATAAAATCCTTGTTAAGTTAGCTGCGCATGAAAAATTATTAAGAATTGTTGACAAATATTGATCATAATTAATGACCGAATGAGTAAGCTCCATTTACACTTCCTACAACAGGAAAACAACTACATATATATATAATATATATATATATATATTAATTGTTGTCAATAGCTAATTAAGGGGTATTTTTAAGCATTATGATGAATGTGTTTTAAGCGAAAAAAGCATTTACTTGTACATTTTATTTCGAACTAAAAACAATTTTAATAACAAGAGCAAAACATATAGAGAAAAAAGCAAAGATAAACATTGAAAACATGAATGAAATTTTTGGCAAATAAATAATAGGTTTTTATGGAGGTTTTTCCTCTTCTATCTAGCTGTTCCGTTTCTTTGCTGTTCTTTCTTACATAGAGAAAAGAAACGCAAATGTTGAACATGAAAGCATAGAATCAGCAAACCTCACCAACATCCTCCTTTCCTTTCTCCACACAACAAACGCATTTCTTGACCTTGAATACGATCGTAAATAAATATATACACAAAAGAAAAACAGCAGAAAAAGACAAATAATAAAGAGTGTTAATCGCTAATGAGGCTTGTGCATGTTTTCTTCAGTGTTGTTATCGATGTTGTTGCTGTTGTTTGGATTTGAATGTTGTCATTACTGCGCAGCGGGTAAATTAATCAAGCGTGGCGCATAATGCCGCAAGTCACAAATTTGACAACAATTTGTAGCAAAAACTGTGCAGAAAACCAGTAAGAAGGCTCTAGTCGAGAAATCCCGACTAGACGATACCCTGAACCCTATACAGTCACTGCTTGCAAGTATGTGTGTGTGTAAGCGTATAGTGCATACCTTCTTAACTTCAATACTCCATATCTCCGGTGTTTCTCAACCGATTTCAATCGAATTTTCACAGATTATCATTATTCCGTCTTATGTTTTAAACTGCATACAAAAGTTTTCCAAATTAAAGATTTTGTTGTTATCGATAACATGTGTATATCGGAAACGGGAAGAGTTATCGAAATTTTGAAACAAACTTTTACTGTCTAGGGATTAGGCTAACTTATGTTCCAAATCTGGAGTCTCTAGCTCTTATAGTCTCTGAGATCGATAACATATCGACTCGGCTGTTGATGCTGATCAAGAATATATATACTTTATGGGGTCGGAGATGCTTCCTTCTGCCTGTTACATACTTTTGCACAAAACCATTATACCCTTTTTACACATTTTCAGGGTATAATTAGAGTTTGTTAGCTACCAAATACCCTGTAAATAAGCAAAAGCTAAATACAAGAACCCCTTATGGCATCTCTTATATCTCTTTGTGGTTACAGAGTATCAACTTTCGCTTGATAAATGTAAATTGTCAACGTTTTCGACGCCATCAAAGTCTTTCGCGTGATTCGAATGGGGGTGCAGGGACTACCCTGAGAAGGGGCGGTGGAGACGCAGCACATGCGTACGTCTCAATTTCAAAAGTCTGGCTACTGCTCCATGCTCGTGGCACTCTCAGTGGCGTCATGTCGCGCCTTGTTCAATATGTTGACATTATTCTCCAATGTGTATTTATAGATCTAGAAACTAAGTGTATCTCGTGGCACTTACCATTCCTTTTGCTTGTGTATGGCATTGAAGATCTCGTTCTCAAAGTCCTGCAGCACGTACAGGGTGCGCCATTCCATATCATTGATGATGTCCAGACCAGTCTCCGATCGAATGACGGGCAGGCCAAAGCTCTCGGCTGCCTGCAGCGTATCCGCATCCTTACCAGCCTCGCCCACCAAACAGATGCGCGTGGGCATCTTCGACATAATGGACATTTCTGCACGAAAAACAAAACAACAGACGCGATTGGGCATAAGAATAGGTATGACAAAAGGCATTAGTACGTATGTTAGTGTGTATGCTATATATAGCTTAAGATTATTTTAATGTTTAAGTGTTCGCTCAGTACTTTGGACTCGTTAAAGGCGTCTATTCGACTTTGGTATGCTCTGTTTGTGATAATTTCCTTTAAGAAAACGAGGAAAAGTACCTCTCAAACAATCTCTTTAGTTTTATTTGATACTTTCCATGAAGAAATCGAAGAAAAGTACCTCCGAAAAAATCTCTTTAGATAAAAACAAACAAGATATTAAGTTTAATATGATTTGTTTGTGGTTCTGATACTTTCCATGAAGATAAAGAAGGGAAGTACCTCCTTGGAAGTACCTCCCAAACAATCTCTTTAGTTTGATTTGTTTGTGGTTCTGATACTTTGCATGAAGAAAACGAAGACAAGTACCTCCCAAACATATTTAGTTTGATTTGGTTTGTGGTTCTGATACTTTCCATGAAGATAAAGAAGGGAATTACCTCCCAAACAATCTCTTTAGATAAAAACAAACAAGATATTAAGTTTAATATGATTTGTTTGTGGTTCTGATACTTTCCATGAACATAAAGAAAGGAAGTACCCCCCCAAACAATCTCTTTAGATTGATTTGATTTGTGGTTCTGATACGAAAACGAAGAAAAGTACCTCTAAAAAAATCTCTTTAGATACAAACAAACAAGATATTAAGTTTAGTTTGATTTGGTTTGTGGTTCTGATACTTTCCATGAGGAAAACGAAGATAAGTACCTTCCAAATCTATTTAGTTTGATTTGTTTGTGGTTCTGATACGAAAACGAAGAAAAGTACCTCCAAGAAAATCTCTTTAGATACAAACAAACAGCACATTAAGTTTAGTTTGATTTGTTTGTGGTTTTGATACTTTCCATGAAGATAAAGAAGGCTAGTACCTCCTTGGAAGTACCTCCCAAACAATCTATTTAGTTTGATTTGATTTGTGGCTCTGATACTTTCCAAGAAGATAAAGAAGGGAATTACCTCCCAAACATTCTCTTTAGATACAAACAAACAAGACATTAAGTTTTATTTGATTTGATTTGTAGTTCTAATACTTTCCATGAAGATAAGGAAGGGAATTACCATCCAAACAATCTATTTAGTTTGATTTGATTTGTAATTTCCATAACCTCCCAAACAATCTCTTTAAACACAAACAAACATTACATTAAGTTTAATTTGATTTGATTTGTGGTATTCACTAAACATGTGATCTCTTTATAGTTTTGATGAGATCGTTGCTGATTCTCACCTTCACCTTACCCACCTTCAGCTCACCCACCTTCACCTCACCCACCATCAGCTCACCCACCTTCACCTCACCCACCTCAAAAGCAGCCTATTCAGAGTACTCTTTGCACTAAATTTTAAGTACACTTTGCTCAAGCAGCAAAGTATTATTCACAGTTTTGATTTATGGCCATCAGCAGCATTTTTGTTGTTTGTTTATGCAAATTGCAAATTTAGCGCGAGTTAAACGCGAAGGCGTTGCACAAAACGTAGGCATGTGCGGAAAGTTTCGAGCGAAAGAATCTCTCTCCCTCTTTCACTCTCTCTCCCTTTCTGTCTCGCTCTCTCTCTCTCTCCGTGAAGGGCAACGTTTCGATGTCGATCATTTTGGCAGCCATTTTTGTGAGCTGTTGACATCAATTTTAATTGTGATCGCCAAGTGATGATTGTTGCCATTAAATGTTTTTATTATTATTATTATTGTTTGTTTGCAATACTTGATGTATACATGATGTACCCGCCCCCTCTACCCACCAGCACCACCCTTCTGCAACCTTCAGATCATTGCCATCGTCGTAGTTTTTGACATGCCGAAAAATGTACAAAAACAAAGAAGGAAAATGCACACATACACATACATACATACACACATATATACGTACACACGTACCACACACACACACATATACACATATACACGTACACACACACACATAAACACGTACACACATACACACACATGCACATATATATACTCGTACACACATGCACACACACACACACACACGTACACACTTACACACATACACATGTACACACATATACACATACACACATGAGCACATATAGACATACACACATGAGCACATACACACGTACACACATGCACACACACACGTACACACATACACACGTATACATAAACACACACGTAGACACACACACACATATACACATACACACACATGCACACATACACACACACACACACATATACACATACACACGTACACACACACACACACACAATAAACACACATACACACCCACACACATACACACACACACACGTATACACATACACACACATACACACATATACTCATGAACACGTACACACACACACACACACACTTACACACACATATATACACATACACACGTACACACACACACGTACACACATACACACACACACACGTATACACATACACACACATACACACATATACTCATGAACACTAACTGCGAACATGTTCAAGTGCATTCAGTTTTCCACTCTCCCCCGCCCACTTCGCTCCCCCCTGCCCGACTGCCCGCCTGCCCGTCTGCCCACCATGCCTGCCTGCCACATTTCGTTGTGCATTAATTTTATCCAGAATTGTGCAGCTGTAACTGATGCCAATTGCGCTTTTGTATCTCCGCCCGCTCGAGACGCAAACGATGCAACGTCGCCACTTGTGCAATTGAGCAAAGTCCAGACAACACACTACACCTCCTCCCCCACCCACCCCCTTGCCAACAGCAACGCCACATGACGCATGGAATTTAACATATAACTAAGTAGTTCTTGATAAACACGCCAAATATTGTACAATAGCTAAATTTATTAGCTGCTAGATTCTGTTTAGCTCTTGTAATATTATTATTATGTTTATAAAAGGTGTAAAAATGCATGCGAACTACTTGTTGTTGTTGTTGTTGTTGTGCGTCATGGGGGAAATGCAATAATTTCGATACAATGATACACCCCAAAACGAAACAGTTGTCATCACATGTGTGTGTATTACATTCAAACAACTGCAATAATACAAATGCTTTATAAACAATAAAACTCGCACTTGCCTCAACTCGGTAAACAGTTATTTGTCAAGCTTGAATGTTTATTTAAACATGGGGTAATCGATTTCCCATTATTTCGAAGAAAACGTTGGGGAAAATGTGTTCTTAAACATTTGTAAACTTAACTGGAAGCACAATATTTATTATTAAATCGTTGAAAGTAATACTTAAAAGTTTGCAAATCATATTTTATATTGTTTATAAGATTTCTGTATCAAAAACTTTGAGTTCAAAACTTTTTATATATCATTTCACATTAAAATTGATCTATCGAAACATTCAAAATGTTCTGCTTGTGTTCCAAAATTTCCTTTGCGGTAAATTCCAAGATTTGAAAAAATATTTTTAATTCAATTTATTTGCTATTCAGACTGAAGTATTCAAACATTTCCTTTGCGGTAAATTCCAAAATTTTTAATATTTTCAATTAAATTTATTTGCTATTCAGACTGCGTTGAAGTATTCAAAAATTTCCTTTGCGGTAAATTCCAAAATTTTAAATATTATTAAATATTGTATTAAATTTATTTGCTATTCAGACTGCGTTGAAGTATTCAAAAATTTCCTTTGCGGTAAATTCCAAAATTTTAAATAATATTTTCAATTAAATTTATTTGCTATTCAAACTGCGTTGAAGTATTTAAAATTTGTATAAGAAACACTTTACTTAACACAAAATGGTTTCGGCATTTCTACACCCTTCTACACCCTTCTATACCTGCTTGGTCGAAATAAAATACCTGTGAAGTCCTGATACACCTGACATAGTGCGGCAGCCTGCTTGAGATTCGCCCGCTTGACTTCCTCGGGCGCTGCGTATGTGAAAAACGAACACGCCTGACGCTGAACCGTGACGAGATTGTTGTATTTGCTGCTGTTGTTGTTGGTGCCAAAACTGAGCAGTGGCAAGTGCAACATGGCGAGTCGAGTCGTGTCGACGTTTAAGGATCAAACTCTGAACAGCAACTAAGTGCAAAATGTGAATATTGTTTGCATGAGAATAAACGCAGTCAGCCGGAAGCCACAGGTGTTCTCTACCCCTCCCACTGGCGAAGGGAACAAATGCAAAGCGCAAAGGCACACACACACACACACACAATACACAGGTTAAGGGCAGTGTGCGAAACGACCTCACAAACACACGCACACAAACGCACACAGGTGGTGCAGCGCAGTAGGGAAATTATGGCAAGGCATTTTGGGAATTTCCCTTTTTGCCGTTGCCTGCGCTCGTTTAGTGCTCTTCTCTGCTTTAGCGCTGTGGCCCAGTGCCAAGAACATGACGAAAAACTAATTGAGTGGCATTTGTATAATGAAAAGAAAGAAACGCACACACGTTTTGGCCCAAAAACGACTCATCAATGTGGAATCTTGTAAAAAAAAAATAAAATAAAAAAAAAATTACTGTATTTGTTTGTCGGCGGAGCCTTGACGCAGTCGCAGACGCTTGGAGACCTTCACAGACACTTTCTGAACGTGTGCAAACACACACACATATGTAAAAATGTCATTAACATTGATCCATTAGACGAAACCGTTGGAATGTGCGCTCTCTCTCTCTCTGTTAAGCATCTGTGTACCCGGAAGGAGGGCAAAGGAAGGGACAGAGGGGACAGCGAACGTGCAAATGTGGTAGGTAAATCTAGTAATAAAAACAACAAGCACAAGAGTGAGAGAGAATTTATCTACCTAAGGGTGCTGCGCAGGCAGGAACTGAGTCGCGACAGCGGCTGCGCGTTGTTGTTTTTTGCCTGGTACAGTGCCGGTTACTGATTGCGGGACGAGGGGTAAACAACGTTTAACACACATTGCCGAGCGCCTGCCAGTCGCACAATAAATAAATATGTTTTAGCCCAAAATAAATTCAGAAAGAAGCTTAAAATTCTCTGACGCGTTGCCGCTCGGGGTTTTTATTTAGTAACCACAACAACAAGACAGTACTAGTAAAGATATTTATTTGCTGGCAGTGACATTTTTTATGTGAATACTGTGCGACTTTTCCTTAGCGATGACATTGAAATATTAAAAAAAAAAAACATTTGAAATACATACTTATGTATGTGAATGCGAGGTAAAACAGCTGCTGTTCCCCACTCTCCGCAGTTCTATAGTAACTCACCTGACTTTGATTGCTCCTCGATAGTCTCCATTTCGTTTGAATTGCATTAAGTTTTGGAACACACACACATACACAAAAACAGAGTTTATGATTTTTTATTTCTTTGTTTATCTCAATGATGGTTTGTTTGCTATGTTTTACTCATTGCTTCCATGAGCTCAATGCCACAGCATCATTTGTTTTTGCACAATTAAATTAAACAACGCTTTGGTCAATTAAAAAGCAGCGCGCAAACACAACACATACAAGCTCAAAAACATTCACAATTTACGCACACATACGCACACGTACGCTTGTCAATGAATGCAGCAGGCGGCGTCGCTTTTTTCCTTTAACACTTTTTGCAATCCTTACTTATTAATTCTGTTTTTATTAACGCGTCTCATTGCACGAGTGTATATTGTAATTATAAATAAATACAAATAAATACACAGCGCCTAGTACGTGTTTGAGTTGCTTTCTTTGCAGCGCGTCGGAATTAAAAATCAAAATCAACGGTCAAACACGTCCGGTCGCACGGCTGTTCGTCTCGCTTTATTTTACATAAATGTTAATGCTGCTTAGCCTTCGGCTTAAAAATTTGCTCAGAAGGTACGGTTACCGCCCACGTTAACATGAGATGTTAATGTTATACTCAAAAGTGCATGGCCATGTTAAGAAACAATCGATATTCGATTGCACAAAACAGTGCTGCCACAAGCAGCAAAAGCATAAATAACAGCGGACAACACTTGTTGCTGTGACGTCACACACACAAGCGCAGTTACGTCAATGCAGCAATATGCCCAGCAATCTGTCAAACAACCCACCACCAATACAACCACAACAACAACAGCCCACTGACATTTTGTCAATAAGTTTCTCACTTTTTCCACTCGCACGCAACAAAAATCGAAAATTTCTTGCACCCGTTTTACCGCCCAAATATTCAGTGCATGAATTTTGAAAGCTCTTTTTGAAAAATGCATCACCAACCGCCGCGACCGCCCACGTCGCACGGCATCAAACTAATGTCCGGAGCGGACGAGAATCGCCATTACCTGCGTGCCTTCATACACACCTATCGGGACATGCCCGTCCTCTGGGACACCTCGCTGCGCGACTACACCAACCGGGAAAAGCGCGCCGAGGCCTATCAGCGCCTGGTGCCCATCTACCACTACCTCAAGCGGGACGCGACCATTGAGGATGTGAAGAAGAAGATTAACACACTGCGCACCAACTATCGCAAGGAGCTGAAGGTCGTGGAGAACGCCATACGTACGGGCACCATGCATACGCCACGTTGCTGGACATTCCAGGAGCTCGACTTCTTGCGCAACACGGAGAAATTTCTGGCCGTGAATCACACGTACAAGAATGAGCCAACATTCGGCTTCAACGAGAACTCCAGCTCGTCGGCGGCCTTCATGGAACAGCATGCCGGCGGCTCATATCCATATCGTCCTGTGGCCAGACAGTCGCCCAACATATCGGAGATGTTTCACAAATCCTTTGGACATATGCAGAAAGTGGAACCGCTGGCCCCACTGCCTCCACTTCCGCCCAGCGCCATGCACCAGCCACCCCATGCCCAGACGGAGTATTCAAATGCTGCCAAGCGGGCGCGGCAAACCCCTCCCTGCAGCAACAGCAACAGCAATGCAGCCGCCGCCAGCAGCACAGTGAGCACTCACAGCACGGACGAGCTGCTCAACATTGCCTGCGAGTACCTGGCGGGCACATTTCCCGAGGAGGAGTCCATTGCGCGCACCTGGACGCACAAGCTCAAGCGCATGGCACGCGAACAGAGATTGCTCGCCGAGCGCTTCATCAATGAGATACTCTTCGAGGCGGAGTCCCATAATCTGCATCGTGGCTCTGTGCAGATCAACAATAGCTTCGAGCCCTATGTGCGATTCGAGGAGCCGCCCGCGTGTGCCGAGGAGCAGGATAAGTCACAGAGTCCCAGTGTGCACACCTCGTCCGAAACGACGCCAAAGACCAGCAGCGCCACAGGTGCCGCCAATGCCCTCAATGGTCCTCCAAATGCGGCCATTCGAGATTTCTAGATGCAAATTAAGTGTTATTTGGTTTTTATTGACAGCTGCGGACGCAGACATGGCACAGACTACATAGCTAGACAGTAAAATATTAAAGTATATATTATATATATATATATATGTATATTGTAGAGATACGAGAACCTGTAGTATTTGGTAGTATTTATGTATATGCTAAGCTCAATCAGCGCGTTGCTGATAATCGACCAGATTTCGTGTGATCCAAACGTAGGGCGAGGCGCCGGCGAAGAGGAGGCAGGCGCCAATCACGGGCCGATGCAGGATCCAGGCAATCGCCGCAATCGTCAAAGCCATGGAGAAGGCAAGCACAAAGTTTCGAGTCACCGGGAATTGGGCATCCGGTGCGAAGGGCATCAGCACGGGCACACGAAGCACTGCAAGCAAATATATATAGAATTATTATAATGCTATATTATAATTATTATAATCTATGTATATAGATACATAACTGTACGTAATGTATATATAAATACCCCAAGTAAAGAAGGTATCAATTGTTTTGAGATTTGAAATCTTTCGCTGTTTTCATGGGGGATCTTTAAAGAAGGATCGATCTTTGAACACTTACACAACAAACGCAGAATCTTTGAGGTGCACGTGACACTAAAGAAGATGAGCAGCCAGCCCACGAAACGCCACCACCAGGTGTGCAGCGCCTGGACATGATACGCCGTGTTGAACAGCTCGTGGGCACTGACCTCGCCCGGCTGGACGAGCAGGACGGGCACACCGCGTGTGGTGACATATGGCACCAACTTGTTGTTAACCAGTTTGCCGACAACGCTATAGATATCACCCTCCCTGCCCGCGTAGGTGAAGAGTATGCGCAGATCACCGACTTCCGGATTGAACACATTGTTGGCATGATAGTAGAGGCCCAGATGCATCTTGATGCTGCTATCGTCTGGACGTATATCTGAAGTTAAGGGATAATACAAGTTGAACTGGTTCTTCACCTCGGCGCCCAGCTCGTATTTGCCTATGTAGACGGCGTCGGCTATGTGCAAGGCGCTATCGATGGGCAAACGCTGGGGATTCTGGTGGCCACGACGACTGCTGAACCGACGCGAATCCACAAGTCCGTCGCGCCACTCCCGCTTGTAGTATATGGCGCGCGTATCCGAATTAACGGCGTCCACGCTGTCGCCAAAGCTATCGATTGCCTCCTCCACCCACTGGTACATTTGTACATGGCGGCGCAGTTTTACAGCCATAAGCTGGATGTTGTAGTCCGGTTCGGTGAGCGGTTCGCCGCATGTGATTGGACCTGACAGATGCAGGATGCGATTCTCGAATGTCTGATCCTGCTCCTCTTCGGTGAACTGCATCGAATACACATCGTCGTAGGTCTCATCCAAGGCCAGCATTTTGTGCACCGCGCGTCCCTCATTCCAGTACAGTGTCGAGGAGCCGGCCATGAACAGTATTACGCCAAAGCCGGCGATCAGCCAGTTGGCCCGTAATGTTTCCACCAGTGTTGCCATGTGTTCCGTTTCCCTTTAGGTATGCATTTAAATACGATTTGAATAAGCCAGCAAGGAATGCTGTGTTGTCTGCGGCGAAAACTCACCCAAATTTTCAACAAATTTGTGCTTTAGTCCCAAGCCGCCAATTTAATCGCTGCGCAACGCCGTTCAAAGCAACAGCTGTCATTTAAACAAATTTGTGCTTTAGTCCCAAGCCGCCAATTTAATCACTGCGCAACACCGTTCAAAGCAACAGCTGTCATTTAAACAAATTTGTGCTTTAGTCCCAAGCCGCCAATTTAATCACTGCGCAACGCCGTTCAAAGCTACAGCTGTCATGTAAACAAATTTGTGCTTTAGTCCCAAGCCGCCAATTTAATCACTGCGCAACGCCGTTCAAAGCAACAGCTGTCAGCGTCAGCTGTTCGCAATTCGAGTGTCGAAAAGCTAGCAAGAAATCAAATAACATTAGCATTTAATAAGCATGTGTAGCAATAGCTTGGCTGATTATCAATTTACAAAAATACTTAAGCATGGCAGATACAGTTCCGTTTACAAGGCTAATTATTTGGTCAACAATCGCGTGATTGTTATTAAGAAAACTCGGCGAAAACTCACCCAAATTTTCAACAAATTTGTGCTTTAGTCCCAAGCCGCCAATTTAATCGCTGCGCAACGCCGTTCAAAGCAACAGCTGTCATTTAAACAAATTTGTGCTTTAGTCCCAAGCCGCCAATTTAATCACTGCGCAACGCCGTTCAAAGCAACAGCTGTCATTTAAACAAATTTGTGCTTTAGTCCCAAGCCGCCATTTTAATCACTGCGCAACGCCGTTCAAAGCAACAGCTGTCATTTAAACAAATTTGTGCTTTAGTCCCAAGCCGCCAATTTAATCACTGCGCAACGCCGTTCAAAGCAACAGCTGTCAGCGTCAGCTGTTCGAAATTCGAGTGTCGAAAAGCTAGCAAGAAATCAAATAACATTTGCATTTAATAAGAATGTGTAGCAATAGCTTGGCGGATTATCAATTTACAAAAATACTAAAGCATGGCAGATACAGTTCCGTCTACAAGGCTAATTATTTGGTCAACAATCGCGTGATTGTTATCAAAAAGTTCTCGCTGGAATACGAAAACGATGCCGAGCTGAAGAAACTGTTTGCGGAGATTCAATGTTGTCGCCAATTCAAGCATCCAAATATCAATAAAATCTTACATTGTTTCCTAGCCGAATGCGATATGCTGGTCATCTATCCGTACATGTGCTTTGGAACGTGCCAAATATTGCTGGAGAGTATTTTTACCAACGGCTTCCCGGAGCCATTGATCGCATTGATCTTTAGAGATGTGCTCTCCGCCCTCATGTATATCCACCAGAATGACTTTGTTCATGGCGCCATAAGAGCCAGCCACATCTTGTTGGATAACCAAAAGGCAGTATTATCGAATTTCCATGAGAGCCGCAGCTTTATCAAACACGGCAAAAAGAAGCAAGTATTGCACGGCGTGTCCCATGAGAAGAACTTAAATTGGGCTGCCCCAGAGGTGCTGGATCAAAACATAAATGGATTTACCGAGAAGTGTGATATATACTCGGTGGGCATAACCGCTTGCGAAATGGCCAATGGCATTCAACCCTACTTCGAGACGCAGCCCACACTCATGTATACGGAGAAAATTCGTGGAAATGTGCCCTCCTTGCTGGACAGATCGACGTATACGATGCTGTTGGATGATCAGGGCAAAATGCCATTCGAGAACTCAACGACGCGCAGAACCTATGAGATATTTAGTCAACGTGTGCTCTCCGATGATTTTCATCAGTTTGTGGAGATCTGTTTGAATCGCAATGCCGAGAATCGCTGGAGTGCCAAAAAACTGATGACCCATGCATTTTATAAGCAATGTCGACATGCAACAATCTCGGATCACATCAAGAAGTGTCGCTCCGAGATCGACAATAATTCGCTAACCGACGACGAAAGTATTGGGCAGCTGGATGACCAGGATGCCAGAGAATGCCATGAAGATGTTCAATGGAATTTTTAATAAATCATATTTGTAACGATATAGATGCATAAGTTTTATTAAATAAATAGACAAAAGTTAAGTTTTTTGAAATTGAAATCCATAATTTATTTCACATAATTGTCTATAATATAAATGTGAGTTTATTTACAGTATATATTCTTGTGTTTTTTGTTATTACTAATTTGCATAATCATTGTAATTTAGTTGCTCAAATCAAGCCAAAGCATGCATTTAAATTGTTTTTAAAATTGCATCTTCTTCTTAAATATGTTTGATTTAAAAAAAATTATATATCACTTGGCGCCTCTAAAACTGAAAATAAATATGTATATATATTCAACTAAAATGATGTCGGTCACGTATTTAGTTTATTACGTATTTTATATTCAAAACAAATGAATAACAACTAGGCGAAATCGGTTCAACTAAAATTAAAATTATTTAACAAATAACTAATAAGAAATAGTTAGTTTTTTTGTGTGTGTTTAGTTTTGATTAACTTAAAATAACTAAAATTCAACTAAATATTTGGACAAAAATCACGCACAAATTGCTTTAAACAAGGCGCTCTTTAGTATGTTTAAGGTTTCTTTCTTTTGTTTGTTTGGACATTTTGTTAAATGTATAAATATAAAAACATAACTTTGTCTGTCTGCATAGCGCATAAAATGTACAAATTTAAATCTTAACATATATAGTCTATATATATTTGTATTATTTAGCGGGCTATCACTGACAAATAACGATTATCCTTTTTTTTCACTAATTTGTAAGTAGATTATGTGAAGCTAATATTTGAAGCATAATTATTAGCACAATTTGGATAGCTTAACTAAAATCTGTTAGTACCCAGCGTGTTTTTCTTTCTTCTGTTTGTTAAATAAGTTGAATATTTAAAAACTAAATTAAGTTATTTCTTTTTCTAGCCTGCAAAACTTGTAACTGCTTAGGTCGGATTTCCATATATTTCCGTTTGCTTTTTATAAATATATGTTACTTAAAACAATAAATTAGTTTTAACGTTGACTAACATGCCACACAATCAAATAGCTCTTGTCTCCTCGATTTTCGATTGTTTGATTTGGTTCCAGTTGAATACTGTTCTCCATGTCATTGTCATCTGTAAAATTGTCACAAGATCTACGATTAGTAAATTCAATCAGGCATGTTAATGCATATTATATACACATAGTTTGTGCTGCAATGATTTGGAAATAGTTGTTTGCAGATATATTACATAAAGTTGTTATTATTATTGGATTTTTTTGTACCAGCTAGAAAAATACCTTTTGGCAAAGTTATTATTGATTAATTGTTAAGTTTAGTGAGCATTTTATTTGGTAGTTTGTAGAAAAGCCAGCCATAAATAAAAACAATATTAAGCAAACTAAAAAAATAATAATAAATAAAATATTTAAATTAAATTTTTTAAAGCCAACAACTACAGCAAAAAAAAAAAAATATATTTCTTTTCAAATGAAATAAATTATTTAGAAAAATCTACGGAATATTTTTATACACATCATTGGAGGTATACTTTATACAATTATTTCCTTTAACAATGCAGTGGGACAAACAACAAGGACACTGTTATAAACAAATCACAAAATATATTCACAAAATAGTTGTGACCAGTTTGGACTTTGAGAATCGGTGACAAAAGTGCATCAAAATATATATATATAGTGGAAAACGTGAACAGAAAGAAAATTAAATAACATTGAACATAAATTTGCATAAACCTTAGGGGTCTTGAGAATCAGGTCACACGGCTCTGACAAATGCTTCGTTCCAAAATTTTTGAGCGTCGCTGATCGGAGGAGGAGTACTACAAATTGAAGGTACTATACGGGGCGGCAAAGTTAAACAAATGAAAAAGAAAATGCAATTAAATCAACATAAATACGCATACGCAAATACAAATACGAAACTAAGCAGAAAAGAAATAATTAAAGAACCGAAAATGAAAAACAAAAAAGAGAAAAGCTTACGTATCGACTTTCCAAACTATCAAATGCGCTGCATTATCACTAGCATCGAATTTATCATTTCCTGCAGAGGATAATGGAATATGTTGTATTTTTGCATATATTTATGTGAGAGCGTACGCTCGCTGATTCCTGTTTAAACTAGAGCTTGGACGGCCGCTGGCTCCACTTACTTATGCGAAAATCAATATAACCCTCGCCACCGCACATCACCAACATATCGGGTCGTTTATTGGTGAATGTGAGTGCGCCATTCGGCTGCTGCAGCATGGGCACCGATACAAAGAACTTGACCGCATCACGATGGCCATGGAAGGACAGTTGAGCATTGGCCATGCAGCACAATGGCATGTGGCCATGGGGATCAGCTAAGGAAAGAATAACAAGTTTAAATATGTGTAAAGCTGAGAGGAAATTGTTGCCCACATGACTTTTGCTGCGTCTCGGCAAGCGGCACAGAGATGATGACGCCATTGCTGGTGCCTATCCAGAGGCGATTGCAGGAGACCATCAGCGCTGTGATGCGCACGAAGCTAAAGCCCAGCTTGCCAGTGCCCAGCATCTTAGAAACATACGGCTCAATGTCCACATCCTGCTTGTGCTCGAACGTATGCGTATTATACAAACGTAGTGTGGAATCCAAACTAGAATGGAAAACAAACAAACTATAAGATTCAGATGGACATATAAGGTTGTTCAACATACCGTATGGATACCCAAACGCCGGCGCCAGTGGCTGCCATTTGTCGCACCTGGCTCTCCTTGCGCGGATGCGCGTCCAGCGAATGTACAATGTTTAGCGATATGGGATCTACAATAAAGATCTTGTTGCGATGCGCGGCCCAAATGCGCTCGCCGGCCACACAGAGGCAACGTATCGAATGATTGCGATCACCGAGCGTAACCAGGTGATAACTATTCAGATCCCATTGGCCGTCTGTTTGGCGGCGGAACACGGCTAACTGGGCATTGGCCAGCGCAACAACAACACGCGCTTCCACATGCACAATCGCTAGTACAGCATCTGGCAAGAGCACCCGGTGCAGACACTCATGCCACCGTCCCACACTGCTGTGCACGTACAGCCAGCCATCCTGAGCGCCCAACCACATGGTCGGACCCACTGAACTCATCACCGGATCCTCACGCTCCTTGGTGCCCAGTATGGGATTCAGTGAATTGATGCCCAATGGCACACCATTGCTGTTGCTGTTGCTGTTGCTGCTGTTGTTGTTGTTCACATGATTATTGCTGTTGTCCGCGCTCAAACGCAGCGGTGCGCCAGGCAATGCCTGACGTATTTTGATGGCCTCCACATTGCCGAGCGGTTCAGTTGCATCCACGGGCGGCAGCTGCTCATTCGATTTCTCTGTAGCCTCTTTGGCCTCTGCCACACCAACCACGGTTACAACTGCAATCTCCTCTTCCAGCTCCTCGTTGGAGTTCTGTTTACTGTTGCTATTGCTATTTTTGTCCGCCTTGGGTCGCACTCGCACGAACTCCACTTTGCCGAGCAGCTCAGTGCCCTCGCCGGGTCGCTGCAGCATCTCGCCGGCCTTAACCACTTCGGATTGCTCCAGCAGCGCATAGTCGCTTTCCATGGCGCCCTGCACGGACGCAATGCACAGCAGATGCGATGCGCATATGGGAAACGCATCCAGCACAGTGGCCGACTGATTGGCATCGACAACACTGACCGTGCTGGCGGCATGTGTGCTCGTGCAGATCCATACAAACGAACTGAGTTGAGTTTCTGGCTCCAGAGTCTCTAGGCTGGCGCGGGCCATTTGGCGGTCGAGTGCCTCGGCACTCTGCTCTGCCGTTGGGCTTGTGATCTCGGCGATTTTGAGCGTGGAGTGCGGCGCAAAGGGCGAGTTGGCGGGTATCAGCGATTGGCCATCCTTGGTGAAGCCACCCTGCAGATTGACACCGGCCGCACAGAACACTTTCATGTGCGGCGATGCTTCGGCGAGTGGGTTACAATATACAGGCACAGGCACACCGCCCGAATGGCGACTGGGATTGGCATCCTGATTGGTTTTGTTAATGGGCAAGCTCCAGCCGTAGGCATGCAGGCGACCATCCTCCTTTTGCACATGGGCACGCAATTGGCGGTATTGTTCGCGTCGCCTGGCGCTGATGCGCTCCGACGTGCCCTCCTCCGCATAATCCTTGGCCATGATTAGAGCATTGGCAAGTCCGGCGCTGGCCGGATGCGGCATCGGTTGTCCACTGGTCAGGGCAAGGCGATGCTCGCTTCCTCCACGGCTGGGTGATCCATGGCTGTGGGCAGGGCTTCCTCCGCCGGTGTGACGAAACATCGGCCCCCCTCCGAGACCGTCAGCGACGCGATCCGTCGGACGGTTGGAGGGGCTGCACGGAGCAATTGTAAACAATGAGTACAGAATTATTTGTGGCTACCACCAAATGGTATACGTACGTAAAAAGATTACTAAAGTACTTCCAAATGCCTTGCTTGGACTTCTTGTCCAAATTGTCAACAGTGCGCGATGCACGCAGTATTTCCGTTAGGCGCACAGCCTCCTGCAGCTCCATTAGCCGCTCCTTGTACTGATTACGCTCCATTAGCACCATGGCCATTTCCACTCGCGTGAAACGCTTGCGCTGCGCCAGCGGCACATCGTTCTCCTCCTGTTCGGTGTCTGTTAAGCGGCGAGTAAGTAATTGAATTAGCTTGTTATTGAGTTATTGAGCAATTGATGGAACTTACTTTGTTGTTTCACCTGCTCCTTGGTCTTCTTGAGGTCATCCTCGAGTTCGCTAATGCGCTGCCTGAGCTTCGTACGTGACTGCTGCATGGCTGTCAGCTCTTCGCGCACAATTTCTATCTCGCCCGTCAGCTCATCCACCTTGACAATCAAATCGTCCTTGACAATGTTGAGTGCATTTCTGCAAAGTGAGAATGATTGATTGATTGATTGACATAAGTATATCGAGTGTTCTTGATGCACTTAAATTAGTCACACTTACTTGGTTGCAAGCAGCTCATTGTTTTCCATAATCAGATTCTCCACCTCTTTGCCCATGCCTGCAAAACCATTGATAAAATCATTAGCAAAGAAAAAACGAATCCAAACATAGTCAAAGAAACAATACGAAAAGAAAGATAGAATGTAGAACGTTATGAGGAAATTTAAATTATAATGTAAATTGCTTTTTAGTTAAATGAAACTTGAGTGAAATTGTAAATATGACATGCATGATAGTTATCAAATTACGAAAAAAGTAGAATTGATGGCAAAACCTGAACCAATAAGAAGTAATCTTAAAACAAAATCAATGAGAACTCAAAACCAAAAACTGTGATTCATCATAAGATATGGCTAGATCACCCAGGAACACCAATAGAGAATAAAAACTAAAGCTTGAAGACCAATGTAGGCGAAGAAAGAGAGAGTCAGAGACACTACTTACATAGAAGACTACGAATAGTTTAGAAACTATAGCTATGAAAGTATGTGTTTCAAAATCGTATCACAACTGGAAAACTTACCAAAATAGTTGTCGTTAGCTTTTATTTGTTGTTTGGTGTCGGTGTTTTGTGTTTTTGTTTTATTGTACAACAAAATTTGTTCAAGGTTTTTTTTTAAGTTGTGGGGGGAATTTTTGGGGGAGTTTGGAATAAATAAAATTGTTTCGGCATAAAAAGAGAAATTGGAAATTTTATTAGAGGTCAATAAATATGATATTTTTGTTTATTAGTCTTTGCATGATGACAACATTATCTTCGAGCACATCAATTCCAACACATATCACAAAAACAAATATCGCTAAAGGATCCGTATTTGAATTCATTCATTTATATAATATCTTTTTGTCTGGTTGCGTTCAGTCGATTATCGTATGATATTTAATGTATTTACAGGTTATATAGATGATTCCATATATGTAGGAGTTATATGGTGTTGTTGGTGGAGTTTGTTGTTCTTGGAGTTGGTCTTGTGTGTGGTACCTACCTGAGGATGCGTACTCTCCGGGATGTACCCAGCTGCCTATTACGGGAAAGGGGAGAAAGAGAGAGAGTGTGTGTGTGTGAGACAGGATTGGGTCCCAGTTTCGCAGAGTGTAGATTTTGGATATTTGTGCATTTGTTGTAGTTTGTTGTGCATAGAAAGAACATTCAAAAAGAGATTTAAAAAGATAGTTGCAGTTAAGTTCAAGAGAATCCTTTAAGGCAAACGTGCGAGAGTTAATTAGCTGCCAACTCTTACCTGTAACAATCTCATTCTCTTCGCTTTCTTCATTATCCTGGAAGGACAACTCTTGGTACAGGTTATTGTCCGAGCGTTGCTCCTTCTTGGTGGTCGAACGACCAACTGGGATTGGGTTTCGATTGTTTTTTTTTTTGTTTTGTTTAGTGAAGTTAACACAAACACAAATGAAAGTAGAGAATTTGGAAAATTAGTACAAGTTGCGGTAGGTTAGCTAAAGGTGGAGCCATACAGTAAATGCCTCGCAAGACCTACCATTAACGGGCACATTTGGCACAACGGGACTCATGTCGGGACTCTGTGGAGCGGTGGCATGTGCATCTGCACGCTCCACACTGCTAGCCAAATTGTCTAGTTCATTTTGTAGGGATGGTGGTCCCGACTCATCCGATTGACTGCCGACGCTGCAAATCGTTTCGGTGTCCAGCATAACCGAGTTCTCCAGCGAGGCAAAGCCATAGGAGACGGGTCCAGAGCTGCGCGCGACGGGATTAAGGCGTGCTCGATTCACCTCCATGCGATCGGAGGCAGTGCTCATTTGTGAATGCGTTGAGCCCATTAGCATTTTGGTGCGTTCCATGTAGTCCACATGGTTCTTGAACAGCTCCGTGTAGCGCTCATGCAGCCTGGCATATTCCTGTGTGTGTGTACGGAAAGAGAGGATGAAGTGGAAGCAGAGGTCAACAATTTGTTGTAATTGTGCTGCTCACCTTTTTGAGGTCCGCCTCACGCTCCTCCAGGCGACTGGCATGCTCCACACTGTTCTTGTGCTTTAGCTCCAGCATGCGGACAATGCTCTCCAGGGACTCCAGACGGCTAGACAGCTCTTTGTTCTCCTGTTCGGCGAGGTCCTCTGCCTCCAGCAGCTGTCAACACAAATGTCTAAATTATTCTGACTTTGATTTAAGTCAATTGTATGCCCTACCTTTTGTTCGGACTGTTTGCGTGCGCTCTTCTCTCGCTCGTATTGTGTAACCAACTGTTCGTTGTCCTCGCGCAACAGCTCGACCTCCACATCCTGCTCCTGATTGATGCGATACGAGGCATCTAGGCACTCCAGCACGTTCACCAGCAATGGCATCAGGTTCTTCACCACATCCTCATCGTAGCGATTGATCATACGCTCGAACTCCTGATAAATGCTGCCAGCCAGCTGCTGCACCTGCATATTGAGAGTGAGTCAGTGCATCAGTTTCGAAATGAACAGAGTAGTAGGTGCAGGTTCGTGCGAGTTATATTAAGAGAGAACAGATGTTAGAGTATCTTTAAACAAGTTTATCAAAAACGAAAACCTATCATAATTGCGGTTTTTGCGGCCGCTTTGTTTTATGAATGAAAAACCAATGAAAACACAAGTGAAACGGTTTAAGCCCCAAGAGATAGTTTTGTATTAGGTAATTGGAAAGTTGAAAGGTTAATTAGCTAAAAAAAAAATAATTAATGTAAGGTACAAAGTGCAGAGCGTAACAAATTAAGAGCGTACTTAGCTAAACAAAGACATTAACAAATTTAAATATCATGCGTTAAGATTATATAAAAAAACAAAACATTAACAACTTTTTCAGGCACCAACAAAAATTCTCAACTCACAATGCTGACAACCTCTTCATTCTGAAAGAGAGAGAGAGAGAAAAAAAGAGAAAAGAAAATGGGCACATAAAAAACTAAAGTTTATAATAAAAATCAAAAATATATACATTTAAAACTAATAACCGTAAATGAAACCCACAAAGTGCATTACTATGAGAAAATTCATATTAAAAATGACACATGATATGAAATGTAATACTAAGGTTAAGATTAGAATTTAAGGAACCAATAATAAACAGAAAATAACAGCGAATGGCCGAAGAGTGAATACCCTTGCTGACGCTATGAAATAAGTGATGATTGGGGTATAATAAAATCAATTAAAATTCAATAAAAAAAAGGTAAGAAGGCTCTAATCGAATCCCGACTAGACTATATCCTGAACCCTATACTTTACGCATACAGTCAGTGCTTCAATACTCCATATCTCCAGTGTTTCTCAAAAGATTTCAATAAAATTTTTACAGATTATCATTATTTCGTCTAATGTTTCAAACTGCATCAAAAAGTTTTTCAAATTCAAGATTTTGTTGTTATCGATCACATGTTTATATCGGAAACGGAAAGAGTTATCGATCAAAATTTCACAGATTATCATTATTTAGTTTAATGTTTCAAACTGCATCAAAAAGTTTTTCAAATTCAAGATTTTGTTGTTATCGATAACATATGTATATGGGAAACGGGAAGAGTTATCGATCAAAATTTCACAGAGTGTCATTATTTCGTCTAATGTTTCAAACTGCATCAAAAAGTTTTCCAAATTCAAGATTTTATTGTTATCGATCACATGTGTATATCGGAAACGGGAAGAGTTATCGATCAAAATTTCACAGAGTGTCATTATTTCGTCTAATGTTTCAAACTGCATCAAAAAGTTTTTCAAATTCAAGATTTTGTTGTTATCGATAACATATGTATATGGGAAACGGGAAGAGTTATCGATCAAAATTTCACAGAGTGTTATTATTTCGTCTAATGTTTCAAACTGCATCAAAAAGTTTTTCAAATTGAAGATTTTATTGTTATCGATCACATGTGTATATCGGAAACGGGAAGAGTTATCGATCAAAATTTCACAGACTGTCATTATTTCGTCTAATGTTTCAAACTGCATCACAAAGTTTTCCAAATTCAAGATTTTATTGTTATCGATCACATGTGTATATCGGAAACGGGAAGAGTTATCGAAAATTTGAAACTAACTTGTACTGCGTAGGGTATTTTCAATGGGTTCAGGGTATAAATATGTTGTTGGGGCGTATCAATCAATGCTGGTTTCCGCATTAAGGTCTGATTCCATATGCTTAATAAGGCCAGCCTGAATGTTATACACTGCTCCGAAAGTTGTTTGAAGTCTAACCAGTTTTGATACAACAACAACAACAACAACAAGAAAGGCAATAAGAAAAGTAAGCACAGCTGTGACGGAGCCGCTTGAATGAGCTAAATTGAGTTGAGTTGGGGGAGTTGGTTGCTTTTTAACTCAATTAACAGCTAGGCCTATATAAATACAAGTGAAGTAAAGTCGGCGATGTGCTTGTTAGAAGGGTTTGTTTCTTGTTGTTGTTTTTTTAAGTATTTATTGAGTCGCGCGATGAGCTCATGAGCGGATTTGCATTGAGGTCGGCAGCGATTAAAGCTTGGGGAAGCTGGTTAAGTGCAAAAATCAATGAAGCTGCTTTGATTGCCAGAAACACATAAAGTCAAAAAAGGGGGTAATGGGTGGCAAAAATGTTGGGGGAAGGGTGGGGGGGGGGGGTGCATAAAAATAAACTGCGGCAAATTGCGTGAGGCGACATTAAATAAGGCAAACTGCCGCTACTTATTGATTTCTATTCTTGACTTCCTTGCTAGTGTGCTCTCTCTCTCTCTCTCTCTCGCTCTCCCTCTTTCGCTCAACTCCTTTTTTGGCACTTGGCAATTGTGAATGTCAATGACTCGAACTGTTTGTCAGCTGATGCATAATAAACAAGCCGAAAGAACGAAAGAGAGCAAGCAGAGACAGAGAGATAAATAGCAGACATATGTATGTGTGATTGTAGCACTTCCTGCAGCGAATTTACTTTATTATCTTTGTCTTTATGAACTCTGAAAACTACGCGAGTAAAGATATGAATGGTCTTATCAACAACAACAAAAAAGAAGAAGCAGAAAAGAATCAGTGCCCGCATGAATCACTTGATCAGAAACATACCTTCTCGGACATGACCATATTGTTGTCCTCGGTGCCGTAGACCGTTTCAGCGCCCGACTGCGGTCCACAATTGTTGAGCATTGTGTCATCGTTGTCCATCATTTTGTTTTTGATGTTGCTGTCTCTTTTTTCGTAGTCTCTGTGATGGCTGCTTCTTGCTTCCTAACTACGCATTCGAGTGTGTGTGTTTGTGTGTGTATGGGGTCGGGTACACACACACACACTGTCACACGTCACGCGCTATGCAGCTTTCAACCCCAAACCAAAACACCAACAATATAAACTACTATCCAGCTACTATGTGTGCTGCACCCTCACAAGCACACACACACATACACATGCACCAATACAGGCGCAGTCGTTTAAATATTTGTTATTGTTTTTTTTTTTGACGTGTTTTGCGAGTTCTTGTTTATAGTATTTAGCTCGATTATTTTTAATATAATTGCATTTTCTGCTTGTTCTGCGTGTCACTTATTTGCGTTTTTCGCTTTGGCTATGTTTGGCCATCATCCTCTTTCCCCCTCCATTTGCGACGTATGTTTGACTAGATTTCATTTTTTCGCATACGTTTTTCACACATTTCCGCTACGTATCGCATTGAGCTTATGTAACCACGGCATACACGCATAACTCGTGTACAAATTTATGTACTATATTTAACAAAACACTATGGTTTTAGCATATTTTTTCAATAAAAAAAATGTAAGGCCATCAGGCGAGCGACCGATTTTCGTGATGAATGAGAAATGACTGCAGTGTTGGCAAACGCATAAGAGACAAGGGTGACCATATGATCAGCACACAAACTATCGCATGCATAGTATATCGATATATCGATTTGCGAACATGACACGCTGTCTTTTTGACGTTTGTGTTGTTGTCGTATTTCATATTCGCAGCTGTGTTTCTTTTGTTTTTTGCACTTAAAATATCAAATTCAACATGGTTTATGTGAAAAACTGGGAAGACTTTGAAATCGCCGCAGAGAACATGTACATGGCGAATCCACAGAACTGCCGGTACACCATGAAATACGTGCACTCCAAGGGACACCTACTCCTCAAAATGACGGACAATGTGAAGGTATTAAATATTGCAGATCCAACAAATGAAAGTGTGCTTAAATTGGGGATTTTTCTTACAGTGCGTGCAGTACAAGGCGGAAAATATGCCCGATTTGAAGAAAATTGAGAAAATCACAAGCAATCTAGTCGGTCATATGGCATCGAAGGAGTAAAGTTAACAATAAATTGGCCACGGCAGCAGTTTGGACCGCACCGAACAACAACAACAACAAAGTGAAATGTGTGTTATGTTATTGTTGTTGCTATCCAGGCTCAACGCCGTGTGTTGCAACTGAAATTGTTTAGTTTTGTAAGCGCACTAAGGCCCCACCGGCAGCTAGGCGTGGTAACAAGAGTAGTAACTTTAAATAACATTTTATAAATGTTAGCTCATGTACACAGCCAGCAAGCCGGAACAAGCCAGCAGTGCATTTTTTTAAATTTATGATACTTTTGTATTTATTATAATGTGAAAATGAATGTCACATATTGAAAGTTGTGCACATTTCCTTTCAAACAAATAAAATTGTGTTTTATAAGACGAAAAAAAAGAGCTAAAATCGATTAATTGTATCGGCGGCTAGAGTTTCGAGCTGTAGATGGCGCTGCACGGCCGTTGACATTTTGAAAGGGAAATTTGCAACATTTTTCATAATTGTAACTAGCTAGACATTTTGTTAGTAATTTTGTCACTAGCACTTTGGTTCAAAAATGTTAATGGCCTAGCCATTAAAGCAATTAAACAGCCAAAGCAAACAATTTGCCAATGCACAGGTGTCGGCTGACTCAGCCAAGATTAAAAAGATCTCGCTGCAGTCGCTCAGTCGCTGACCGCTGTTACTCACTTAATAAGCGAAGAGCAAATATTTGACTATTTGCATATGGACGCACTCGAGTTTATTTGCCACAGGAGATTGACAGCAATGCAAGCTGCCTAAGTTTCATGAGATCACAAACCGAGTGAGTAAGAGAGAGACAGAGAGAGAGAGAGGGAGGCAAAGTGTTTGTTGACCAAAATGCCAGAAGAAGTGTTTGCGCATGCAGAAACGAGTGGCTGCAACTAGGCAACTCAGTAGCCACTTTGGATTAAGCCACAACGTTTGTTTGACCCAAAGAGGTTTAAACGCTTTCTGGCCGGTGTTTTAGTCTTTTGATCTGACCCTACAGTTGCAGCTCAAGCGACTGCACTTGGCTTTGATTAGAGATGCCGACCAGAAAGGCCGACGAGGCCTGCGTTTCCGGCAGCCGAGAGCCATTGCGAGACAAGCTCATTTGGCTTCTGTTTGTCGGGCTATTCTCCCTCTTCTTCTACTTGTACTTTATCGGATGTTTGTGTTTGCCGTTTTGTGCTTTTGAAAATGTTGTTTACCGTGCATTCAATTGCAATCACAATCACACTTTGGGGCAAATGGAGTCGACGCTAAGCACAGCTCATAAATTTCCAAAGCACAATCGAAACTACAAATCAAATAAATAAACATTCAATCTGTAAATCGATATATAGTACTTTTACTATATAGGTAGTATGTGATATGATAGCACAAGCTACTGGTATTTGAAAATCATAAACGATCGTTACACGACGATAAAGTCCGTTTAATTAGGCACAGTCTATATACCTGTGTGTGTGTGTGTGTGTAGCTAGTTACGATAAACTTGACAAATAACATAAATGCATTTTATTGCGGGTGGATTTTTAACGCCCCTGCAAACATTGCCATAGAGACTTACTACAACAACTACTAGTATTACGCCTTGATGTGTTTTTCTTGCACTTTTATGACACCCACTGTGGCGTCAATTATAAAGATATTTAAGTACAGTTAGCTAGCAATTAGACAGGGACTTCAAAACGTGCACACACATGACACCTACGACAAATCCCCCAGTGATTTAAGTTATATAAGCTATTGATAGTCGGTCATATGACAATTAGTTGTAAATTAAGACCATGTCGGCAATGGCACAGCCCTTTAATAACTGGGCTTAAACACAACAAGTAAGAAGGCTCTAGTCGAGAAATTATGACTAGACTATACCCTGAACCCTATACGTGAGTGTGTGTATGTATACGCGTATAGTGCATACCTTCTTAACTTCAATGGTAGATATCTCCGCTGTTTCTTAACCGATTTCAATAAAATTTATACAGATTGTCATTATTTAGTCTAATATTTCAAACTGCATCAAAAAGTTTTTCAAATTCAAAATTTTGTTGTTATCGATCATATGTGTATATCGGCAACGGACAGAGTTATCGAAAATTTAAAGCAAACTTGAACTGTCTAGGCATTAGGCATTCAAAAGCTATCCCAAAGTTTTTCAAATTCAAGATTTTGTTGTTATCGATCACATGTGTATATCGGAAACGGGAAGAGTTATCGAAAATTGAAAACAAACTTGTTCTGCCTAGAGATTAGGCGAGCTTATGTACCAAATCTAGAGTCTCTAGCTCTTATAGTCTCTGAGATCGATAACATATCGACTCCACTTTCGATGCTGATTAAGAATATATATACTTTATGGGGTCGGAGATGCTTCCTGCTGCCTGTTACATACTTTTGCACAACACCATTGTACCCTTTTTACCCATTTTCAATGGGTTAAGGGTATAAAAAGCAATGTACTAACCAAAATGGCTGACAAAGCGGCTTGGACTTGGCAAGTTTGCCTTCACTTCAGTTATGCAAACGAGCCACGTTTAATTATGACCATTAGCCACTGTTGAGCGGCTACCGTTTTGAGTCAATACACTACAAAAAACCAAGTGTTGATGGCATTTCTCTTTGGGTTTACGCTTAAAATTCGCTTTGTTGTGCAAATGGTAAACGCAACGGCGACGACTCAATGACGTTAATGGCCATTAATGACCACTGTATTGACGCAAGCCATTGACCGAATTGTGATATGCCGAATTTGCAGTGACTCACGTTTAAGGTGAGGTGCTTTTGAGGTTGAGGGGTGTCATGTTTAAATTTAAGATTATGAATTAATATTGTTTTCGTGAAGATGTTGGCTTATGATTTAACGACAGGAAACGAATATTAAATGTGTATAAAAGTTTTCGAATAAACTCAAATATCTGAAATCGAAACTAAGGCAGGTAATCTTATTGCAATATGTGTAGAAATGTTCATATTTTCATTTTATATACATAAATATAAGAAAAAATTTAGGCAATTTATATTTTTTCATTATTGTATTTTCTTTTCTTCCCTTAAAAAGTTTTCCAGAATCTTTTAAACGTAATAAAACAAACTTTTCAATATGAGTGCATCTTAAAAAAAGTTTTAAAATATATTTTAATTTTTTAAAAATTTGTATGTATTATTTTTAAAGCTTATACTGCAGATAATACATTTTAAAAGTGAGGTAGTTTTATTTATTTTATTTTATTTTATTTTCTTGCCTTAAAAAGTTTTCCAGAATTTTTGAAACTTAATAAAACCAACTTTTGATTATGAGTCCATCTAAAAAAAATGTTCTTAAATATATTTTAAATTTTTTAAAATTTTCTATGTATTATTTTTAAAGTTTATACTGAAGATAATACATTTTAAAAGTGAAGTAGTTCTTTGCTTGCTTTATCGAATCATAAAAAAGATATGAAAAATGTCGCAATCCATAACTATTATTAAATACTGACCCATACAACACCTTAAAATGTAATCACTTCCTGGCTTTTTTCGCATTTATCGTGAAGAATACAAACATGAATAAACCGGAAGAGGCGTGACCTCCGAGACCAACGTTTGACGTCAAACTACTGCCCTTAGTAATAAGTAATAAGTAGAGCTATCAATATCATTCATCATTATTTTGTTGTCAGAGCTGGGCTAATCAGTGTCAGTCAGGGGTGACACAATGTCTATAAGGAAACAAAAGGTATCATTTCATTATAATTGAATCACTTTACAAGCGACACACACAATTTCGGGAAATCGCACATCTATCATCTATATAATGCCTGACATACTATGATACTATTGAAGTGCTACAACTAATTGGAAACTGAAAATCAACTCAAGTCGGTCAGGTAAACAGATTTGTCATACATTCTATATACTATATACACACACATATATATATAAATTAGTTGTTATTGAGAGGAGGAGTGTTCCGCGTTTGGGTGCTCTCCGACTTATCAGCAGACACAAATCAAGCACAGAAGCGGTTTCGGCACTTTGGAGCGATTTTCAAAGTGTTTTGCTTGATAAATGCAATTGTGTTGCTAATAATACAATACACTACGATTATTTGGCTGTATTCGTAACACGTTATTTATAACGGGAGGTATGCCCGATGTTTTGGTTGCCTTGGTAAATCAACGTCTATGATTAGAGCTTAATACATCTTGATAGGCAGCGGTGGCAAATTGATAAATCAAATATTTTTACTACTACAACTAGCTTTTGGGGCTTATCATGGGAAAACCAAACTAGTACATGAAAACGTACGCTAATCGCTAGATTTGCCCCACCACACACACACACTCGAGTGTTCATATCCGTGCAGTAGTTTTCCTAAAGGCGCATCGCGTTTTTAAACGCGCACAAAACGCGCGCGCGCTTACTCGCTCTTCATGGGAATACCAAACTAGTACATGAAAACGTACGCTAATCGCTAGATTTGCCCCACCACACACCCTCAAGTGTGCAGTAGTTTTCCTAAAGGCGCAACGCGTTTTTAAACGCGCACAAAACGCGCGCGCGCCGCTACAACTTCAGCTTTGGATCTTCACCGCATCCGCAGCTGTTTACCCATTAGCGTTTTGGGCGACTAAAATGTTTGCGCTGTGGCGTCGCCAACGCTGCTGTCTGCATGGTGGAAGGGGGGTGCGCGGGGTTTCACAGCATAAAATGATTTTCTCTAAGCATTTTTGGCATTTGTTTACCTTTGAATTATTGCAAATGTAAGTACAGCCGTACAGTCGTATAACAGCGTAAGTGCGGTAGCCAAGACTGTCTGTATGTGTGTGTATGTGTGTGTGGAGTGGTTGGGCAGTGGCGCCACCGTGTCCCACATTGCCTCAAACCCCGTTCCGCAAAGTAAATTCATTGAAATTCCCTTTTAATGGAGATTAATGCGTCAAGTGCTGTTTATTTTTGCAAAATCTTTTCGACAAAACTATTGATTTTGACAATCTCTTTTGTTTTCGCATTGTTTATGACAGTTGGGCTAATTAAGAACGTGGGAATGCCTGCCAACTACTTACTGACTACGTGACGTATACGTAATGTGCTAAAGCCATGGGGAAATGAGGTCGGCTTAAGGGAGGGAAATAAACTTAAGAACGGCTTAAAAGTTTTCACAGCGTGAAGATCCTGAAGGATCCTTAACAAATGCTTCTTTTCATATCAGATTAACTGCCGATCAATTGTTAGTTATCAATAGTTCCTTCAATGATTCTCATGTCGTTGCCCCTGTGGATCCACTTAAGAACCCCAACAAATCAAGCACAACTAATATAGCCTACTATATTATTAAAGTGCGAACGAAATAAAACGATTAACAAACAATGTTTGGCTAACGAATGCGTTCGACTTTTACTACTATTTCACATTTATGAGCAAATCAATCAATTTCAATGCAATTTCAATTATAGAACCGATTGATAACGCCTCGACTATGAAGCGATCACAAACCAATCAAACTGACCGAAGGGTGGCCATAAAGCATTGAAAACTCCGCTTGTACTAGATGAGATTTGGAATGGTGTTATCGCGCGTTCGTTCGTTCCTCCTTGTTTTAATATTTTTTAATTATGAAAACAAGTTGATTATATAAATTAAATCGCTGGCGTGATTAGATTACGACTCTCGAGTGACACTACGACGCTTAAAGTGCAATTTAAACGGCTTTAAACAAATTTCTATAATTCTTTTTTCCAACCAAGCAATCATAACTGGGTTAGGTTTTTGGGATTGAACGATATGTGGTTTAAATTAATTGGAAATTGATAGGCAACGATAAGACACTCTTTCACTCTCTAGCGTGTCGATAAGCAGCTTGAAGCAGCAATGGGTTTTTAATAATTGAAAATTAATCCATCATAATAGACGTCAAAGACGAGTGAGAGTATTAGACTAAGAACTGAAAAACGATAAGTGCAAGAGATAATAAATACTCAAGATACACACACGTAAGACAAACAATGCCTAACCGAAAATAAAATATATTGATACGTATGGCAGCAGGCTATAACCAGGATACGATAACAACAGTAAAAGCAGCGTCTTCATCATTATCTGGCAATTGAATTTACAAAACAAATAATTACAATATGTGTGTGCCGTACAAATATGTTGGTAAAAAATGTGACTGAGTAACTCTCGTAACTCTCTGATCAAATACGGAATACAAATCAAAATGCGATTTTCAAGCAGCCAAAAGGTAACCTTATCTTCCCCACACACACCTTTTATGTACACTTTCTCGGCGACGCTGGCGCTATAAGGAAGTGTGTGTGTCTGTGTGTGTGTGTCCCGTCGAAAGGTTAAAAAACTTTGTTCGCAACAACAACAACAACAAGAAGAAGAACGCTGACAACGGCAGCTAAATGTATCTGAGCAAACAACTGCCGTGCATTGCTACACATTTTGTTCCACTATCCAACTGGTTGAGTGGTTGAGTATATGTATGTGTGTGGTTGAGTGGTTCATTGGTTTGCCTGCTGCTGGGTTGATGGTTTTCAATGGCAACGAATTTGTTTACGCTGCGCCTAATGAGCCAACTTTATTTGTGCAATGCAGCAAGACGCGACCGCAGCTCTTTCTCGATACGCAGTCTACATATTGATAGATATGTTTCGATAGATACAAGATACACACACAAGCTAAGATTATGCAGCGCTTCGTGCAACAATGACTAACAAGTAAGAAGGCTCTAGTCGAGAAATACCGACTAGACTATACCCTGAACCCTATACGTGAGTGTGTGTATGTATACGCGTATAGTGCATACTTTCTTAGCTTCAATGGTAGATATCTCCAGTGTTTCTCAACCGATTTCAATAAAATGTATACAGATTGTCATTATTTTGTCTAATATTTCAAACTACATTACAAAGTTTTTCAAATTCAAGATTTTGTTGTTATCGATCACATGTGTATATCGGAAACGGGAAGAGTTATCGATAATTTAAAACAAACTTGTACTACCTAGGGATTGGGCGAGCTTATGTACCAAATCTGGAGTCTCTAGCTCTTATAGTCTCTGATATCGATAACATATCGACTCGGCTGTTGATGCTGATCAAGAATATATATACTTTATGGGGTCGGAGATGCTTCCTTCTGCCTATTACATACTTTTGCACAAAACCATTATACACTTTTCAGCCATTTTAAGTGGGTTCAGGGTATAAAAATGATAAAGCTATAGTTTACTATATGCTGCAACTATCTTTGAAACTCGAGAAAACTTATCTCTTAAATTTACTATTCACAGATCTGAACACTTAAGTTCCATCTACATCCAAATTCTTAAATTTACTGAACAATTTTCAGTTTTCCCTTCAAAATATATTTTATTGCTCAATTTTCGATTTCCTTATCTCCAAGGCAAACCCAGGCAAACACTTTTGAAAAATCTCATTTTTTCATTATCATCACAAAGCTAATCCATTAGCTTTACCTAGTTGCTGGTAGCACACACACACACATATATATATATAGTTGATTGGAATAATTTGTAATCGTTTAGCAATCGCTTAACACTTAGCAGCGCAATTTCCTCCTTAAGTCCTCATTTATGGCTCGAAAGCTTAACGTTTAAATGCTTATCGCTTTAAAGAATTTCATACACATCCCAATTTCATTATCGTCAGCATATATTCATAATGGCAACAGCAACTGTTCTGCCCGATACATACATACATACATACAAATAAATAAAATTCAATAAAACTCATTTATCAATTTTTAATAAGTTTGCTCTGAAAGTCCCAACAAATAACAAAAACAACAACAAGCAAATCAATTCGCGCACTTAATGAAAAAAACACAACTCAATTATAAACTTTATCAAGAACGTTGGGTGGGGGTGTGGGGAGGGGTGGAGTGGGGGGACAGTGACAAATACGCGCATACGTTAAAAGTATTTTTCAATGTTGAAATTGAATTAAAATTTTATGTCAATAATTGAAATTCACTTAATTAATGCCAATTCCCAATGTCTATAATGATAAAATATTTTCTGCTTCACTTTTAATGAAAAGCTAAAGAGAACTAACTGTTTGTTGATTAAAATGTGAAGTTTTAGTATGAAAATATATTTTTAGAATTTTATTTAAATTCTAAGAGGTATTTTGACAAAATAAAAAAAAATTTTATAGGTTAAATTTATTTAAATAAATCAGATTTATTAAAATTGTTTGCTTTAACAACTTTAGTTAAGATATTAGTAAGTCGATAGGAAACATATAGATCGAAGTTCAAAGAGAGATATATAAATAAAATATAGATCAATTGCAGAAAAATCTATGAAAATAATTATGATATTAGTGTTCAAGTTAGTTAAAATTTAATTTTAGTTTTACAACTTTTAGAAGATTCAATATGAAAATATTTATGAAATTAGTTTTCAAGTTAAACGCAGTTAGTTAAGTTTTAATTATACCCTGAACCCATTGAAAAAAGGGTTAAAAAGGGTATAATGGTGTTATGCAAAAGTATGTAACAGGCAGAAGAAAGCATCTCCGACCCCATCAAGTATATATATTCTTGATAAGCATCAACAGCCGAGTCGATATGTTATCGATCTCAGAGTCTAGAAGAGCTAAAGACTCCAGATTTGGAACACAAGCTCGCCTGATCCCTAGGCAGAACAAGTTTATTTCAAATTTTCGATAACTCTTCCCGTTTTCGATATACAAATGTGATCGATAACAACAAAATCTTGAACTTGGAAAACTTTGTGATGCAGTTTGAAACATTAAACGAAATAATGACATTCTGTGAAATTTTTATTTAAATAGTTTGAGAAACGCCAGACATATGGAACATTGAAGTTAAGTCCAAGTATGCTGTATGCGCATACACCCTCACACACATACTTGCAAGCACTATGCGTATACACACACACACACACATACTTGAAAGCACTGACTGTAGGCTTAAAGTAAAGGGTTCAGGGTATAGTCTAGTCGGGATTTCTCGAGTAGAGCCTTCTTACTTGTTTTAGTTGTACACAATGTAAGTTAAAGTTGTTTAATGCCTCTTCCACTCTATATGGATTACAATTACTACATTCAAAGTCTCTGCTCAGTTTGTTAATTAAATAAATAAAAATGATCAACTGCAGCAACTTTATTATCATTACTTTTTTTTGCATATTGAGTGACTCGCGGATGAACGCAACTCGGTCAACATAATTAGCCAATGCTTAAATATGCAGCAATCTGTAACTGCAACTGCAACTGCCACTGCAAATGTATCTGTATCTATATCTGTAACTGTGTATCTGTATCTGCATTTGTATCTGTGTTTATATCAGCGTTGAGTTGTAAAAATTATTTATTGATAACGCAATTTAATGCCAATTATTTGTACATAAATATTTGTTTAATTATCAATTGCATGTCGCGCTCAATTTGAGGTGCGTGCGGGTGGGCGTGGCATCAACAACAACAACAAACACTTCGCCCCGTGATTAATGTTCATCGAGTACATTTATGCGTTCATCATTCATTCGAGTTTCTTTTACATTGTTTTTCGAAATCATGTCAAAGTTGCTGGCTAAACAAATCGTTTGGCTTTAAAGTCCTCGCGACTACTTTTGAACAAAAATCCAACCCTTCTGGGCCAACCCTTAAAATCTTTGTCAGTTGTTTGCTCAGCTAATAGGCTCAAAAAGTTGCCCAAACTTGGCTGGTGTCAGAAATTTTTATGGCATTATTGTGCACTTATCGGATGAATTAACACGAGTGCGGGGCACGCCCAACCCACCCCCGCCACCTCCCCTCCCCACATGCCTGCTGAGAGACCGCAAAGCTAAATTGCAGCAGCATATGCGACAATTTTATTTCATTTTTAGTTTCAAACGATAATGCCTGATTGTTGAGTTGTGCTAATATGTCGGAAAATTGCACTTAATGGGGCTAAGGGGTTGTTGCGCGGGTGGGCGGGGTGGGGGAGACTCACTGTTCAACTCTAATTGCGTATTTACGCAACAATTTCCACAAAATCAAAACAAAATCACCAGCAAGGACAATGAGCAGCAACTGCTCAACTGTTATGCAGGTTCGTTCATGTTGTTTGTTATATAACGTAAACTATTTTGGAACAACAACAACAACCAATCATAGTGCAAACACAGGCTAGCATTGTTCTGGCTTTCAAAAAAGAAGTTCCAGCTCCCTTTTGCTGGCCCGTAACTGTTAGTTAAATGCACGTGGATGAGTAGATAAATATCGTATAATGAAAATAAAATAGGAAAGGGGTTACAACAACAACAAACTGCAGCTGCTAGAACAACAGCAATCAGTCGCATTGCCCGTTGCACTAATTTGGAGCTAGTTTTTCGGTTTCCATTTCCAAATTTCGTGTTTGGCTGAGTACGTGGCCAAAGAAAATACACTTTGGCACGTTTCTTGTTAGCCAACAGTTTTCCAATCGTCAGTCGCTTGCCTGCCCCGGACATTGCATGATGATGATGACGATGATGATGATACACACACACGTTCATATACAATATAAATAAGTGAATTGTTTTCAAACTGCCAACTCGAAGAGTCTTTCTGTTCTGTTCTTCGTTGTCTGCCGTTGTTTATTTTGGCATAGGTGAAAAGTTCAAATTAAGGCGCAGACATTAGATGAACAACAATAGTTGGAGTATAAAGAGTTTGGTGGAGTTTTGGCCAAGAGAATGTTAGGAATTTGGGAGATTAAAAAGTTATAAGAGAAGCGATGTCATAGAGAAACATATAAGAGATTGAAGTGTTATCAGAATCATCAAAGGAATATCAGAAAAAGATAGGATAGAAAAACACACGATTTGATGTCAGTCAATGCGATACGATACGAAAGTTTATAAAAGTTATATAAATACGAAAGTTATATAAATAAATATTCGAATTCAAAGTATCAAGAACTTAAGCTGGGACTGGAATCTGGTCTTCATTATCGCACTGCTTTTAAAACCTTAAAAATTCTAAACTTGTTTCGTTAGTTTTTCAAGAAATCTTTCATTCGATGTGGGAAATATGTACGTTTGAAGAACTATGCGCTTAGAATCGAAATGCAATATATAATATATATAATGTATTATAAGATTTTACTTCACAACATAGTAGACTCTAACAAACAACTTATAATAACTAATGGATTTTAAGACCTTAACATGTTATTGTAATCGTTTTTTTCTAAGGAATATCAGAAACAGATAGGATAAACCAGTTTAGATAGTTTATTTTTATGAAAATTTAAATTTGAAAGTATCAAGATCTAAAGCTGGCACTTGAATCTGGTCTTCGATATCCCACAGCCTTTAAAGGTCTAAAAAATATGTACTTTTGCAGAACTATGCGCTTAGGATCTTAATATAATATATAATATATATAATGCAATATACGATTTTACTTAACAATACACTATACTGTAACAAACAGTAGACACAACTTATAATAACTAATGGATTTTAAGACCTTAACATGTTATTGTAGTAGATTTTTTCTAAGGAATATCAGAAACAGATAGGATAGAACAGTTTAGATAGTTTATTTTTATGAAATTTTCGAATTCAAAGTATCAAGATCTAAAGCTAGGACTGGAAGCTGCTTTTCGTTATCAGCCTTTAAGACTTTAAAAATCTGAATTAGTTTCGTTAGTTTTTCAAGAAATCTCCCATTCGATGTGGGAAATATATGCTTTTAAAGAACTAAGCGCTTACAATCTTAATGTAATATATAATATATATAAAATATAAGATTTTATTTAACTAAACAGTAGACTGTAACATACAGTATAAAAAACTTATAATAACTTTTAAGACCTTAGCATGTTATTGTAATCGATTTTTTCTAAGGAATATCAGAAACAGATACGATAGGATAGTTTAGATAGTTTATTTTATGAAAATTTCAGTTTGAAAGTATCAAGAGCTTAGGCTCAGACTGGAGACTATGCGCTTAGAATCTTAATGTAATATATAATATATATAATGCAATATATAATTTTACTTAACAATACAGTAGACTCTAAAAAACAGTAGACAAAACTTATAATAACTTTTAAGACCTTAGCATGTTGTTGTAATCGATTTCGAATCGTATTAAATTGATATTCTATTTATAGGGTTGCCAAGTTAGAGCTTTTTATGCGCTTGCCATTGAGTAACGTCATCTAAGAGAACGCTTAGTAATCCATCAAAGTAGCGATAAATGTCAACACGCACATTCAGTTGATGACCAAAGCGTATGGGCCATAAAACGCTTACCAAATTGCGTGGTATTTGTGTGTATATAAAGGAAGACTACGCCCAACCAATACCAATGCTTACTTATTATATAAAAAATGCATTATATGGACATTAGTTGGTCGGCGAGCAAGTTATAAAAACCAGATGACGATGAAACGAATCATTTATATCATCACACACACACACACACCGATTTGAGTGGCCATAACAATTGAATATCAATGAGCCGAGTTAACAGTCAGACAAAGGACATTATCGATTTTGGGTCTTAAAGCGTAGATTTAAGCCGAGAGGCTTGAAAATGAATGTCAGTCAAGTCAACTAACTGCCTCCTTAATTGCTGCTCTAATGATGTGCCGGGCTAACCAGACCAGAGGCAGAAACAGAGCAGCAGCCGTTGCCGTCGCCGTCGCCATCACCCAAGTTGATTATGAAGTCGAGGCACCCCCCCCCCCAAACCCAGAGTACCCCAAACGAAAGCCAAACCCGTCTGCTGCTCAACTGGCTCAACACTCCATAATGATGGCAATTATAGCTCGTTTTTCCAACAATTTATATGAAATTTTGCAGCCAGGAGCGCCAGAATCAACGGAACCTGGCCACGCCCCCCGCACACACCGCCACACGGCATTTTTTCGAGGCACACTCAGTGCTCCAGCAGCGACAAATGGCAACGCCCCGCTCGTGTTGCCAGCTCACTTACACTCGCTCGAGTGCGAGCGAGCAAGCATGCGCTGAGCGCCTCCATCTTGAAAGCGTGCTGCGAGAAGAGAGCGAACGTCAGGGCAGTGAGTAAGAGCAAGAGAGCGTGTAAGAAAGAGAGAGCATGAGCGAGAGCGAGAGAGCAGTCAAGGTGCTAACGAGATTTTTGGTGGTGGGCACTTATCGAGTTACTCGACTTTGCACTGCAAAAAATAACTTAGCAATTTTTGTTCATGTTTTGGAATTTATGTTTTGGTGAAAAGATTGCATCCATATTTTAATTGAGTAAAAAAAATCTTAATGTACATATTTGTGTTGAAATTTTGATAATGTGGACTATATTAAAATAATATTAAAATCGGTTTAGCTTATCACAATTTATGAGTAAAAAAAAAGTGGACTATATTATCAAAATTTCAACACAAAAATATATATATTCATATTTTTTTTTTAATTCATAAATTGTGATAAGCTAAACCGATTTTAATATTATTATTATCATTATTATTTTTCTAACATAAAAAAATCTAAATCTAATATAATATTAACAAAATTTCAACACCAAAATATACATTAGGGTTTTTTTTTATTCATAAATTGTGATAAGCTAAACCGATTTTAGTATTATTATTATTATATTTATTATTTTATTGAAAAAAATCTAAATCTATTATAATATTATCAAAATTTTAGCACAAAAATATACATTAGGGTTTTTTTTTATTCATAAATTGTTATAAGCTAAACTGATTTTAGTATTATTATTATTATATTTATTATTTTATTATTATTATTTTTCTATCATAAAAAAATCTAAATCTAATATAATAGTATCAAAATTTCAACACAAAAATATACATTAATTTATTATTTTTATTCATAAATTGTGATAAGCTAAACCGATTTTAGTATTATTATTATTATATTTATTATTTTATTATTATTATTTTTCTATCATAAAAAAATCTAAATCTAATATAATATTATCAAAATTTTAGCACAAAAATATACATTAATTTATTTATTTTATTCATAAATTGTGATAAGCTAAACCGATTTTAGTATTATTATTATTATATTTATTATTTTATTATTATTTTTTTTTCTATCATAAAAAAATCTAAATCTAATATAATATTATCAAAATTATAACACAAAAATATACATTAAGGTTTTTTTTTATTCATAAATTGTGATAAGCTAAACCGATTTTAGTATTATTATTATTATTTTTATTATTATTATTATATTATTACTATTTTTCTATCATAAAAAAATCGAAATCTAAATAATCTAGTAGTTTTTGAGTTAATTTTTAATAATGGGTATTAAATTGTATTCTATTTTGTTGAAGTATTCAGCAATAATCTGTTAAGCTTTTCTTAAAGTGTATATAAAAACGTTTTCTTAATTAGTTTAAGTTTGCCGAGTTTCAATATATACTAAGAATCTATTCGCAGGTAAGTAAAAGTTAATATAAAAGATGTAGATAAGCTCCTTTAACATATTCCTCACATAGGCACAACTTGTTTCGCTCAGTGCACCTGGCACAATCGTCTCTCATTGCGTTCTGCTACAACTACAACTACCAGCCCACCCCAAAACCAACTGCTCTCACAGCACACACACACACTCGCACACACTCTCACACACTCGCAGGGGAACAGCCCAATCAATGCCTGATATGCGACTCTAATACCTACTATATGAAACGGGCACGGGCCCGCATTGAGCACAGTCGTTGATTAGCGCTCGTCGCGTCGAGTTCGCAGTCGCATTCGAGACAATTTTTCAGAGACGCGTACGGAAGCAAATCGCTCGCAACAGCTAACGAACGTTTCGTGTGGAAAGTGAAATATCAAGAAGAAATAGTAAAAGTGAAAATAAAAGACGCTTACGCGTAGACAAAGCATGTCCAGTGCACAAGTGTCGCAGCCACCGCCACCGCCGCCGCAGCAGCCGTCGCCACAGCAGACGCAACAGACGCCACATATTAGCCAGTTGCTTATTAGCCACATTGCCGCCGCACAGCAGCGTGCAACACCGCCCGTTGCCTCTACGGATTACGATCAGTGCAGCAACAATTCATCGCCCCGATCGAGTCCAGCCGCAGCTGCCGTTGCCTCCAGTCCGACGCATTCCTCGGCGACAACAGGTTCGCCGCACAGCGCCTACGCGCCCACACACAGTCCAGGAGCAGGAGCACAGGACACACCAACGGAACAGCAGCCACAACAGCAACAGCTACAATCCCAATCCCAATCGCAATCCCAGCCACAGCTTGCAGTTATGCCACTTTTGGTGGCGCCCATGCCCATGGGCTGTCAGTCGACAGGCATTGGACCACCTCCGACGCATCATCAGCACACACATGTGCCGCATCCGCGCCTCTATGTTGAGGGTAACTTTCCGGCCCATCATATGCCACATCCGGCGCTGGTCAACGGCAGCTATCCGCTGCCCCGGCTGCCACTTGCAGCGGTCATGTTGCCCACAAATGGCGTTGCACCTGCCACAACGCTGCCGCTGCCGCCGCCGCCGGCACAACCACAAGCGCCTGCATCCATGCCCAATGCCAGCTCCTCACCGCCCTCAACCACAGCGTTGAGTCAGCCCAAGAAATCCTTCTGCATCGATGCACTGCTCGCCAAGAGCCAACATCAATCCGCGCCACAGCACAACACAGCCACTGACATGATTGTGGACGATCATCGTCTGGCTGCGTTCCATTATGCCCGGGATCAGGCGGAACTGAACCATGCCTTTGTGGCAGCTTCCAATGCCGCAGCGGCAGCAGCTGCCGCCGGCATAAGCGAACACGAGGCAATGCAGCGGATACGCGAGTCGCGCGAATATGATTCACCCAGTCCCGACGGCATGTCTAGGTGAGTTTCTGAATCATTCATGCGCTTTGTAGATAAAGTAACGTGGAGGTAAAAAAACAGTTGATTAAATTAATAAATATTTGTTTTGTTTTGATTTTGATTCTTAAAAGAAGTTTCAAAAAATTCAATTCGATTTTGTTAATAAAACTTTTTCTTTTTTAAACTCGAATCTATCAATATAAATATTGAAAATTTCGACTAAAACATGCTTGTCAAGTGATTTGTATTCCATTTTCCATTGCCTTACTCAATTTAGCAATTGTTTTACCATTCAAAACATTAACATATCGAAAACTTCACCCATTATCCAGTAGCTTTCTGTTAAATTCAATAAAATGCGAAGCGGGAAAACCAAACAATGCTTTTGGGTGCATTAAGGCGGCTTTGTTAGCACTCGACACAACATGGCCGAAAAGCCATAACAATAGTGTAACCTAAACGGGTCACGTTGCCAATATTATGCGATTGCGATTACGTATACGCCATGTGTGTTTGTGCGAGGTGGCAAAAGCAAACAAATTATCTGTGCAGTCGGTTCGCTTCAGTCTGTGATTCAGCGTGCTTTTAATTGTTATTTTTCAAAACTGTCTTGTTGATGTTAGAGCTTAGTTAATTGTGCCAATACAGGGTGTCTGAAAGTGTATTTTTTTTCCTTTATTGCAGATCTGAATCTCCCAGCTCATCGCATCGCTCCAGTCCGCCCATTAGTCCCGGCTGTGAGGACCAGCAGACGCCTCCGCATCCCCATCATCATCCACAGCATTTGGTCGGCATGCGTATGTCTGATTTGCATGATGAGTTCAAGAAACCCATGGCGCCACACAGTCCCATCCGACCGCAGGACTTTCCACTCTATGCGGGCGGACATCCCTATCAGCTGCTGGCCCAAGGTGGCTCCGCTTTTCACAGACCGCTCGATCCGTCGGGCAAGCCCATACCGGTAAGCATTAGCAATCAATCGGAAACCGTTCCAACTCTATGCTAATGAGAGATCTCCCTTTGCTATGCCTTGCAGATACCCATGGGTCACAATTTTATGCCCTCACAGCTGCAGTTTGAGTTCCTGGCACGCGCTGGCATGCTGCATCATCGTTTGCCAGAGCTGGCTGTCTATCCGCATCATGCGATACTGGGCAAGACGAGACGACCCCGCACCGCCTTCACCTCCCAGCAGCTGCTCGAACTGGAGAAACAGTTCAAGCAAAACAAATACTTGTCGCGGCCCAAACGCTTCGAGGTTGCCAGCGGTCTGATGTTGTCGGAGACACAGGTGAAGATCTGGTTCCAGAATCGACGCATGAAATGGAAGCGCTCCAAGAAGGCGCAGCAGGAGGCCAAGGAGCGCTCCAAATCCCAACAACAGCAGCAGCAACAAAGCACCACTGGCTCTAGTAGCAGCACCAGTTAGTTTCGCTGCCGGAACGCAAGCATTTCTAGTCAGAAAAAACCCGTCCGCCTGGTGAGACACCCTGTATGCGAATCACCTGCTTTCCTGCCTCCTACGCCACACAACAACAACACAAACGACAACAACAACTTTATTGTGATTGCGCAAAATTAGCCTCGCAATTAGTTGAAATTATTTTGGTCATTGCTGTTGTTGTTGCTTTGATTTTGTGTTGTTCGTTTTGGGAATTGATTTTGCGGACAGCAACAACAACAAAACGCACTGTGTGATATATGTAAACAAAATATATATATATATATAAATATAAATTAGACACTGATACATTAAAGTATTTTCCCACTGTACATAAATATACGCAACAACAAATCTAATAATTAATTTGAATTACAAATAAAATAAAATAAATGAGATTAGTTTAGTTTAGTTTAGTTTAGTTTTGTAAATTATAACGATCGTTTCTTGTGTAATTGTGTAAATAACTGTAAATTATGTAATTTAAAACAAACAAAATGGCGCCAGCAATGGTGCATTAGTAAATTATATTAAATTTATTTTTAAATTCAAAATGACAAATAAAATGTGCTAAAAAAGTTAAAAATGCGCTTGGAAATGGATAAAAAGGGAAGAGTTTATATAAGTTGAACTTATAGTTTAAAAATTAAAAACTTTTCTGTGGGACATAAGCTTTTCTTTTCCAGGGTTCCTTAAACTGTCAAGTTTTAGAATATGCAGGAAAATGTTCACATCTAATAGTAACTAAGAACTAAAACATTTTCTTAGAGTTTCTGAAATCCCCGTCGCAATTAATTGACAACGCATAATTCTTTTGAAGCATTGCTCTTGAAATCAAAAGCTCATTATTGTGTTTCAAGTTTCAAGAACCCATTGAAAATGGCTAAAAAGGGTATAATGGTTTTGTGCAAAAGTATGTAACAGGCAGAAGGAAGCATCTCCGACCCCATAAAGTATATATATTCTTGATCAGCATGACGATATAACCATGTCCGTTGATCTAGAGACTCCAGATTTGGAACATAAGCTCGCCTAATCGCTAGGAAGTTTCAGGTTATTTCAAATTTTCGATAACTCTTTCCGTTTCCGATATTCACTTGTTATCGATAACAACAAAATCTTGAACTTGGAAAACTATGAGATGCAGTTTGAAACATTACACGAAATAATGACAATCTGTGAAGTTTTTATTGAAATCGGTAGAGAAACACCGGAGATATGAAGCATGGAAGTTAAGTCAAGTATACACATACTTGCAAGCACTGACTGTACGCGTAAAGTATAGGGTTCAGGGTATCGTCTAGTCGGCATTTCCCGACTACAGCCTTCTTACTTGTTTTTTGTAGAATATTTCAATCAGCTCTCGATTTGATTTGATTGCTCAAAAACAATGTACTCAGAACTTTTGTCAGACCCTTTAAGACTAAGTATCTAATCGCATGGCTAGAAATTTTTAGAGCTATCTCTCGGTGTGTGTTTTGTGGCCCAAAACCAAAACTATTAATGGTGTTTGGTGTTATTTATTTTTATAAAAGTCATACAAAAGCAGGCAATCAGCTACAATTTTTTAATTTTATACGAGTCTCGCTGGCTGATAAGGGGTTATCTTTGCAAATAAATCAAATTGTGCACAGATTATCAATTTAATTGTTCAGACAATAATTATGTCTAAATTTATAGTGTCACTTAAAAATTATTTCGCTAATTAAAATGTTGCTTTTATTGACAACAACAAGCAGAGAAATATATAAAAACCAAATCATGGTGAGCCTTAAAAAATAAATAATACGAATTTGACTTTATCGGAGACAAAGAAATCATTTAATTTCTGATACGTGGACTAATCGAAGCTAATGGCTAATCAAAGGTGACAACGTCGAGAAGGTGTTAACGCTATATAGAGTAATAACCGATAGATATACTATTGATTGAATGTCCAACAATCAGAGTTAATTGGAACAAAGTCCTTCGATTGGACTACTATTCTTTTTAGTTGATTACATTGGATAGAATGTATTTTCCCAAAAATAATAATTCGCAATCGTATAGCAACTTCTCCTCCAACCCCCTTTATAGATGCTTAGCAAACACCGTTAACAATTAGCTATATAGGATTATAATCGAAATGATTGTGAATAGTCTCTAATATTCCCATACCCCAGCCGAGGAACAAGTCTGGCCACTTCATCACGTAATTCTCAAGTATCTGGCAGCTCGCGACCTTAGCTCATAAACATTAAACGAAAAATATGCTGAAAGATACAGAACTTTTGGTTTTGGAAGGGTCGAAACTTGTACCGAAGTATGCTTTATATTGTTGTTATTATTGGTTGTTATATGTGTGCGTGTTGTTGGTTGTTGTTATTATGCAGCAGTTCTTGTTGTGTTTGATTATACGACTGATGGGCTAATAAAAATTCATACCATACCATCCCATCCGCCAGACACACTCACAAAACACGTAACGCATTGCGTCAACATAAAGCAAACGAGATGGGAAGAGGAGTCTGTTCATTCAATGGGAAATATGGTTAAAATTTCCTTGGGCTCGGTTTTCTAAACATTGGTTTGTAGTTAAGTAAGTGAAGTAAGGGAAAACATTAAGGATATAGTTAATAAAGATAAGTTACTATGATCAAAATTTCTTTTGCGAACTCTTAAGACAAGTTTAAAAAGTGCATTGAATCTTAGAACAACTTTGGTTCGAAAAAAAATACTAAAAAACAATGAAGTTTGAAGCAAAATCTATTCTTAAAATATCTTCTCAAGTTCAACAGCTTCCCATGAACCGAAACATTATCCAAACCTTCCATGAACCATATACCATCAAGTGACAAACCTTTCCACACACATCTTGAACCACTGTGCAGTGGCATCGAAGAACAGATTTGGTTCGAAAAATAAATACTAAAAAGCAATGAACTTTGAAGCAAAACCTATCATGAAAATATCTTCTCAAGTTCAACAACTTCCCATGAACCGAAACATTACCAAAACCTTTCGTGAACCATATACTATCAAGTGACAAACCTTTCCACACACATCTTGAACCACTGTGCAGTGGCATCGAAGAACAGATTTGGTTCGAAAAATAAATACTAAAAAGCAATGAACTTTGAAGCAAAACCTATCATGAAAATATCTTCTCAAGTTCAACAACTTCCCATGATCCGAAACATTACCAAAACCTTCCGTGAACCATATACTATCAAGTGAAGTGTAACAAACCTTTCCACACACATCTTGAACCACTGTGCAGTGGCCTGAACAGTTGCTGATGCTGCGCTATTTGGATATGATGCCTTGAAGTGGCCAAGTGCTGAAAGTTGATGGTGAACCTTCAGGTTCGGAGCACAAAGGATGTCACAATGGGCAATGCCAACTGTCTAATTCAATTCATGAGCTATTAGCGGGTAATTTGTAACAATTGCACAGCACAATTTCCTTTTGGAATACAAAAGGGTGACAGAGTTCAAACCGAAACTGGATTGCTGAGTTCTTAATTGTCGGATTGAGCGGTGTTTGGCTGTTTGGGATGCTGTCGCATCTGTTGCAAATAAAATTTGAGTTATAATTTTCAATAAACACAAAGCTGTGCGTGTGTATGTCTGTGTGTGTGTGTGTGTGCACACCCAGTAAATTGGCATTTGAATTGAGGGTCGGTCGCAATCCCCCTCTCAATGACTTTGTTGCTGTTGTTGCTGGTGTTACAATTTGGTTACCCTAGGGGTGTCTGCATTCAGCTATTACCCGTTTCGGTTGATCTTCATGTCAACACAGATGATCACATTTTATGCTTATAATTTCAACTGTGTGTGCGTGTGTGTGTTTGTGTGTGTGTGTTTGCTCCTGGTCCCTGGCTTGTTGTTTACTTTTGTGATTTTTCGATGAATCCATCGAGTTTTTGCTAATATTCCAAACGGCTTTATGGGCCCAAAATGCATTTACGCATTTTCCGCACTTTCCATTTGATTTTATTGTCAAATATGTGCGATTATGTGTCATATGTTGCATTTTATTATTGTCAAATTTGCATTCGCAGCGAAACAATAACTGATACAGCTCGTTAGTTAGTTTGTATAATGGTTGTTTGTGGAGGATGGGATTGTTTGATTGTCTGGCTTGATAAATTGCGAAACTGATATGGCAATTTATGTGGCAATTTTAATTTAATTGCAACATATTTCTGTTGAGCTTGGCTTATGACCAATTTACAAGTGAAATACGATTCGAATTGATTTGATTTGGCAAGAATGGCTTAAACAAATGTTTGAACAAAGGAAAAGGGTTAAAAAAACAATTTTAGAAAATATTTAAAAATGTTTTACATATGAATTTGTATATTTTAGTTAAGATAGATACTATATTTTATTAAAAATATACTTTTAAAAACATTTTTATATTTTTAATGTGTCTTGAAATCTTCAAATTTAAATTTTCGGAAAAATCTTTTCTACCTTTTTTTAAAAAGGGTTAGAAAAATTTTAGAAAATATTTAAAAATGTTTTACTTAGTCACCTAAATGAATTCATATTTTTTAGTTAGTATAAATAGTAAAATAAATACTATATATATATTTTTTTGTGATTTTGAAATATTTTTATATTTTCGCAAAAATCTTTTCTAAATTTTTTCAATAATCACAAACAGTTTTATCACCGATTCGTTCCTATATTCGTTTCCCCTTGCTCAACAATTAATTTATTGATTTATTAAATAGACACACACACACATACACACTTATAGTCACGTATAGTTCGATAGACAAAAACTACAACGCATATTGCTGCTTAATGCCATAATTTCCAGCATGTTTACACAATCCATCTGGCTATATTTTGGAATACAGAGACACATGTCAATGTCCGTTAACAATCATCAGTCGAAGCCATAGTCATTGCCATCAATCTATTGAAGAAAATCCGTGCGTGCGCGCAAAGTAAACAAAAATGCACACCAGAGACACAAATACTATATACAGAGAGAGAGAGAGAGAGTGAGAAGGAGCCAAAAAGCCGAGAAATGCTCATCAGCTAGCAGAAGGGCCATTAGTTCACTAAGCACACACACACATACACACTTTCATTGATATGCTTTCGGAATAGAATTTGTCAAATGATTTCGATTTAATCGCCAGGAAATTTTGCAATCAAAATTCACGAATATCAACGCTAATTGCTTACAGTGCAGTCGTGTATGCGCTTCTAGATCCCCAGAGAGAGAGAGACAGAGAAAGCGAGAGCGAGAGAGATAGAGACAGTTTCCATTTGGGATAGACCAAATTGTCACCATATGCGTCAACACGCAATAATTCACCAGAAAAAGTAATCCAAACAATTGACCAGACGAAGCACTGACATCTAATCGAGGGGGTGTGTCTGCTCTCCTCCTGCCAATCTCTGTAATTCTGTGACTTTGCCTGCCAGCCAGCCTGCCTGCAGCAAGTGCGGCATACCCCCGTTTCACCCAACACTGTGCTTGGTGTATCTGGTGTTTTGGTGCTAATTGAATTCATTGCCGTTGATCAAGTGCTGCCAAACAACAAATCATCCCCAGAGGCTAATGATACGGACGAGCGAGCTAACTGACTCACGTGACTGACTGCAAGAAGCAGACGCAGCATCAGAGGGTGCAACGAACGGAGAGAAAGGGAGTGTGGTTGGGCAGCTAATGGCGGGCTCTTCCTGCCTCCCTTCGTGCCTTTTGTGTGAGTGTCTCTCGATGTGCGTTAAATGAAATTAGAAAACCTTATGTTGAGTTAATTAGCAAATTTAAGGACATTGCGAAGAGTTGCTGTGAAGTGGTTTGTTAAGGGATAACGCAGGTTAAAGGAAGGAGAGAAGGAAACTGCGAGGGGAAACTTTTCTCTTGCGTTAAGGTAACAGTTAACTGGAAGGTAGGGAAAACGTTTGAGAGATCAAAATGAAGGATGCATATTATTATGCATAGTATTATTCGATATTTTGTTGAAGAAAGTGAAACACTTGGTAAAATGGTAGAGGATCTTGGGAGGATCATGCATAGTAACACTATATTTGAACAAAGTGAAACATTTGTTAAAATGGAAGAGGATCTTGAGAGGATCATGTATAGCTTCGATATGTTTGTTGAAGAAAGTGAAACACTTGTTAAAATGAAAGAGGATCTTGAGAGGATCATGTATAGTAACACTAGATTCAGAAATATGCAGGATAATTATATTCTATAAACAGAACACATTCAGATCTCTTACAACTGATCAAATCATTCGAACATATATGCTTTAAGGTTTGCCAAATAATGTTTCCTGTCTCAATAAGTCTCTCCTATAGACCAAACGTGCTTCAATCATAGTTTCTAACATGAACTCTAGTTCCCTTCCATCAAACCTGAAGTTTTGTCCGCTTTACTCCCAGTTTTGTTCCACGTATTCATCTAATCTCAACTCAATTTAACTTCATAAGATCCATCAACTGTCGACGAATTGGCCAATAAGTTGCAGAACCATTTTGGTAGCAACCCTTCTGTCACGTTAATTGCAACAATTAAAATACAAATGTTTTGCCACAAAAGTCGTAGCGTATGCAAATTAAGCCATGTGTCAGGCACATTGTGCCTACCTTCTATCCAAATTGTACTCTAAACTCTAAACAAACACACGGATAACAACTGCAACAACAACAGCAACAACAATCCGTACAAGAACAACGACAACGGCGAGAACAACAAACAAAAATATTAAATTGTAATCCGCTTAAATGAGTAAAAGGCATTAAAACGCATTTGCATAATTGCTGAAAATGCTGCGAGCACCGAAATCAGCCCAATCCCAAGTCCAAGGGGGAAACTCAAAAATATTCAGCTTGTTTCTTTACTACGTGTCGAAAAGTTTGCCCTGGCACAGTCCAATCAAAAGTGAGCCCGAACCCTCAAGGGCCGCGCCGAGCGATGCACGTGAGGACAATATTTAAAAATGTTTAGCATAATTAATGCCCAACACCCGGACCCTTTAAACGTTTCAGTTTCGGTTCGGTATGGTTCGGTACGGCTCGGTTTGGCTTGGTTTGCTTTGGGTTCCTGTGCAGACAAGTGCACAAAAAGTTAACGAAAATTCGGCGTGCCTAATCAACCCCTAAAACGGCGTTAATTTGCGAGGCGCTTGGCGGGGTATGCCGCAGGGTCGCATTATTCACACATACGCTTAACTGAGCGCACTCACGCTTCAGCCATTTCCCTAGGGTCCGCTCTTCCACCCATGAGCCTGCCCAGATAACTGGGTCCAACCGCAGCGTGTGCGTAAAATTGAATTTATTTTATTGCCACTAATTGGCTGAAATACCTGAGGGCGCATACGTTTTAACGGTTCGCAATGTTGCACCACATATGAAAGTGTGGGCGAAAGTGTGGTTGCCAGTTAAGCGAGGACTTTCGGGCACGGCAAGGCTTTCGTCTTAAGTTATAGTAAAAGTTTTGTTAGAGTTTGAGAAGAACGAAAGCTGGGAGAGGGTTAAAAAAAAAAGGAAAAGTTGTAGGAATTTGTTAAGTGACTTATCTTAGGACTTGGTACTTGGTAATAAAGGATTGTAACTATCTAAAAACTATATAAGCGTTAAGGAAACAAGTCAACTAAAGTATAATGTACATTACTTATATTTGTACTATAAACAATATTTATAATATTAAAACTTTTCCAATTAGAAAGAAAAGGTTACTGAAATTGATTTCTTACTTTCTTTTTCTTGCATCTTTGAAGCTTCTTAGTCTCAGAAGATAATAAAAAAAAGTTTTAAGTGTATGAAAAGAGATAAATTTCCAGCATTTTTTATACATCAACATTCCGAAAATATTTTTCAAAAACATTTTTCGTTAGTCAACTGTTATATCTTACCAATATCTTGTACTTGTACTTCCCCTTTTATAGCTTTCGGAGTCTTAACAATTTTTTCAACATTTTTCAAAAATATTTTTCATAAGTCAACTTTATTATATCTTACACATATGATGTAGAATGGTACTTCTCCCTTCTTTTTATCGTTTTTAGAATCTTCACAATTTTTTCAACATTTTTCAAAAGTATTTTCTTAGTCAACTTTATTATATCTTACACATATGATGTAGAATTGTACTTCTCCCGTCTTTTATCGCTTTTGGAATCTTTAATATAATTTTTTCAACATTTCTTCCAGCAATTGCCCAAAATCAAACAATCTAACTATCCAAAATCAGAAGCACTAACTACACACATTACATAACAGAGCCCGCAAAAAATGAGCTTTCAGGTTTTTTGTTTTTTTTTTTTGGCACACCCCGATGATATGATAATGGCAATAAAAGATGATAATGGGCTGAATCCTTTGACCAGATTCGCAAAATCAGCCCCACAAGCAAAAAACACACACACACACACACCCAAGATAATTTGCAAAAAACTTAAAAATAAGGGAAAAGAAAAAGAAAAGTCGGGAAGCGAGTTGCCAAGTTGCCAAGAAAAACAGCAATAGCGAACTACAACAACAGAACGTAAAAGCTATTAACATATTAAAGCAATAAAAGAAATGGCATATAAAACGCTGCCACAGACAAAAAGGGGCTGCAACAACCCACCCCCTTGGTGGGGCACACCCAAATGCTTAGCAGCAAAGTGGCATTTACCCCACAAATGTTGCGCACTTGTCTCACTGTCTGCCATCATCAACATCAGCAGCGTCGCCATCAGCAGCAGCGGCAGCAACGAGTCCTGGCTGCTCCTTTTCTCTGTTTCCGAACAACCACAGCTCATTCAGATGCCAAGGGGCGAAGAGTTGTGGGGGGGATTGTTGATAATCATACTAAATGCTGCCATTTGCCATTTGTGAGGTTTTGCCACTTGCCCTATACAACAATATATGCGTGCGTGCGTGTGTGTGTGTGTGTGAGTGGTTGGGTGGTTGTGTGGGTTGCTGTGTGGGCGTGCTTGGGGTGGTTTTGGGCAAGCAAATTGTGAAAAGTTCGCCTGAAAGTACTTCTAAGCTTTGTGTAAACACCCACTAAAATCAATTTGCTGGATTTTCTACCACCAGAAAATGTGTATTTTACGGTTTAAGATGAAAACAGACAGAGAAAGCGAATACTATCAAGGAATATCTGATGGGTGGGTGGTGCAGTCTCTATAGAGAGTCTAGTGTGAGCTGATTGTGCTTTTTGGTATGGCATGCCAGTCAAAATGGGAGTACAACTGGTTAAGATTGCTATGAAATGGCACATTAGATGAGGGGATGTGATAGGAAACGATAAGTGCTAGATAAATATAATGAATATAAGTATTGAACTAAATGGTTTTGTTGCTTGCGGATTAGTTTGAAGAAAGCAATGCTGAGAATTAATGATGTTTAAGAATAGAACAGAATGGCTAAGGAAAGCAAATTGTGAAGTGTTGAAAGGAGTGAAATGGAATAAAGTAGATTGAATTGTTAGGGAGTTTAAGATAGGATAGGGAGTATTGAAGATAGGTCAGAAGTTTCCGAAGTCATAACTGCCTCAACATTTAGCTGATTATCGAATGCAATACCTTATAAGTCATGGCTTTGCATCTAGAATAATACTTTATTTCCAGTTTATAAAACAATTTTCACTCGAAATTCACAAAAAAAATCTCCTTGAAGATAGGTCAGAACTTTCCGAAGTCGTAACTCTATCAAAACTCAACCGATTTTCAAATGCAATACCTTATAAGTCATGGCTTGGCATCTAGAATAATACTGCATATTCAGTTTATAAAATGTTTTCACTTGAAATTCATGAAAAATCTCCACCCAAAAAAAGTCTAATTGAAAAAATTCTACCCAAAAAAAATCATCTTGAAAATGGTTCAGAACTTCCCAAAATCATAGCTCCCTCGAAACTCAACCGATTATCGAATGCAATACCTTATAAGTCATGGCTTGGCATCTAGAATAATACTGCATATTCAGTTTTTAAAATGTTTGTAAATGTTCACTCGAAATTCATGATAAAAGTCTACCCAAAAATCATCTTGAAGATAGGTCAGAACTTCTCGAAGTCCTAACTCAATCAAAACTCAACCGATTATAAAATGTAATACCTTAAAAGTCATGGCTTCGCATATAGATTAATACTGCATAGTTTATAAAATTATTTGAACTCGAAATTCATGAAAAAATTCTAACCGAAAAAATCAACTTGAAAATGGTTCAGAACTTCCCAAAGTCATAACTCCCTCGAAACTCAACCGAAAATCAAATGCAATACCTTAAAAGTCATGGCTTGGCATCTAAAATAATACTGCATTTCCAGTTTCTAATATGTTTTGAACTCGAAATTCATTAAAAAAAAATCAACTTGAATATAGGTAAAAACTTTTCGAAGTCATTACTCTCCCAAAACTCGACCGATTATAGTTTAAAGCAATGAACGAAAATATTATTATGATATAATTGAAATGGAATGCATTACATAAACTTGACTTGAAACTTTAAAACGATGAAAATAAATTTCGAATTTTTTTTTCCAATATTTTTTATATCTTCTTGACTTAACTTATATCTGCCCAGCTAACATTCCCTTCTACTCCACACTTACTACCACATCCACCAGCTAACTATATGGATATACAATCTCGCATAATATTGCTGCAATTCGTATTGAGCACCAAAAACTTTTATTTGAATTACCCCAAAAACGAGCATAACCAAAATCTATTTGCAGAAACTTTTGCACACAGCTTGTGTGGCTGTGTCCTCTTGCTGGTATTGGTGCTGCTGCTGTTGTCCTGCTTTATGCTCTCTGCTCCCTTTACTTAATCTTATCTAATAAATGGCCTGTCTTGTCTCGTAAATCACTTAACAATTTGCAAAATGTTCTACAATACGGTAGGGCAATGTAAAAATCGTGCTAAGGTTTCTTGATTTTGGAATTTTTACATGTGTACGCATAAGTGGCCCTAAATCGCATTCATATGAGTACAACGTCCCCCTCCACCGCCACCACCACCGCCTTCTACTTCTTCTCCTTCTTTGAGGGGGGCTGGCAGCTTTTTTGTGTGACCTGCCATTTGATTTATTTATTGTTGGTTTATGCGTGATCTTGCCTCAAATTAGCATTTATCATTTTGCACGCCATTCGTGTGAGAGAGAAAATCAAACACAGACACATAAAAAACAGAAACCATACTCTGAAACCATTTTGTACAAGTACTTTGAACCGCGACCATAAAAAAAGGGCAGCAAATTGTTTATAACAAGTGCAACGTAATTTTTCAAATGCTTTTGCTGGTTCTTACTGCCTTCTCGTGATTGATTACGATTATGCAAATGCCCTCGAGACAATTGATATTGAAATATGTATATACTGCATATATATATATATATTTATATATGTGATTTTGGGCACCTACTAAATAGCCAAATGTGCCACCAAAACCTTTTGACGGCACAATTAGCGCACAATAAATTTCAAATAATTATGCAAACGAGCTAGATACACAATATATGGCGAGAGATATGTGTCTGTGAGATAATCCGAACCATATAGCCAATTGCCTCTCTTTGCCTTGACTTTGCCGCCGACAGGCGACAATTTGTGTCACTAATTGCGTGCAAATGGCGTTGCCTTTTGTATTTTGGGCCATGCATATAAATGGGCTATCCCCAAATCGAACAGTGAAGGCGGGCAAGTTAATTTCAAACAGGGTGCTTATTCTAATAAACAATGATACTTTTTGGGAGAAACATTAAGTTCGAAAACCATTCAAAACGAATAGCCAAACAAGAGTGAGGAAAAATATAAAAGAAGGAATTATTTTAATAGTTTTCATTAATCATTAAGAAAACTTTGCCAGAGTTAGTGTAAAATATTCAAGAGTTTCGAAAATATACTAACAAAATAAATAAACCAAACACTTAAGATTGGAAATACTTTTACTATATAGTGAAGCTTTTTAATCCTTTTTATACCCTAAACCCTTTGAAAATGGGTAAAAAGGGTATATTTGTTTTGTGCAAAAGTATGCAACAGACAGAAGGAAGCATCTCCGACCCCATAAAGTATATATATTCTTGATCAGCACCAACAGCCGAGTCGATATGTTATCGATCTCAGATACTATACGAGCTAGACCCTCCAGATTTGAAACATAAGCTCGCCTAATACCTACGGAGTACAATTTTGTTTTAATTTATCGATAACTTTCCCCGTTTCCGATATACACATGTTATCGATAACAACAAAATCTTGAATTTGGAAAACTTTGAGACGGCGTTTGAAACATTAGACGAAATAATGACAAACTGTGAAATTTTGATTGAAATCGGTTGAGACACACCGGAGATATGGAGCATTGAAGTTAAGTCCAAGTATGCACTATACGCTTACACACACTCACACATACGTGCAAGCAGTGACTGTATAGGGTTTAGGGTATCTTTTAGTCACGATTTCTCGACTAGAGCCTTCTTAATTGTTATCATAACCAAACGACCCAAAAACTATCGTTTTGTTTTTTTTTATTAAAAACCAACCCCAACTCAACATGAACTTCCGTTCCATGGCTGATTAGGGCATTATTATTATGAATATTAATACCTTTAGTACAATAATTTCGTTTAATTTGTTTATTTATCTAGCTAAGCGCGCTGAGCCGAACGCCCCAATCAACTGGGACCATATAGTTTATGGCTTAGCCCAAAACAATAAACACATTTGTTTAGTTAATGAAGTCGATAAGACTACCGGGCCAACTACAACCATAAAGATATAGATATATATATTTTATATATATATATATGAGCATTAACGCGGCACGGTAGCCAATGAAAACAATTGCCGATAGAGACGACTCTTTGCTTGCCAAGATTTATGACCAACTGCCGCATATCGGACAGCTTTAATTGAAAGCAAAGCGTATAATTTTCAATCAACGAAATCCCAAACCAAACGAAACCAAACCAAAAATAAAATACTGTCAAGTTAAGGCGAATGGCATAGCTATGGTGGGGGTGTGGGGGGGTATGGATTATACGGTAGTCAGTTGGCTGAATGTTGGTAACCATTGATTGCCATTTATTTGAATGTTTGCCAAGAGCAACGGCAATCATGATGATGATGACGATGACGATGATGACCGAGTGCCTGAGCATGGATATATTTCTATTGATTTTAAAATTATGCGCACAAACAAAAGTATGCAATGTTGTTGCCATTGCTGCTACTGTTTGACGAGAGGGAGCTGGAGGGGGAGGGGACGTGTCCGTCCGTCAACGTTTGCCGTACGGTTACCATTTTGACTTTCCATTCGATGTTGACTCGCTGTTTAGATTTTCAATTAAATTTGTTGACAGAGCGCCTGTAGCTGTACGTACTATATACGTATACGTAATATAAATTGATTATTTCAAATTTATTTAAGCGCAACGCTATGATAGCATTTAATTAAAAACTCATCTGTGCAAACAGCCAACAGAATGGGAACTCCAGCCAGTCAACCATTCCAACACGACTCATTACAGCTCAAGTACCAGACTGAGACGCAGTCCAACCTGATAAGCTCCCAACAACAACGACGACTGCAACTTTATCAAACCTTTTACATCTGTTTCTAATTGAAAATGCAGCTACTGTCGTTTGCCAGCCGTATTCAGCAAATGTGACACGAAAATTGACGCCAATCGTCGCCATTAGTGTCAACACTGAGACGGAATCAGAAGCAGAAGCAGTTGTCTTCCAAGTCGTCGCTCGTCTGTCCAGCTACCTGACACCTCTCTCTCTCTCGTGTGTATACGATAAAAAATGGGCAACTAGAAGCCTAGGCATAGACCTATCTTTATATCGCTTCCCTCTCTGCAATCCTCTTCAAGTTTAAATAGTCAATAGCACAAAACAATAAATTTTCTTGAAGGCATGCAGTTAAAGTTGTTGGGCTCAGAGATGGCAGCGTGTCGTGTCACGAAGTAAGAGCTGAAGTTTTAATGTTGGTTCGAGGGAAGAATATTTTAATCCTTAAGCTTTTTTATAACATTTTGTTCACTTGTATTTTTTCTATTCAACAAATTCCATTCACGCTCCCATCTCTAGCTAAGAGCAAAGAATCTTTTAAGCCTAACATTTTGTTTACTTGTGTTTTTTTGTAGTCAACAAATTCCATTCACGCTCCCATCTCTAGCTAAGAGTAAGGAATCTTTTAATCCTAACATTTTGTAAACTTGTATTATTCAACAAATTCTTTTCACGCTCACATCTCTAGCTAAAAGCAAAGAATCTTTTAAACCTAACATTTTGTTCACTTGTATTTTCTCTATTCAACAAATTCCATTCACGCTCCCATTTCTAGCTAAGAGTAAAGAATCTTTTAATCCTTAAGCTTTTTTATAACATTTTGTTTACTTGTGTTTTTTTGTAGTCAACAAATTCCACTCACGCTCCCATCTCTAAGTTAAGAGTTTGTTGCTTTGTTAGTTTTCTTTCTGGGAGCTGTCAACTGCTTTGCGCCTTTTGTTGACTTTTTCATATTTCTTAATGATGACATTTTAATTATTAGTAAAGTGCTTTCAAATACTGATAAGATATCACATTGGATATTTATGGCTGCTTGTGTGTGTTTGTGTAGGCGAAGTTCAAGTGTGTGTGTGTTAAGAAAACTAAAAAGTTGTAGAAGGGCAGAGCGGAGTAGGGGGGACAAGCAGCTGCTGGGTGGGCACTGATTGATATTTCTTTTTATAGAGCTGGTGTGAGCTATTAAGGTATAGACTCTTGCGACTAAAGCTGAGTTAGGTTACGATTGAGAATAATAGATAATCGAAGCAGTAATGTCAGGCAAAGCTGCAAAGACTACACTGAGAAAAAGAAAGAAAAGAAAAGAGTTTAAGAACTGAAAAAAATGGTTTCAATATGAAAATGAACTAAAATCTTAGGACGGACTGATCTTAAAACTAAACGAAATAATTGAAGACTAGTAAAAAGACTTCAAAAATCATATTGTAGAGCTTAAAATTTCTTATAACTAATCGTTTTTGTTTATTCTTTATACTTTTAAAGACTACACCCTAAAAGATAACTCTACAATATTGACAAATCTCGCGCAAACATGCGACTTCTGTAAGTCTATTTGTATAATTTGACAAATTCTTAAGATTTATGATGCCTGGCATTTGAGCAAATAAGCGCAGAACAAGCAAATCCCGGCCAGCACATGCGAATGCTCCAGGGAGCACATGAGCCAAGTCCTTGAAGGGCATCTTGGGTTGACAAGACCGCAAAAGGCGTACGTCCAAAGGCAAACAGACAAATGGCACGCGTTGTCATTATTCACAGAGAGCAAGAGAGAGAGAGAGGGAGGGAGGGAGAGGGAGCGCACTTGATGTTGACGATGTCTTGAAGATTATGATTTGTTTTGCTTGGCGCTTAACGAGCGCATGATACAATGAAAGAGCGCCCTCCCCCCACTCCCTGATAAGTATGCTAAACATGCGCGCAACTGTATATAAGTATGAGTGTGTGTGTGACAGACGACAAATTTTTAGAGATTTGTCAGAATTTAGGCAACATCTTGGGGATTGTAACTGTTTGTTTGTTGTGCTTGGCACACATAAAAACAAATGTTTCACTTGCTTGCTGTTGTTGTTGTTTTGCTCATGTGCTTCTATGTAAATACACATTTGCACTTAAAAAACTCAAGCTGTTCAGAGGGGGTGGGGTGGGGTTGTAAGATGGAAACGGATGCTGACATCATGTAAGCAAATTGCGTAAGTAGCAAAAGGCAAAAGACCCTGACATTGATTTGACATGACAAAACCCAACTCAGGCACCGACGAGGACGAATCCACCCCTCCAACCCCTAACCCTCGCTGGCGTTATAACAAATTTGTTTGTTTGTCGTGTTTGGAACGTCTCAATCAACCCTTAAGACAAACTTACTTTCTTTTAACCCTTTCGGAGTAAATTGATATGACAAAGCCGTTGAAAAATGTTTAATGAAGTGAAAAATTGCAAAATAACCAAAAATTAAATGGAACCCAAAAGCGTCTTCCCAATTGTTGTTGTTGTGGTATTCGCAATTTAAATTAAGCCTAGGATCAATGCTTGTTGTTCGACTAGCTGCTATGCATGACAATTTTTTTGGTAGGTTTTTTTTTGGTGGGCCACAAACAATAAAATTGTGTAAACAAAAATTGGGCAATTTACAGTTGACTGGCTTTGTGGCCAACACAGTTTCTTTGGCGCCAATGGGCGGCACATTTTCGTTTCAGCCTGGCCAATAGTAGTATCTACAAATTGTATTTATTTGTGGAAAAGTTGGGTGTGTCTATGCCCCAAAAATATTTTGTGTCGACAGAGACAAATGTGCAAAAGGTTCTGCTTCTTCTTGTTCTTCTGAACATTGCAGTCGTAAAAGAAAAATCATACACAAATTTGTGGGCTCCCCAAAAGGCATTCGCTTCGTTAAACACATACGCAGAATATGTGTTAGACTGCATATCAAAATACATAACGTTGCAAGTTTGTTTAGAGTATCTAGATTCGAGAAGTTAACGCACGACTTCGCAAGCTCATTTCCACTAACGATAGCAGTTATCAAGAGCAACAACAACAGCAACTGGAGTATGGAGTGTCAGAAATGGGGCACATTGGGGAATTTTGCGAACTCAATAAGGAAATTGTGCACAAATTGACTCCATGACAAAGAGCGAGAGAGAGAGAGTGGGTGAGTGGGTAGAGTGAGTAGAGCTAACAATGCCAAGAGCAACTCCATTTGCCCCATCAGTGTTGTGAAACGCAGACAGACCCAAAAGTGCAAACCAAGATCATTGCTATGCTCCCAATTGTTTGCCCAGTCAAAACAGACAACTTGACTTTTCACACCCACACACACACACATCTCTCCCCTTCCCCCCTTTTGTGAGTCTGGCAAATTTGCGTGCAGATAAATTGCAATCTGGCCAAGTTGCATGTGTATGTGTTTGCTAGCACTTTGACTTTTGCGTTGCAATTGTTGTCTTTTAATCACAGAGCCAAGTCGAGGCATGATATATACACTGAAGATACGACTTCATAATTTTAATTGCCTGACTATGATACTGTGGTTAGGGTGGGGTTGGGTTATCCTGTTTGTCTAACGCATTAGACACTCGCACGTGACTGGACATTGAGGGAGTTGGAGGCGCCTCCGTTAAGCAAACAATCAATTGCAAGCTGCAGGCTATACGATTGCGAAGCTGTTTAAGCACATGATAAGTGACCTGTTGAGATACAGTTGGAGATACTTATTTGTGTGTGGGAGGTGTGGAAATCAATCGATGAGTCCAAATGGTGTTGCTTTATTTAAGGCTTTCCGCGAGTGTCAGTTAAATGAAATACAAATATTTGTGGAACTGTGCAACTGAGTGAAACTTACAGTAAGAACAAAGCTTGTTTCATTTAATGATGAACAGTAAGAAAACAGTAAGTTTTTGAAGCTCTAGATACTGAAAACTAAACATGTAAGAAGGCTCTAGTCGAGAAATCCCCACTAGAGTATACAATGCTCCATATCTTCGGTGTTTCTCATCCGATTTCAATAAAAATTTCACAGATTGTCATTATTTCGTCTAATATTTCAAACTGCATCAGAAAGTTTTCCAAACTCAAGATTTTATTGTTATCGATAACATGTGTATATCGGAAACGGTTAAAGTTATCGAAAATTTGAAACAAACTTTTACTGCCTAGGGATCAGGCGAGCTTATGTTGCAAATCGGGAGTCTCCAACTCAAAGTTTTGAATAAAATTCAAGTTTCTCATTCATTAATTAACAGAAAGTTTATAAAGAATAGAAAGATTGAAGAATTCTTCACAATTTTTTCACTTCAACTTAGCTTCAAATATTTTTTTTTTATTTTTCTAGTTTTTAGATTATAATCGTGAAATGGAATCAAATCAAAAACCTAAGCAACATTTACAAAGTATTAACGCTTAATTAATCTTAAAATCTGATTTTGAAACTAGATTTCCAGGATTTATTTTATAATTCAAATCATACCCAAAAGCATATAAATCAAAAGCATCAATCAAATCATAATTTGATCACGTTTATGCCAGACATCGATATGCACAACCTATTTACATATTTGTATATATATATATATATATATCAGCTACACTTTTTTGCTTTCAGCTTTACATTTTTTTGAAAGCCGCAGCGTAAATTTGACTGGTTGTTCGCGTTTATTGATGTGTAATAAACCAATTGCGTTTGTTTTGAATATATAAATAGACATATCAAAAAAAAATGCCACAAAGTTAAATAAATAACAACAACAACAAGCAACCATTTTTTTTCGAACCATTTCTTTTTTTTTCGTTTTTTATTTTGTTTTGTTTTCGAATACTTTTTTGTTTTGCCGAAACGTGCGTGGCATACTAATTTGCTCTAAATGGATACAAGTTTATCGCTGCAGTATATAGCACTATATGTATATATTTTTATACGCTTATATGTGTATCTTTAGCTACAACCCCTAAGTTGCCAATTTTTGTTTGGCTGCGTAAAACGTTTGATTAATCAAACAAAAAGTGTTGAAAATGTTGTTTTTGCCAGCCATTTCGGATTTTTATGTGCCACACACACGCACACAGAGATAAATAAATACATAGCCAGTGTATATGGTCAGTCTATATAAAAAGCCACAAATGGCGCCATTTAGTTGTTCAACAAATGGAGCTATAAACTTGCCAACACAAACATTTGCAAAACATAAAAACCCGAAGAAAAAAGAAGGAGCAACTGCGTCTGAGATTTTTACTGCTTGACAGTCAGCTAAAATCAATCAGCCATAAAAATGCCAATAATTTGGCTTGTTTTTTTCGCTCGATGTGAACTTAAGAGTGCGATAACAATTGCTCGTTAGCTACTTAATTAAAGTCAAAACGAAAAGCTCTTTGCACAAACAAAAAAAAAAAACTGAAAATTCAGCAGAAAAAAAAACTGAAAAAAGGAAACCCACATGGCCGAAAGGCCGCTTCATTAACGGCAGCAAGCAAGCAAGAACGTGCCACGTTCAACTGCCACTTTGTCATTTAACATTTGGCAAACGTATTAAAACACCCCATCATTGCCTTAATTAAGAGCCATAAAAGCACATTTACTTATTGTTCAGACAACTGCAACGAGTCTGGCTACCAAGCCAGGAAACCACCCGGCACGTCTTTGCGCTTTATTTATGCCCGGCCAGGACCGAAGCAACCAGTCAAAAGCAGCCGAACCACCCACCAACCATCACCCACTCAACCACTATGCTGCGCAATGGCTGACGACTGTTTCGACCAACATTTGTCGTGCTTAATTCATGGCTAAAGTTGGAATTAAGTGAATTTTACGTTCATTAACGTGCCAGGGTTGCCCCCCCCCACTTCTGCTGCTTCTTTACTTATAGCTGGCGCATTTTAGTGGTGCGGATTCGTTTAATGGCCCTTTCTGCTGTATTGGCGCTTTTTGTGTCGGCTGGGTTTTTGGTGGATGCCAGACAGTGTTGATAATTAGCATCGTGCGTCTAATGTTGCCCTAATAACGTATATTTGTGGCTTAGTGTTGAACATTAGAAATGAAGTATTAGATGCTAGAAGTGGTTGGAATGGTTAAGCTTAATGTTATATATATTCAAAGCTATATTATTTCTAATATCCATAAGGAAAAAGTTGCTTATTAATATTCTACAAAGTAAATACCAGACAAAAATTAAGAATATTAAGATCTAGATCTAGTCTATTAGATGTTAGAAGTGGTTAGGATGGTTAAGTTTAATATGATATATAGTCAAAGCAATATTATATCTAATACGTATAAGGAAAAAGTTTCTTAGTAATATCCCACAAAGTAAGTACTAGAAAAAAGTTAAGGATAGAAATAACCTACAAAGTAAGTACCAGACAAAAGTTACGAATATTAAGATCTAGATCTATTCTATTAGATGTTATAAGTAGTTGGAATGGTTAAGTTTAATATGATAGATACGCAAACCAATAAAGAGAAGTTGCTTATTAATATCCTACAAAGTAAGTACTACAGAAAACTTAAGAATATTAAGATCTAGAAACTGGATTTGGATAAAGAAACAATATCACATTAAAGTTAACAACTTCCAAACTAAGTCAGCTGAGTTTTGATCAAATATTTTAAGTACAAAATCTGACTTCTCCATGTCCTTTCTCAATGTTCATAGCTCATATACACATATTCCAAATTATGAACAACACCTAAGCTACATATTCCAATAAAATCTTAAATTCTAAAGCTCTATTTTGATAGCTAAAAGTTTTGCCAACTAATTGGGCAACAGAAAGTTAAAGTAACAAAATAAAACAAAGTAGAGAAAAAGAAAGTTTATCAACACTGTTTGTATTTCAGATGTGTGTCGGCCACTCTGCATGCCATCAACCAACTAACTAGCCCAAAATGTTTACCATGTTAGCCATGTTAGTTGGTTGAGCGAGAACTAAACTTGAATCCAAAAAAAAAAAAGTAAAAGAAACGAATGAAATGTGCCGCAATGCTACGAATAGCCTGATAATTAGTCTCACTTAGAAAATAAACTGCAGTAATTAAGAGAAGGCAAACGAAGCAAGCTCCACCCACGAGAGAAAACTACTCGAAATACTACGAATAAAAAATAAATACAGCAATTTCTTTTATATTCCACAGAGTGCAGAAGTAGCACTGGGAAGGGGAAGTTGGAGGGGTGAGCATTTTAATTTCAACGCTAGAATTCTAATTAACAAACAAATCCGACAAAATACACAGCAGCAAACGAAATGCCCAGTAGAGCGAGCGAGAGTCAGAGTGAGATGGAGTCAGCAAAAAAGTATGCTACATAAAAGTGCGGAACCGAGGGAAAGGCGCAAGCGAAAACGGAAACGGAAAACCCTGTGAGCCATGATCTCCCAATTTAATATTATAATTGCTACAATTATCATTCTCATGCCATTTACACAGCAATTGCACAAAAACAACAACAACAGCGACGTCAGCGACAACGCGAAGACAGCAACAAAAAAGGGCAGCAAGTGAAGTGACTGGCTAACGGGATATGTACGATGAAATTGAGGCAATTACCGGAGCACTGCCTACCCTCCAGTTGCTCTACATATGTATGTGTATATGTGTGTGTGTGTGTGTGTGTGTGTGTGTGTATGTGTGCTCTATATAATGCTAGCTAAAGCTATGCTGACTCCACCCACAACATTCTCGCTGCGCGCGCTCTCTCTCACTCTTTCGCTCGCATGTGCGCTCTCTCGACGCATGCGTTGCGTTGAGAGAGAGAGTGAGCGTAAGACGCTGACGTCGACGCCAGCAGCGACAGCATCATGGCGGACAGCATTAACATGATGATGGCGTTGATTATGCGTCGACGCTGGCTGCAGGCAACGTCAACTTCTGCTAATGGGCGCATTTTGAAATTAATGGCTCAACTTTTTTGTGCGTCTGCCACGACGATTCTTAGACTATTTGCGCTAAATAATGATAATTTAAAAAAAAAAAAAAAATAAAAAATTCCAGTTTTCTTTTATGCCACTTTTTTACTTTACTTTTTTAGCATGTTAACTAACTGTTGCTAATTGAATAAGTTTAGCTAATGCATTGACAATATACAAAGTAAATATATATATACAAAGTATGTCAGCAAAAACTAGAATAGCAAAACATTAATTGATTGTACATAGGTTGATAATTTGAGTCGAGCCAAATTGATTACAAAATGTTTGCAGCTGTTATTATGAAATTAATTTGTGATCAAACAAAACTCACACACACACACGCAATAGCATTAAAATCTGCATAATATCAACCCCCAGTCGTGTACGTACTTGTCGAAAATCATGTACTTGGAGTTGGAACGCAGAAAACATGACAAAATAATCACACATGACATGGACTCTCGTATATTTATGTATGATAACGCTCTGTGAGCCGATGTAAATGAGTTTTATCGCTGGGGTGGACTAATTGAATTTGATAAAATTGCTGACACTAAGTGTTAAAGTTGCCATAAGTGGGGACAAATGCTACATAAGAGCCAGCACTCGGCTCGAATGGGGGGCTTTTTTTTTATCTAGTCTCCCTTTTGGGTGGGTAGCCTTGGTTGGATCATCAGTGGTAGGTCCAAAGTACAGTTAAGCAATGATCAATTGCTTAGCAATGGTTGTATTAATTTTGAGTAGCAACAAATATTGTTGTTGTTGCTCCGCTTGTTCGACTTGTCATTGACTTGTTGCTATTGTTGTTGTTGTAGTCATTGGGTTTTCAACAGAAGTCGTTTAGTGTTTGGCTTCATGTCATGTTTGTATTCCAAAGATAAAATAGCGCAATTGTGCCAGCACAAAATGTGTGTAATTATCGTTGTCACTAATTGAAGCGTTTTGGGCGCGTGTTTGTGTGTGCAACAGACTAAAAATTTCATGAAGATAAACCTCCGAGTGTTCTTTTCATTCTCGGATTTGGAGATTCCTGCAGACAAACTGTCGTTGTATTTATTACAAATCCAGTCCAATCATGGAAAAATACTCAGTCATACTACAAATTAATACAGCTTTTGTGATAAATTCGTTTCATTAGCAGAATGTCTTCATTTTACGCTATTGTTAATAGCCAAGCATTGACTTTGACATTTGAATTTGAACCGCTAACAGCGATAAGCTTGCCGTATCGATAACATATAAGCAGCAGTGCTATCGCAGCTTTATGGTCTGTTCAACACTTTTTTCGTTTACAGTCGCTCTTAACAGCTGTTAGCAACTAAATAGCAGCGCAAAAGCAAAAGAAAAAAAAAACAAAAACAAAAGTGCATAAAACAACTTGACAACGAAGTTTTTTTTACTGTAATTGTAATCGTTTGTGGTAGAAAGCCAGCACAAGTTCTATAGAAAACGTATTTCAAATAAAACTGTACGGGTAGCTATATCTGGAAACGCGTGATATGTGCACATAATAGTTTTGCTTACGCTACGTTATTTTAGAAATAAGAGTCAATTATGCAGGAGCAACAACAATTTTTGCTTGTTTTGACCGTTTTATTATGCAGCATTGCTGTGACAAAAACAAACCCATTCAGGTGAGTGTGTATGTGTGTGTGTGTGTGTTTTATTAGGCAACAAAACGGCAAGCGGCGGGGAAATTTCTAGCGCTTTTGTTTGCGTAGGCGGCTCAAATGAAAACACAAAACAAAAACAAAGAAAAAACAACTAAAAACATTAAAAAGCAGTTGTTGCTAAGGAGCAACAGCAATCGATATTTCTTCACGGCGCCCTTGACAATGCAGCGAGTTCAAGGTTAACCCCTTGCACCTGCATATCCCCACGCCACAAAAACCTTGACCACAACAAATTGCTCATTCGTTTTCTCTTTGCAGCGCCCTTGATGAAATATCGGACTCGGGTATCGCTTTGGCCAACGCTTCGGATGAGTCAAGCAGCTCGGCCGAGAAGCCTTTGAAGCGACCCAGCGCCGCCGATTTCTCTGCCGAGGATGATGACGACGATTATCCACTATATGCGAATGTATTGAACGAGGATGCACATAGCTGGGATGTGTTAATATTCACACAGCAATGGCCAGTCACGACCTGTTACCACTGGAGGGAGCAGGATCCCTCGAACGAGTGCACCCTGCCGCAGAAGAAAGAGTTCTGGACCATACACGGCATCTGGCCCACGAAGTGGGGCCAAATTGGACCCAACTTTTGCAACCGGACGGCGGAATTCGATCCCGAGCAACTGCAAGCGATTCTAGATCGCTTGAATACCTACTGGATGGACCTGGAGGGCGGCAGTTCCGACAATTATCTGTGGAAGCACGAGTGGCTTAAGCATGGCACCTGTGCCGCTGTGCTCGCCGAGCTCGACAACGAGCTCAAGTATTTTGGCCAGGGTCTCCAGTGGCGCGAGAAGTACGTCATGTCCAAGCTACTCGATGCGGCTGGCATACATCCCGATTCCAACAACACGGTCATCGCATTGAACAATGCCATTGTCCGGGGCTTGGGCAAGAATCCTTCCATCCATTGTCTATACGATGGCAAGCATGGCATTAGTTATCTGTCGGAGATTCGCATCTGTTTCAACAAATCGCTGGAGCTCATCGATTGCGATGGCGTCAAGCTGGGCGATGTCGTGGCCATCAAGTATCCGGGCGGCACTGTCAACACCAATTGCCACATTGGCAATCCTGTGCATTATCCCAGCCTGGTGCCGCCGCTGTTGCGCAAAGAGGAATGGAAGTTCCCGCTGGTCAATGTCTACAAACTCTTGCAGTTTCTCATGTGGTTCACATTGTAGGCGGAACATCAAATGATTTTTTGTTGCCTGCCCCTTATCCGTCTCTCTCTAACTCTACTTACTGTATAATTAAGCAAAACTCATTTGTTATTGGCCCACACAAAACTTAATTTAAAACTAATTTCAACACTGAAAAGGCAGATCAGGCTCGAGGCTAAATTGTATTAAAAAAAAGGAAAAACCTAGCTACGTGATCGTTACACCATATCACAATCACTATATACATATGAACATATATATATATACGAAAGAAAATCATTTTTTATTCTTGTGGAATTTATTTCGAATCACATTGAAGTTAATTTAAAACTAATTTCAACACTGAAAAGGCAGATCAGGCTCGAGGCTAAATTGTATTAAAAAAGGATAAACCTAGCTACGTGATCGTTATACCATATCACAATCACTATATACATATGAACATATATATATATACGAAAGAAAATCATTTTTTATTCTTGTGGAATTTATTTCGAATCACATTGAAGGAACGTATTTTAAAAAGTAAATAAACAAACAAAATGTAGAACAAATTAAATATATATATTTACTTTTCCCATTTGATAACTTATCACAATATATTGCGTCTTTAGACCAAAAGTGCTGATAACTTTCTTTGCTTGTTTAAACAATAATAATAGTAATAATAATAAAAGACACGACACACGAATTATATATATATTAATATATGTTTTTGGATATTTAGTTTGAATTTGTTTACTTGGGTATTTTGCAATTTTTGTTACCAAAACTTGTATTAAAAAAAGGAAAAACCTAGCTACGTGATCGTTATACCATATCACAATCACTATATACATATGAACATATATATATATACGAAAGAAAAACATTTTTTATTCTTGTGGAATTTATTTCGAATCACATTGAAGGAACGTATTTTAAAAAGTAAATAAACAAACAAAAATGTAGAACAAATTAAATATATATATTTACTTTTCCCATTTGATAACTTATCACAATATATTGCGTCTTTAGACCAAAAGTGCTGATAACTTTCTTTGCTTGTTTAAACAATAATAATAGTAATAATAATAAAAGACACGACACACGAATTATATATATATTAATATATGTTTTTGGATATTTAGTTTGAATTTGTTTACTTGGGTATTTTGCAATTTTTGTTACCAAAACTTGTATTAAAAAAAGGAAAAACCTAGCTACGTGATCGTTACACCATATCACAATCACTATATACATATGAACATATATATAGATGGCTATATACACAGAACGAAAGAAAAACATTTTTTATTCTTGTGGAATTTATTTCTAATCACATTGAAGGAACGTATTTTAAAAAGTAAATAAACAAAATAATGTAGAACAAATTAAATATATATATTTACTTTTCCCATTTGATAACTTATCACAATATATTGCGTCTTTAGACCAAAAGTGCTGATAACTTTCTTTGCTTGTTTAAACAATAATAATAGTAATAATAATAAAACACACGACACACGAATTATATATATATTAATATATGTTTTTTGGATATTTTGTTTGAATTTGTTTACTTGGGTATTTAGCATTTTTTGTTACCGCTTTGATTAGAATATAATATTTAAGGCTGCATATTGTGTAGCTGTGAATGTTTAAATATCGAAAGGTTAAAGCTAGTCATATATAGTTGATTATTGCTGCTGCGTTGAGTTGCCATTGTAGGTGGACTTGTCCTCCTCGTCATCCTTGCTGTCGGCCAAACGACGTATGTTCGATTCGCCATAGCGCGGCGGCTTGAAGCCAGCGGGTCGCTGCTGCACCATTTCCTGCAACTGTGGTGCAGCGTCGCCATCTTGCTGCAGAGTGGGACCCGGTCCGGACGCATTTTGTGGTGCTTGTGGCAAGCCAGGTGCTTGCATCGAGCGTAGCATAAACATGTCCATGTTGCGACGAGAAATGCTGACAAATGTTTACATATTAATCACAAATATATATATATATAGATATATCTTATTTTGGTGGCTTACGCATCTGAGCGAACTTCGGTGGCAAAAGGTCCTGCGGCCGGCTTGGACCAGCCCATAAACTGGCTGATGCGCTGCCTCAAACGCTGCCAACCCATGCGGTTGATATAGTCCAAGGCCATGGCCGCGGGCGTCAGTAGGGCCCACAACATGCTGGTCACAATGTTGACCAGGTTGTTGCTCCGGCGCACCACACGATTGACGTGCTCGGTTTTGAGCACCAGCAGCACCGCATTGGGCACCAGATTCAGTTCGTTCAGCGACTTGACTTCCTCCTCCAGTTTGAACTCACGCCTCGGATAGCTGGTGGCCATTGTGAATTCGTGTATGTTCGTACCAGCGAGCAGCTCAACGTGCACATATTCGCGCACCGTTGTCAGTGGCTCGGCCGCGGGAAACGCTCTGGTACATATCAAGCCGCCGGGCAAACGGATTTGCAGGCGCGTCTCCTCCAAGTTGCAGTCCGGTGAGCTTGTTGTTGCTGTTGTTGTCGTGGTGCTGCTCACATTGCTCTGAATGTCTGTGGTCAAGGATCTGCGATTGGCTTGCTCCGCACGATCAGCGGCTATCTGGGCCAGTATGCGTTCTCGGGTTTCCTGCTCCTGTTGCCGCTCCCGCTTCAGACGTGCCTAAAGAGAAATGTTTTAATAATTTGATGGCATTTCTTGAGTGTATTACTCACCTGCAGCTGCTTGAGCTCCTGCTCCCGGGTGAGCGACTGCTGCACTTGGGATTCGCGTCCCTCGCGACGACGTCGCAGCTCGTTTTCCTTGTTCAGTTTCTGCTGCGCCTCCTCGCGTTCATGTCGTCGCTGCTCCACAAGATTCTGTATGTCCAACACGCGCGCATCCGCTTCCTCGGCGGCTGCACTGTGCTGTGTGCTTGTCGGCAGCAGGGACACATTCATTGGTATGAGATTTTGCAATTGAGCTGGCAGCACCGACGAGGCAGCAGCTGCTGAGGCTGCACGCTTTTCGGCTGCTGCTGCGGCTGTCAGCGATGCTGCCGTTGGTTCTGGAGCAGCTGCTGCAACTGGATTAACTAGATCTGGCAAAAGATTTGAAGCAACTGGCTCAGGCATAGCTGTGGTTTGGACTTCGTCTACAACTGGTTCAGTGACTTCAGCGTCTGGCACAGCTTCCGGACCTGTGTTGAGTGGTTCTTCTGGTTCCGGCTCAACGGTTTGTGGTCGGGAACTTGTGCCAGTCGGTTTGTTTTCATCGTCTGCACCAGCAATGCTGCGGCTAGAGTTATTCGCATCACTTGCTAATCTACTGCTTGTGGGGGCGTCCGGATTGGGGCGCTTTCCAGCTAACAGCAGCACTTTATCGACCTTAGCAACGAGCTCCTCAACGCTGGCCACAATGCCAGTGGCAATGTCCAGCGGAGTTCCCGACTTACCAATGAAAAAGATTGAAGGCACCGGAACCATTTTGTCTGAAAACAAACACAAACAATAAAAACGTTCACTCTTATCGAGCGTTCACTGTACTTACATAGCGAACTAAATTGCAGATAGGTATCACTATCGCCCTGAATTTTAACGGCCACAAAATCGGACGACTGCATCTTCGAGTATACACGCGAATCATTCAGGAATCTATCAAGATTGGCTGACATCGCATCCTGACCTGTATTCCAAATTGGCCAACATGACGTGGTGAAAATTTAATTCAATGGATTTTTTTTTGGCAATTATTTTTACCTGTGGTGTATACAACAAAGATGGCATCTTTGGCTTTGGATTCAGCCACAGCTTCTGCTATATTGCCCGTGTGCCAATTCATGTTTGTAATTTGTCTGGAATGTTGTTACAAGGAATAATTTTGGACTAGTATTTCACAAATATTTTTTTTCTACCTGACATTAATATACTAGTGATGGCAACTTTCTGTTCTACGTTGTTATCGATACAACTAAAGTTATCGGTTGGACATTCAAATATTTGGATATTCATTTATTACAAATATATTTTAATAGATAATGCAAGTTACAGCAAAATTATTATTTTTGCGAATGCGAAACATAACGCAGCTGCCGTTACTTAAGTCTTCAGTACAATCGGTCCATCATCATCAGTCATCACTGTCCACTACTGCCTCTACTCAGCAATGGCATCTGCAAAGATAAATATGTTAATGAGCTGCAGCAATGTACTGATTAGTGGCGCATATACCTTCGTCGAAGTCCGAGCAAACAATGGAGCTGGCTGGCGTTGCGGACAACTCGCTACGTTCGACGTTGGGCAGTCGAGCTACACGAACACAGCAGCGTTTGGGTTTGGTTTTTGATTGGAATGCTTGTTGTTGTCCCTTGATGCGTTCCAAATTTACGCGGCATTTGCGCAGTGGTACACGCTCCGAAAAGATAACATCGCCATTTTCAATTATAAACGGATGGCGAGGGATTTTAATAACCATCTTTTTCAATTTATTTTGATGCGACATCTTGTCGGAGCAACAAAACAAAATGGGCAAAATGACGCTATCGGCTGCTGGCAAGCCGTGGCGATCAGCTGATATGTTATCGATGTTTATATCGAAAATGTTGTGGCAAAATCCGTCGGTTTGTTTATAATTATGCTTAAGTAAACAGATTTGGGTTTATATTACGTTAATTGTATTTTTAAAAAATCAGTTTTATATGGTAAATACAATTAGTCGATAAATACAAAAGAATTGCATTCAGATTGAGTACTTCACTTTTGGTCATTGTGCAACACTAGTAACCAGGCGTTGTTTTTGTGTGTCATTATTGCAGGGAGGATATTGAAAGAAAAAATTAATACACTTGTGCACAAAATAACGTATTTATTGAGACACTCGATAAAAAAAAAACGCACACAGCAATGAGCGATGTACAAACGCTAATGGACATGGGATTTCCCAAGGATAGAGTGTGAGTGCAACTAAAAAAAAACTTCCTTCGCCGGCTTTTTTAATACTTTTTTTTTTTTTTCTTTCCATTTTCAGTGAATATGCCTTGAAGGTGACTAGCCATAAGGGCGTCGAGATGGCCATGGAATGGCTTTTGGCCCATGGCGACGACGAGATACCAGCTGCAACTACTGCTTCTGCACCAGCAGCTGCAACTGCAACTGCAACTGAAGACTCGGCGCCAAGCAGCAGCGGGGCCAGCGACGAACCTGTTGCCAAATCGCTGAAATGCGACGATTGCGGCAAGGTGCTCCGAGATCAGACAGAGGTTGAATATCATGCCGCAAAGACCGGACACAGCAACTTCTCCGAGTCCACCGAGGAGAAGAAAGCGCTCACCGAGGAGGAGAAGAAGGCACAACTGGCCCTCATCGAGGAGAAGCTTAAACAGAAGCGCATCGAGCGCGAGGAGCAGGAAAAGGCTGAGGCTCTCGTCCGTGAACGCAATCGCATACGCTCCGGCAAGGATATGACTGAGGCACGCCGCCGCATGGAAGAGATCGAAATGAAAAAGATTCTCGATCAGCGCAAGCGCGAAAAGGACGAAGAGAAAACCGCACGCGATCGCGTCCGTGCCCAAATCGAGGCTGACAAGGCGGCACGCAAAGCCAGGTGAGCTAAATCCATCCCATGCAACAAAGTTTCTAATCCAATCTTGCAGGGAAATGAAAAACAGTCCAGCTGCTGCTGCCTTGTCCGACAATGTGCCCTCGGTGAGCTCCACCACAACGGCCATGTCGCCGACCAGTGTGAAGTCGCCGCCGAGGGATTACTCGGAGACACGCATCCAGGTGCGACTGCAGGATGGCTCCACCCTCTCGTCCGAGTTCAATGTCAAGGAGCCGCTCTCCGCCGTGCGCGTATTCATCCAGGTCAAGACTGGCATCGAGACACCCTTTGCACTGATGACCACATTTCCGCGCAAGATCTTTGCCGACGATGACTACGAGAAGCCGCTGGAGGTGCTTGGCCTGGTGCCCTCGGCTGTCGTCACCATGACCAAATCGACTGCATAAATCGAATCACAACAAAAAGAAACCTAAAACTAATCAAGATTTGTACTGTTTACTTAATACAAGATATGGCTTGACATTTCCAGCCGCCCCCCCTCTTCTGGGGCGTTAAATGTACGATTTTAAAATAAAAGCTTAAATTAATGTTTTCGGTGTACAAATGCGAAGCGTTTCTTTCGAGGATTTCCAATTTATTGTTCCAAATATTTTCAAGTTTTCCTGCTACATGAATGGCTCCACATAGCTCTTGATCTTCTTCACGCTCCGCTCCGCCGGCCGCACATTTAAGTGCTGCCCGAAGATGGTGAACTCCATGTTGCCCAGCTGCATGCCAAAGACGCACTCGCTCTTGGGCACCGTTCGCACCTTGTGATCCTCGCCCAGCAGCTTGAGCACATTTTTCGTGTCCATGACACAGATGCCGTTGAGGTCAACTAGCGTTGGACACTTCGATTGCAGGACACGCAGCTTGGCACCATGCAAATCCATCTTTACGAGCTGCCTGCTGAACTCCTCGTAGCGTTTCTCGTGCAGCTGCGGCAGCTCGTCGCCCTGCTCCAGCTCGAGATGCTCGCGCATGTAGCCGCGCCAGAGCTTGTGCAAGGGCAGCGCCTGCTCGTAACGCATCTGCTTGGTGGGCAGTGTATTCAGTCCGAGTTCAGCATATTCCTTGCGGTTGAGTGTGCTGGATTTGTGGGTGCGTCGCTTGCGACTGTGTTGCTTTTTAATCTTGGTGCCGCTGAGCATGGTTATGTGATCGGGTATAATGTTGACGTTGCAGCGATGGTGCGGCACGACCAGATCGGTGAGGTATTCCTTCACATTCTCGGTTGAACGTTCCATGTTTACAATTTAAAATGCCTTAAGCTAGGTACGCAGCTCACAAGCACACATCGCACATTCAGTTCGATATTTATTTGCTTATCGATTCTGTTAGAGCAGTTGTCTGCAGTTATTGCGTGAATGCATATATAAAACTGATCATCATTTCATTTTTTTTATACACAAAAACACACATTATTTAAATTTTATCAATCATTAAAAATTGCGATACACTTATCGATAACAGCAGCTGTTCATGTTCATGGAAAATGTTGTAGCAACATGTTGCTAACAGTCAGCTGTTTGTAGAAATCCCTAAGATTTAAGCGACTGGCCACACCGCTCGTGTGGACCCGGTCACATTGCCAGAAATTTTGTTGTTGTCAGTCCTATCACGACTTTCGCATAAACGACACGCATAATATCGGTAAATAGACGCCGCGTGTGTTTGATGCAAAAGGCAAAGGAAGAATATAATACATATACATACATATGTATAGCAAAAGCAATTTTACGGCTGCCTACCAAACTTCGGGGTAGTGTGTGTGTTTTTACATAGATATATTTTAATAAAAATATAAATTGAGCCCCTCTCGAAAACGTGACAAATGCACAACTAAAAAAAAAAAAATTCAATTGATTGCCGTCGGTCTCGCGTTTGCTCTCTCTCTCTCTATTTTTTTCTCTCGCTCTCTAACTGTCTCTGTGTGTGTGTCGAAATTGATGTGTGTGTGTGCGTTAATAAACCACAAATAATAACAACAACAATTTGGGCAGAATAACTGCAGTTTAGTCGCTGTTCGCTGCTCGCGTCGCGTTTTAGTTAGCTTTTGAATTTTGATTTGTGTAAATTTCATATCGTTTACGTCTCTCACACCGTCGCCGCCAACGCCGCCGCCACAGCTGCACACGCACACACATAAACAAGCACAAGCACTCAAACATACAAATGCGGAAGAGTCGCCGCTGTCGTCAAAATCAGCTCCCCACCGTTCTTGCCAACAACAACAAAAAGCCGCTGTCGCCGCTCAATAACTGTGCATTTTTCTAAAGGTAAGCACAAAAAAAAAAACAACTACACTGGCAACAACAATGTGGAATGTAGGGCTGGAAAAAAATGTCATGTGAAATTTAACAAAATTTCTTCATTATTTCATTGCACTTTTCCTTTATTACTTTATTGCATTCTTTTTCCATGAAGCGTTGTCGCCTTTTGCCTTGGCGTTAGCGTCGCAGCGGCGTCAGCCTCAGCAACAAAAAAGTGTCAAGTGCGCGACGCTACACACACACGCACACAAACATGCTGAGCGCTGCTCTCGTTCTGCTTGCGCTCTTTTGTTGTTGATATTGCTAAACATGTGCACATATTAAATAAGAAATTTAACGCATTTTCTCTCTCTCTTCATGTAAACAACACTTCAACATAGAAGTAAAAAAAAACAACAACAACTTCATATTCCACTTTTTTACATTTGTTTGCTCTCTCGCTCGTTCGTTCGCGCTCATATACATATACATGCGCACACACTGTTACATTGCTTACACGGACGCGCCCCGGTCGCAGCTAACGGCACTTCTCTGCTGCTGCTGCTGCTGCCGAAAAAATGCGCGTAAAAGTCTATGATTTTACTGCTTCCTCTTTCTCTTTCGCTTGCCTATGGTTTCTAATTGAAATTACTTTTTCTTGCAGTCGCCAGCAGCAACAGCAACAGCAACAACAACAACAACATAGCCGGAAAAAGTCTACAAAAATACGTAAAATAAAAAATGTGCAGACATTAAGTTCGTTTAATTAAATTTTAATGTGTTTAAATCAAATTGATAACAAGTAAATTTATGTGCGTTGAACAAGCAACAAAAGCAACATCAACAACATCAACAACAACAACAACAACAATATCAACAAAATTACAACAAACAAATGGGCAACTATTGAATGGCGGCCATTAGTGGCCCCAAGCGGCATTCATTGAGCAATCAACACCATTTCTCCCATCCAACAACCAACACCAGCACCACCAACAGCAGCAACATCGCCACCAACAGCAGCAACATCGCCACCACCACCACAGCAACAGCAACCAAAATCTCCAGCAACAACAACATCAGCAACACGAAGCTATATAGGTATCCGGCAAATACCCCGCACCATCATACAGCACCCAGCTATACCAGCACCACCATTAGCTCCTCGAATCCAAGCTCCTTGAACGAGAAGAACAAGAGCAACAGCTGCCCAAATTCTTCAGCTGCTGCGCCGCGCACCTCAATGAGCGTTTCGATGTCACTGGTACAGGGTGGTGCTGCCGGTGGTGCGCCACAGGGCGCCAGCGCAATATTAGCCGCCGCGGCTCCATACTATCAGCCGCCAGCGGTGCCACAGGATGTTCAGCCGGATCGTCCAATTGGCTATGGTGCATTCGGCGTCGTATGGTAAGTCTATTTCTCAAAAATCTATTATTTAATGTACAAAGTAAAAACTAAAATTTTTAGGAATTTCCATTAAATATTTTCCTAATCCCTTACTAGAATCCTTCCTTCCTACTGACTAAAATCCTTTCTTCCTACTGACTAGAATCCTTTCTTCCTACTGACTAGAATCCTTCAATTTTAACATAAATCATACAATATGGAATGATATCAGTGTTCAGTTATGATAGAATACTGGAAGAACTGGAAGAAAAAAAACTAAAATCCTTAGGAATTTCCATAAAATATTTTCCTAATCCCTTACTAGAATCCTTCCTTCCTATTGACTAGAATCCTTCAATTTTAACATAAATCATACAATATGAAATGATATCAGTGTTCAGTTATGATAGAATACTGGAAGAACTCAATATTTGCACCAAATATTTTGGTTTTCTAAACCTTACGACTTAATCCTAGTGTTCCTAGCTGTCTAATCTTCAAAAAGTTCCCTGTATAAGATATTTTGTCTTTTGAGACAGGATTATCAAAGTTTTTTGTTTTTTGGGGGTTTCTCTGCGAAAACCCAGAATCATTATAGTAAGAATCCTTTAATTTCAAGCAGTATTTTGGTTTTCTAAACCTAAGTACGACTTAATCTTAGTTTTCCTAACTGTTTTCCATCTAAAGTACCGTTTTAAAGTTTCCTGTATAATATATCGTTTCTGTTGAGACAAGACTATCAAAGTTTTTTGGGAAGTTCTCTGCAAAACCCATCAATATATAGTTATAGTAAGAATCCTTTAATTCGAATTTCCAGCAATTTCAAATCATATTTTCAATTGTTTTTCGTTGGTTTGTTTTGGGTGTTTTCTGCAAAACCCAGCAACATTATATTAAGAATTCTTGAATTCGAATTTCAAATTTCTAAACCTAAGTATGACTTAATCCTAGTGTTCCTAACTGTTTTCTAAACCTGAAGTACAATTTTAAAGTTCCTTTTATAAGATATCTTCTCTTTTGAGACAAGACTATCAAAGTTTTTTGAGGGTTCCCTGCAAATCCCAGGAACATTATAGTAAGAACCCTTTAATTCGAATTTCTAGCAATATTTTAATTTTCTAAACCTAAGTACGACTTAATCCTAATGTTCCTAACTGTAAAGTACCGTTTTGAAGTTCCCTCTATAATATATCTTCTCTTTTGAGACAAGACTATCAAAGGTTTTTGGGAAGTTCTCTGCAAATCCCAGGAACATTATAGTAAGAATCCTTAAATTCGAATTTCAAGCAATTTGAAATCATATTTTCAGTTGTTTTTTGTTGGTTGATTTTGGGTGTTTTCTGCAAAAACCCAGCAACATTATATTAAGAATTCTTGAATTCGAATTTCTAGCAATATTTTGGTTTTCTAAACCTAAGTACGACTTAATCCTAGTGTTCCTAACTCTTCAATGTAAAGTACCGTTTTAAAGTTTAAGATATCTTCTCTTTTGAGATAAGTTTATCAAAGTTTTTTGGGAAATTCTCTGCAAAACCCAGCAACATTATAGTAAGAACCCTTCAATTCGAATTTCTAGCAATTTTAAATCATATTTTCAGTTGTTTTTCGTTGGTTTGTTTTGGAGGTTCTCTGCAACATTATAGTAAGAATTCATGAATTCGAATTTCTAGCAATATTTTAGTTTTCTAAAACTAAGTACGACTTAATCGTAGTGTTCCTAACTGTTGTCAATGTAAAGTACCGCTTTAAAGTTCCCTGTAAAGGATATCTTCTCTTTTGAGACAAGACTATCAAAGTTTTTTGGGGGTTCTCTGAAAATTCCAGCAACATTATAGTAAGAATCCTTTAATTCGAATTTCCAGAAATTTTAAAACATATATTCAGTTGTTTTTCGCTGGTTTGTTTTGGCGTTCTCTGCAAAACTCACCAACATTATATTAAGAATCCTTTAATTCGAAATTCCCGCAATTTGAAATCATATTTTTGCTGAGTTCTTTTTCGCTGGTTTGTTTACACATGTTGCTATATGCTGTGGCATATTGTTGTTGCTGGAGGGAGCTGCTTACTAGACTTAAGTCTAAACATGTAACTGGGTTCAATGGCTTTTTGCCTGGCGGCGACCTTTCTCTGCATGCACTCCTTTAATACCTTATACATGGGCCTCTCACGTCCGTTTCGTTTCGTTTCGTTTTGTATTTTGTATTTTGTATTTTGTTGTGTTTTTTATTCTTACCCCTTTTTCTTTTTTCTATTTTTTTTTTTGTATGCGGTCTGTCGTCGCAGCGTCAACATTAACATCATATAGCTCTGGTCTGGTATTCTGTCGTCCTTCGTCCTTGTTGTCCTTTGTGTGCCTTATGCATTTTTGTGCCAGCTTAATGCAACGGTAGGGTGGTTTTTCTATAAACATCTCGGTTCTCGTTCACTTTTTGTTTTGTGTTCCTTTTTGTTGGTGTTTTTGGCTCGCGGCTAGGCAAAAGTTTTTCCGCCTCCTTTGATTTGCATATTTGTGCTGCAAATGAAAATATTCTGACTTTATTACATTTTTTACAATTTTTACATTAATTGTTGATAAACGAGTTTTGCTGTAACGGTTCATTTTTGACAGCTGAGACTGAAATTTGGCAACATTGCCAGCCAACGAAAAAATAAATAAATATTCATTCACGTGTAAAACGGCATATCCGGCACAATCGAAGGGGAGCATTGTGTGTGTGTGTGCATGTGTGTGTGTGTGTGTGTGTGTGAAGGGGGCAGGGGTTAGTGTTGAGTAAACACCAAAAAAAGAAGCCAGTGAAAAACTGGCACACGCTAAGTGACTCCAAGTATGGGGGAAGTGGAGTTGGCGAAGTGCTTAAAAATAGGCACAAGGAAGCTTTGCAACAGCAGCGATGAAATGTGCCACAAGTGAAGTGGAGGAGGAGGAGGCAACCAACGAACTAACCAACCAACAGACACCTCCATACTAAAGGTCTAAGGCCCTAAGGAAAACGAGCTAAAAGAAAAGCCGGCACCAGAGAAGAACCCGCAGAATAGAGTCGTTGACGTTGGATTGGCTTTTAAAAGCAATCAACCCAGAGTCGTCTTCCAGAGTCTAGTCCTAGTCTCTCTCTTTTTTAGTTCTTTGCTCTGCAGTTTGTTGTGGAGTCGAGAGTCTATATATTAATATATTGCTACGGCACTGTAAATGCAATCAAGCGTTAAATTTAAGTGCCAAATGTCGAACTTGTTAGATGCCTAGTTTTTTTCTTTTTTTGTATTTCGTATTTTGTATTTTTTATTTTTGTTGTTTATGGGCTCAGCAGAGCAATGTGCCGTTGCTTGCTTGGTTAGCGGCAGGTGAAAAGAGGTTGAGGTAGAGACCTACATATAGACTAGGCAGGAAGTTTAAACGGCAAAAGCGAAGCAAGTGTCATAGACTCTACTTTGTTGGGGTCGTTTCCGCGAGTCAATGAAGTTTGGCAACAGGGCAAAAGGTACTCAATAACTGTACATTAAAAATATGACTTGAAATTGCTAGGCTTGAAGTGAGGCAACAATGCTTATTGTTAATTACATTAACTTCTACTACTTTGTTGGGGTCGTTTCCGCGAGTCAATGAAGTTTGGCAACAGGGCAAAAGGTACTCAATAACAGTACATTAAAAATATGACTTGAAATTGCTAGGCTTGAAGTGAGGCAACAATGCTTATTCTACATAAAAATGTTTTGTCAATAAAAAAGAAAGACGAATGAAATGCCAGATTAATCAATTTACAATTTATTTCCTAGAAATGGGAAACTATTTATATTCACTTTAAACACACACACACAACCAGATTAACCAATTAATCCTAGGCAAACTTCTACGAATTTTTCTCACTGCATCGAATACCGAAAGACTACACAAACAAGGAGCGGAGCGGTGGCGGGGGGAAATGCTCGTTTCGGCCAACTTAAAAAAACAAAAACAACAAAAATATTGGACACACAATGTTCGTAGAGTCCAGAGTGTTGGGTTGTTGCACAGTTCGCAGCAGAAGTAGTAGGAGCAAGAGGCAGAGCAAAGAATTGTGCGGCATGAGCCGAAAAGAGCCGCAAACGATGACCGAACACATCTTGGGCTTACTTTAAACTACCTGCAACTGGTTTTTGAGGCAGCCACACAGACAGACAGACAGACAGACGAAGACGACAAGTCCAAGAACGGACAAACAGACAAAGAGAGTGAGAGAGAGATAGACTAGAGAGGTGAGGAGAAAAACCTTTTGCCTGCATACTAAACTCGCTTCCTGCACGACTTGTGGCCTGCTCTCTGAGCTCTGAACAGTCTCGCTCCTCTGACTATATGCATTCTGGCCTGGTCAGGCAAAAGAGGCACCATCATCAGCAGCAGCACAAAACCCAGTCTGTAGCCTTAGATTTTTAGCCTTAGCCTAAGCCACAGCCTCTGGCTTGCAAGGTGTCGTCGTTGTCGTTGTCGTTGGTCTTCGTCGTTATCTGTTGGCCAGGCTAGCCGCGCTAGGCTTTGGCCAGAAACTCAGCAAAGTCAGCTAGCTAGTAAGCCAGCGCGCCTCTTGTGTTCCTGTTATATTTAATAACCTTTCGTTTTGCTGGAAAGGTAGTTTAGTTCTTGTGGAAAGTTTGCCATTATATGAAAGTTAAAACTTTTGCAACTTTGAAACTTATAGTTGATAAAATTATTCTTACCACTAGTAAATTATTTAAATTCAAATATGAAATTAATATTAATGGGGCGATTTTTTGTCAAGTTATTAACAATATTCATGTTAGACCTTCTCATTAAATGAGGAAATCAAAAATGAAAAGGAGCGGCTCCTCTTTTTAATAACAAGGTTGAAAGTATAATTATTGATGTAAAAGATTCATTAATTTCATTATTTCAATTATTTTTTAATATTATAAGAACAGTTGAAGCTAAAGCTTGGGTTAAAAAATATTTTAAAGAAGCTTCAGTTGATTTAAAATTGTTATTATCTCTTATTAGGGGAATAAAAGATAATAAATTAATTTCTGTAAAAGATTAATTAATTTCATTATTTAAATTATTTTTTAATATTATAAGAACAGTTGAAGCTTAAGCTTGGGTTCAAAAATATTTTAAAGAAGCTTCAGTTGATCTAAAATTGTTATTATCTCTTATTAGGGGCATAAAAGATAATAAATTAATTTCTAAACCTATCCAAGCTCCCAACCAAGAATTAGATGTTACAGTAATTAATGTCCCAATAATTATTATAGTTATAAATAAAATGTTTGAAGAGTTATTAAAAATTAAAAAGAAAAGGATTAAAACCTTTATAAATGGGGTATGAACCCAGTAGCTTAATTAGCTTATCTTTTTATATTTTGGTGTATGATGCACAAAAGTTTTTGATACTTTTAGGCCTAGTTTAATTTTATTAAATATAAATCCATGTAAAAAATAACATAGAAACTTTATAGTTTGTCTTTTTCATACTTAATAATTTATCTTCTCATGGATTTGTCTTTTTTTCATAATTCCATACATCTTTTTTCCTAAATTATTGATATAAGTTTCCGCTAGAACTAAACTACCTTTTCAGCAAAACGAAACTTATAGTTTATATGAATATATATGTATGAATAGTTTGTCTTTTTCATACTTAATAATTTATCTTATCATGAATTTATCTTTTTTTCATAATTCCATACTTATTTTTTCCCAAATTATTGATATAAGTTTCCGATAGGAAACACTTTACTTTAGATTCGGATATTTGAGGAGAATCTAACGAACCTTTCACATTCCCTTCCTAAACTGAAACTTCTTTGTTCCTTTTGTGCGGAACCAACAGAACTAAGCCTTGGGACCTGCAAGGGTATTTAGCATTCGTTGTGCATTCAACAAAACTATTTAGCCTCAGTATATGTTCTCTAGGCTGTTTTTCGGTCTTTGATCAGGCGCAAATCCTGCTGCTAATCTCGAGTCCAATGGCCCTGCCCAGGCTCAGGCCCGCATCGTTGACGCGCGCGATTCAATGCGATTCCCCTGCTTGGCTTTTCCCCTCTGCACGTTGTGTTAAGTGATTTCCCTTTCCTCCCTGTCTCTCTCGGTCTCTCTGCTGCACCACCGAAAACCGAAGAAAACAAAAGCAAAATGCAAAAGCAGTGCATATGTACATTGAGAAGTGCCAGAGTACTACCGGGACACGTAGTTTTATTCTACCATCCACTATTTCGTTGGTTGTTTTCAATACTTTCCGGAACAGCTGCTCGGTTTGATGCTGGGCTGTGATGCCGATGTTGCTTTAGCTCCTGGTGGTTGTTTAGTTGAACAACCTTCGACAGTTTTTAGATATTTTATCTGTCGCACACACACGAACACAGGATTGTGCAGACAGGCCTCCCGTTTACAGGACATACATTGTGTGTGTGTTCCCGCATATGTCTCTCATCTCTCTGTCCCGCTCTCGTGACCTCATCTCTCCTTTCGCTTGAAAACCTTCCCTGAACCGCTGTAATGTCCATCCCTTTTTGAACGCCAGTTTTCCCATGACAAAAGTTTTTCCCAAACACTTCCAACAAAAAAAATAATATTTGAGTCTACAACGTACGTGTGTGTGTTTGACTTTGAAAGTGTTTGAATAATTATCCTGTTTTTCATTGCACACCCTTTCTCTCTCTCTCTCTCTCTGCTCGTCTCGTCCCTTTCCCCATTGAATTTCCTGGCAATCCATTTTATTACTGCCATTGATTGCATTGGCAGAAAGAGCGAGGGGCCAAATTGGTTTATGAGTTTTTCATTTATTTTTGAACTTTGCGGCTCTTGTTGTTGGGGGGTCGACTGGGATATAGTTGTGACTAACGGTAAATTCTTGCATAAATTATTAACTATTCCAGTTCACACAAAAAACGTTCCTGTCCAAAAACAAAGTTTGTGAAGTTTGGCAACAGCGCACCAAAATGCTTTACTTCCAAGAAATGCAAAACTTCTATTTCACTTTTTATTCACAAATAATTAACTATCATGGCATGTACTTGAAATCTACCAAAATTAAATTTCAACTTGAACTTGCATCCTAAATTACTAATATTAGTTTTCTAGAAATTTGCGGCTCTTGTTGTTGGGGGGTCGGCTGGGATATAGTTGTGGACTAACGATAAATCCCTGCATAAATTATTAACTATTCCAGTTCACACAAATGTTCCTGTCCAAAAACAAAGTTTGCCAACAAGTGAAGTTTGGCAACAGCGCACCAAAATGCTTTACTTCCAAGAAATGCAAAACTTCTATTTCACTTTTTATTCAAAAATAATTAACTATCATGGCATGTACTTGAAATGTACCAAAATTAAATTTCAACTTGAACTTGCATGCTAAATTACTAATATTAGTTTTCTAGAAATTTGCGGCTCTTGTTGTTGGGGGGTCGGCTGGGATATAGTTGTGACTAACGGTAAATTCTTGCATAAATTATTAACTATTCCAGTTCACACAAAAAACGTTCCTGTCCAAAAAACAAAGTTTGCCAACCAGTGAAGTTTGGCAACAGCGCACCAAAATGCTTTACTTCCAAGAAATGCAAAACTTCTATTTCACTTTTTATTCACAAATAATTAACTATCATGGCATGTACTGGAAATATACCAAAATTAAATTTCAACTTGAACTTGCATCCTAAATTACTAATATTAGTTTTCTAGAAATTTGCGGCTCTTGTTGTTGGGGGGTCGACTGGGATATAGTTGTGACTAACGGTAAATTCTTGCATAAATTATTAACTATTCCAGTTCACACAAAAAACGTTCCTGTCCAAAACAAAGTTTGCCAAACAGTGAAGTTTGGCAACAGCGCACCAAAATGCTTTACTTCCAAGAAATGCAAAAGTTCTATTTCACTTTTTATTCAAAAATAATTAACTATCATGGCATATACTTGAAATCTACCAAAATTAAATTTCAACTTGAACTTGCATCCTAAATTACTTATATTAGTTTTCTAGAAATTTGCCAACCAGTGAAGTTTGGCAACAGCGCACCAAAATGCTTTACTTCCAAGAAATGCAAAACTTCTATTTCACTTTTTATTCACAAATAATTAACTATCATGGCATGTACTTGAAATCTACCAAAATTAAATTTCAACTTGAACTTGCATCCTAAATTACTAATATTAGTTTTCGAGTAAAGTTTTGCGATTTTCTCAGTAACCCAAAACACATCTAATCTTTCTTATTGCCTTGCCCCTGCCTGCATGCCTCTCTTTTGTGCAATGCGGCAACATCGAGCTAACAAACTAACAACTACAATCTTTACTAAAGCACAATGTTCAACGCCTGCTTGCTGTAAATGCAATTTTCGGCCATAAAAATGAACTCAAGTGCTTGTGTGTGTGTGTGTGTGTGTGTGTGCTGTTGCCTGGGCTTTAGGTAGCGCCCAAATAACAACGTGCCATTTTCTCTGCAACAACAGCAAACAACCTTACTCTCTTGCTATCCTGCCATCCTGCTGATGGTCTCGGCTCTAGCTTGAGCTCCTGCTTCCTGTCTCAAACTATATTCGCTTTTGTTTTTGGCCAAACATTGCCAAAGAAATACGCACGCAATTTTGTCTACAGCTTCATTGCGCCCTCGCCTCACACACACACACACACACTCACACACACACGCTCACACACATATGTGAGTCACTTGCTCCGGCCAGCTTAGTTCACTTGAATTACGTTCTACGGTTCAAGTGAAGCGCAAATGTATCTTTGAGGTTTATATTTTCTATCTTTTTCTAGCTCTCTCTGCCTGCCTGCAGCTGCGGCTTTAGGTATCATGTAACAGTCACAGCAAACACTCTGGGGCAACATGGTGTGTGTGTGTGCACACTGAGCGAAAAAACGTGCACAATGGCTTAACTTGGCTTAGCTGTTGTTGCAACAATGTTTTTGGTTTTAATTGAACTTTATGATATTCTCACTTTATTTATTTTGAATTTCATTCTCAATTGTTTGTGTGTTTTTTTCTCTCAGTGTGTTTGGTATCATGAAATAATTTCCCATTGCTCGCCTCTCCGCTCCCTTTGCTCCCAGCCAACCTTTTTGCGTGCGTTGAAAATGAAAAATAATAGTCAACAAAGTGCCACCAACGAAAAAGCTTTAGCCCAGCGAGACCTCAGCGTTCCGGCATTCCACCACCCCCCTCCCCACCCGCGCTCGTTCCTGCAAACCTAATTCACCTACAGCAAAATGCATTTACACGCGCGCAGGTAGCTCTCAAGGTGTGCGTGTGTGTGTGTGCGTGTGTTTGCCTATGTGTGTGTGCCAAATAAATCATCGTGTGTGTTGTTGGTTGGACAACAGAACAGAGAGGAGAACGATGCACAAAACTCTTTGCCACAACGGATCGTAAACTACATTGGAAAACTGAAATAGACAATTCGTAGAGTGGAGGAGCTACCGGCGAGAGGGAGTGGGGGCGCGGGCAGATGCAGTTAGACAGCTGGACAGTTGAACTGGCAGCCGGCGGGCAACTGCTTGAACCCCAAACTTAATGAAGCCACTCGTACTACAATCCCGGCTAGCCACAACTAGAAACGTAGTGGAAAAAAAAGAAGATACAAACATGAGGTGAGGCAGGCTGGTGGTGGGAGGTGTTTGGTGTTTGGTGGGGCAAGCAGCGAACAGGCGTTAAGCTGCCTGCGGGGCAACCAAACCTACCCCTCAGCACCAGAGAAACTAATTAAGTTTTGCGTCAAACTATTTGCTGGAAACTGGAAAAATTGTTGTGTTTTGGTTTTTTTTTGGTTTTTTTTGCTCCGACAATTTATGCATACGTTGCCGCAGATATGATTTAAAGTCTATGTTGCACGCTTGTCAAATGCGGCTCGTCAGCATTTTTTGAAGCCACTGTTTCTAGCGGTGGTTTCTAACACATATTTATGATGCAATAGAATGTGAGAAGAAGATTTGGACACAGAGAATCATTTACTGGGATTAAGCTGCATGAACACAAGAGAAAGATGAGAGTTAAGTTAGCTTTCCAAAACTTTACCTTTGATCATAATCGATTTTGAACAACATGTGCAAGCTAATCACAGCATTTTCCCCAAGACTTTTCCACAGCTACTATTTATAGCCAAAATAAAGAACGATGAAGAGAGAGAGGGAGAGAGAGAGAGACGTGCTAATTAAGCGCCGCAGCCAAAGAAATACGTATAGTTATATGGAGACAGGATTCGTTTGTGGCTTTCAAGCAGATGCCTCTCTTCCTCTTCTCCACATACTATATATATATATATATTTAGCACAATGCTTAAGTTTTTATACCCTGAACACATTGAAAATGGGTAAAAAGGGTATAATGGATTTGTGCAAAAGTATGTAACAGGCAGAAGGAAGCATCTCCGACCCCATAAAGTATATATATTCTTGATCAGCATCAACAGCCGAGTCGATATAGCCATGTCCGTCTGTCCGTCCGTCCGTCTGTCCGTCCGTCCGTCCGTCCGTCCGTCCGTCTGTCCGTCCGTCCGTCCGTATGTATGAACGCGTCGATCTCAGAGATTATATGAGCTAGAAACTCCAGATTTGGTACATAAGCTCGCCTAATCCCTAGGCAATACAAGTTTGTTTTAAATTTTCGATAACTCTTCCCGTTTCCGATATACACATGTGATCGATAAAAACAAAATCTTGAATTTGGAAAACTTTTTGATGCAGTTTGAAAGACTAGACTAAATAATGACAATCTGTGAAAATTTTATTGAAATCGATTGAGAAACACTGAAGATATGGAACATTGAAGTTTACTCAAGCGTTAAGTATAGGGTTCAGGGTATCGTCTAGTCGGGATTTCTCGACTAGAGCCTTCTTACTTGTTTTTTTTCTTCGTTCGTTCGTTTGTTTCAAGAGCCGCTGGCACGACGGCACAAGTCAGTCAGCCGCAACGAGAAAATCGTGCGAGCGTTTAATAGCGAGGAGTATCGGGAAGTTGAAGTTGCAACAACTGCTGGCTGCTGGCTGCTGCCATTGTCTGAGTCTCTCTGTCATGCTGGGGCACTCTCTGGTGATGGTTGTTTTGGGCCTGCTGTTTATGCTAAATGAGGGTTCAAAATGAAACGGCAATGAGCCAAGCTTCTGCCTATGTCTCTGCAACACTGCAACTGTAAATGTCTGCGGGGCTGCCCCACCAACCAACCCTTCACCCTCTACTCCTCGCTCGCTCATTGAATAAGTGACTGTGCGACAGCTGTGTTGGCCAACACAGACCAGAGAGCAGAGTTATATACCCCTAATGCATGCCCTTCTATCTGAAAAATCTTTTGTTGTATGAGTTTTGACAACATTTGCCACCACCACCACCATCACCACCACCACAAATGCAGACATCCCCCTTTGACTCTGGGATGCGGTGCAACTTTGATTTGTCTGCCTTGCAACGTGCTGTAAGCTCAATTTGTAGCTACAATTTGTGCAGATTTAATGTTGCTGCTGCTGCTGCTGCCTGTAGCAGTGTTAATTAACAATTGTCTGATGCGCCTCCGTTCGAACGATAATCGACTACGATTGACGGACATTTCATGTGCCACTTGGGCAAATTCACCGCAATTTGTGTGCTCAGAGCTGGCATTGGCCTTTTTGTATGTTTGTGGTTATAATAAGGCAGTTTATGCCTCAAATTTAAAGCTGTATTATCGTAAATTATATGTTGCAAGCAGCAGAGGTTAGGGTGAGCAATATTGATTTTCAATTAGGAATTTCAGTTGGAACTAGATAGCTTGAAAAGAGTTTCAAACTTGAATCTATGATATCATGATATTTTTAATAATCTATCCCAGAAAATTCACTCATCCAAACATTCCAAAAGTTAAGTTCTATTAATAATCCTTTTGATATAAGTAAAGCTTACTCCTAATTGTGCCAGCTGAAGTTTGGCAATCATGCCCGCTGAAGTTTGGCAACACTGTAATAGCATTGACTTTTCACTACACACCTTAAGTAGCAGCAACCCAAACCCTCAGGCCGCACCCGAAAAGTCAAGAAAAAGATTAAAGCTACATTTATAGTGGTTTATAGACTTAGCTTTTGCCCGCATCCAAACGAGCTGTGATGCTCTTAACATATTTCCTTAACCTCAATAATGCCACAATCAAATTGTGCCGCATTGCCGATTAAAATTCCAGTACCTGGCCGGTCGCCAGTTGCGCGTGGCAGTGGCAGAGACTGCATCAATGTGCTTGCCGCACTAAACGCTTTTGACATTTCAATTAAAATTCTACAAAGTCTCGTCTATTACGATGCGGTAATTGCACCAACGACAGCAACATCATTGTTATATACCCTGCAACTTTGAACTAGCTGTAGGATACATATTGATAACAGGGAGTAGATAGAGAGAGTTCGTAAAACCTATCTATTTAATATAGTTCCAATCATTCCTCTTTCTTTAAGTTCGTCAAACTCTTTTCCTTTCGCATCTCAGATTCATATTATCTATGGTTTTTCTCATTGACATCATCAACGCATAGCTGAACCTATCGATCTAAATCTTTCCCAAAATGATAGCATATGGCTCGCAGATACGATTTATTCAAACACAGCTGTAGTTAGAGAGAGTTAGTAAAACCTTTATTTAATGAAGTTCCAATCATTCCTCTTTCTTTAAGTTCATCAAACTCTTTTCCTTTCGCATATCAGATTCAGATTAGCTATAGTTTTTCTCACTGACTGACTATCAACTCCTAGCTGAACTTGTTCGACATATCGATCTAAATTGCTCACAAAATGTTAGCATATGGAACGCAGCTGAATACTAAGATACGATTCAGCTGTATGACGTCATTACAGGGCATCTTCGTGTCCACTCATTACATAGTTTCAACACTTTCTTACTGACTCAACATTGCGCCAAATGTATTTGAAAATGTTTTAGTTGGCGCCACTGAATGCCGTTTTGTAGGCTGGGATTCTGGATTCTTTGTCTGTTCTGTCAACGCAGTGAGATAATTAGACAGACGCGTTAATTGTGGCACTCTCAAAATGTTGCTGCAGTCGCTGACTCATTGGCACGAAACACGCCTCAAAATGTTGCAGCTATATACATTTTATATATGTGTGATTGCTGCTTATCTGTTACTGCTGCTAATGTCTTATGACAAATGAGCAGTCGCAACAGCAGTTCCCCCCACTGTACCCCTACTCCCCATCATGTATTAAGCTTCAGTTTCATTCGGCTGTTTCCATCTGCTTTGTCAGCTTTCCCCATTTAGGTGTCGTTGTTGTTGTTGTTGTTGTGGGGCTGCTGTTGCATTTTAAGCCTCTGACATTTGTCTAGTCTGCGGCTGGCAATGGGCTGATCTGGATTTGGCCACACCCAACACAACACAACACAACAGTTGCTGTGTGTGCCACCTGCAACATGCCTCTCCCACTGCCTTGTCTGCTGTACTTCTCCTCTGATCATCTGCCTGACATGTTGCATTTTTATTACATTTAAAAATAATTTCAACTTTGCTTCTCGTCGCTTTTTATTTTCCTTCATCATCATCATGATTTTTGCATACTTCCTTTTTTGCATTTTGAGTCAGAGGCAGCTTCTCATTGTCAACTGTCGTTATTGATGTATGATCTTGATTTCCGTACAATAAACAACGCATGTACAACGACAAAAGATTGCCACACACACACACACACAACCCCTGTAACCCCTTGCGTGCAACTCCTACGTTAAAGCTTGTTGCTTTTGTGTGGATACATTGACATATTTTTTTTATTATTATTTCTGTTGCCTTGGCGTCAGTCGAAGATTTGCACTGGGAACTCAATGCGATGACTGTGCAAGCAGTGGAGCGATGGTGGAGGGGGGGGTCTATTGGGGCAGGTTGACGCTGCGCTTTGTTGCCGATTTTCAATAAGCTTTAGCTGCGTGTGTGTTCATATTATTGTTGACAACAATTTGTGCTTGCTGTTCTTTTTTTGTCTCGATTTCTGCTCGTAATGAAATATATAAGCAACAACAATAGCACAATAAAATCTAATCGGAATATCCTAGAATCAAACCATGTGTTTTGTTTTTAATAATTTAATTAATTTTTAATTTGTTTTTCTAAAAAAGTTTTTAGATTAGTAAACTTTTACAACGATTTTTTCGTTGCGTTTCTTTTGATTTAAAGTGCATCATTTCTTTGAAGTTGTTATTTTTTATAATTATATATAGTTCTTGGAAACTTTAGACGAAACAATTACCTGTCAATTATTGCATTCTTTTTAGAGAATTTTTAAATGAATTTTAATGCAACTTTACTTTTTTGTATCAATGAAATGTTTTCAAATTGATTAATAGTTATTTCGATTAATATATAAAGTGTATTAAATCCAATGTAGCCCAAAAATGAACTCAAAAACATATATGATTCTAGAATTCTACAGCTAAACATGACAAATCAGCTTTTCTCAGTTGTTATTTTTTGTATAATTATGAATAGTTCTTAGAAACTTTAGACGAAACAATTAGCTGTCAATTATGCATATTTTAAATGAATTTTAATGCACTTTTACTATTTTATAACACAAAAAACGTATATTAAAATGTTTTTAGAATAATAAATCAAATGTAGCCCAAAAATGAACTCAAAAACATATATGATTCTAGAATTCTACAGCCAAAAAATGACAAATTAATATTATATATATATATTAATATTATATATGTGTTCTGTAACGTACAATTATTATCTAGCTCTTCGCGCATAATTTATGTTATCGTTTCGCCTTGTTCCAAAATTATTATAATATTTCTCGTTACATTCGAATCAAGCCTCACATTGGGTGCCAAAATTAATATTATAATATTTCTCGTTCACGGACATTTGTTGCGAGAACTCGCGAGGACACTACATACTATTGCATTGTGTGCGGTAATTGTTCCTGCTAAGTTTCTCGTTGGATTCAACTGGTTACGGCTAGCAAAAACAGTCTCCGCGGGGTTCGTTGAAACTTAGAAGTACACACACACAAGTACAGTCAGGGATAATATTAAGTTAAATTTATGAATCCGTGGGCCAAAATATAAACATAAACAAAAAACAGAAAAAAGAAACCTTGAGTTGCCATAACTATCGGACACGCGACAAAAAAAATACGCGGTTTGAACTGCTGATGTTGCTGCAGTATGGCTCTGCACCCACCCTACCTTGAGCTTTCTTCTGCCACAGATTAACCGAAAACTCTCATTGTGCTTCAGTCTTTTCAACTAAATAAATCACTCAGTCTATCAATCAAAAGCACTTTTTATACACTTAATCACTCTCTCCTGGCTTTTGTTAGGCACTCCAATTAGCTATGGTCTGTTTAACAGTCTATGACGATAAGAAGAATCCCAACACAGACTTCAAAAGCAGGTGCAACTCTGAACATGAAAGCAAAGGTGCAGGTAACACACACACATAAAAGATCCTCAACAACAACAACAACGAAAAGATTTTGTTCAAAGTGTTTTGCTTTACAGCAAAAGAAACCCAAAGAAGTGTATGTGATCAAATTACAAGCTAGGGGTTGAAACGCAGACAGATCCTCCTTTTGTCTCGCACAGGATACACAGGACACACAGCAAGCCAGCTCAAGTACCTGTGTATCCTTGCAGCTGCAGTTTTGGGGGATCTGTTTATTGATTTTTATATATGCACATGTCACAAATCGATTGCACATCTCTCTCTCTCCCTCTCTCTCTTTCTCTGTCTCTCGGGCATTGTGGGAGCTGTAGTTATGCCGGGACTTGATCTGTGTGGAACGGCAGCTGCTTTGAGGCACAAGTGGGCCGTTGACCCTGAAAGGGGTAGCAAAAAGGATGAGCATGAATGTTAATATTGACGCAAGGTGGAGGAGAGCACTTGAAGCAAAAAAAACTTTACTCGGTTAGCCAATTTATTAACGAATTTCTCAACGAACCGACAGACCGTTCGTTCGTTCGACCAGCCAGGCACGCATGCGCAGCAGCGCCAACAACAACAACAACAACAACGACGGCGACGCAACGTTCATTGCACCCAAAACAAAAAAAAAGAAGAATGAAATTTTCGTTGGAGTTTTTTTTGTTGTTGTTATATTGTTGTTGCTGTATTTTTACGACAACGACTGAGAACCGGATGGGTTTGCAGCATGCTTGGCGAGACGCTGGCGCGGTGGGTGTGTGGGGGGGGGGGAACTATGGCCAGGGGGGTCGTCAAACGCTGACCGATGCGCTGCGGCTTATGGCCATTGCGAGGCGTTCGTTGTGCAGTTTTTCATTGGAGTTTTTGCCTTCCTTTCAGCCTGCCTGCCTGCCTGCCTGCCTGACTGGCTTGTTGCAAGTTCTTCTTGGTGCTGCTGTTGTTGTTGGTGTTGCCTTGCGGGAGCTCTCCAACCTATCCCAAGTTGAGTTTTGACACGCATCAGGCAAACCGAATGGGTTGCGGATGCGCACACACACACATACTACGTTGTGTGTGTGTGTGTTGTGCCCATCCCCAGGCGGCAAAAGTGCAGTTTAAATATTTTTAATTGAACTTTTGCCTCCAGACAACAGTGCAACATGAAACAGACAGACACAAAACAACAACAACAACTATGCGCATTAACTTTTGCTTCTACATTGTCGAAAACCGCAAGGGGGCAAAACTTTTCTAGAGGAGTCGAGTTGTTGCTGAGGAGTGGCTCTTGCGGTTATTGATTAGATACATATCATAAAACATGCATAAAGTTAGCTAATAACCCCTCCCCTCCTCCCTTTTACCGGCTGTACCGTTGTTAATGATTATGTACTGTTAGTTTCAAATAAGTCATCATTTGTGGCAAGCTAATTATTCCTATTAATGACTGTGTAAATTGTTTTTTTATGACTTAAGCTCTTAAAAATTGATTTCTAATCCGTTAGAATGCAAAAAACAAGTGTTGGAAAGTACTTCATTTGTGGTTTCTCACGCTAAAAATTGATTTCTAATCCGTTAGAATGCAAAAAAACAAAAACAAGTGTTGGAAAATACTTCATTTATGGTTTCTCACGCTAAAAATTGATTTCTAATCTGTTAGAATGCAAAAAAAAACACAACAAGTGTTGTAAAATACTTCATTTATGGTTTCTCACGCTATAGAACTATTCATTAACATACTATAGTTATACTATATATATATATATATATATATTTTTTTTTAATAATATTCAATTTTTTTTAAGGCTTAAGCTCTTAAAAATTGATTTCTAATCCGTTAGAATGCAAAAAACAAAAAACAAGTGTTGGAAAATACTTCATTTATGGTTTCTCACGCTAAAAATTGATTTCTAATCCGTTAGAATGCAAAAAACAAAAAACAAGTGTTGGAAAATACTTCATTTGTTCATTAACATACTATAGTTATACTATATATGTATATATATTTTTTTTTATGATATTGAATTTTTGTTTTATGGCTTAAGCCCTTAAAAATTGATTTCTAATCCGTTAGAATGCAAAAAACAAAAAACAAGTGTTGGAAAATACTTCATTTATGGTTTCTCACGCTAAAAATTGATTTCTAATCCGTTAGAATGCAAAAAGAGTGTTGGAAAATACTTCATTTATGGTTTCTCACGCTAAAAATTGATTTCTAATCCGTTAGAATGCAAAAAAACAAAAAACAAGTGTTGGAAAATACTTCATTTGTTCATTAACATACTATAGTTATACTATATATGTATATATATTTTTTTTTATAATATTCAATTTTTGTTTTATGGCTTAAGCTCAGAAAAATTGATTTCTAATCCGTTATAAAGCAAAAAACAGAAAACAAGTATTGGAAAATACTTCATTTATGGTTTCCCAAGCTAAAGAACTGTTCATTAACATATAGTTATACTATATATATATATACTTTTTTATTATATTAATTTTTTGATTTATGGCTTAAGCTCTTAAAAATTGATTTCTAATCCGTTAGAATGCAAAAAACAAGTGTTGGAAAATACTTCATTTATGGTTTCTCACGCTATAGTTATACTATATATACTTTTTTTATAATATTCAATTTTTGTTTTATGGCTCAAGCGTAGAAAAATTGATTTCTAATCCGTTAGAATGCAAAAAACAAAAAACAAGTGTTGGAAAATTCTTTATTTATTCTTTCCCAGGCTAAAGAACTATTCATTAACATACTATAGTTATACTATATATACTCTTTTATAATATTCAATTACTTATGCTCATTTTTTTCTCTTTACAGGTAAGTTATTGTGAACTACAACATGTATTGATTCCTTGCTTCCTTGCGTAAGTTAAAGAACTTTCAAACACTACATAAAACACCCACAATACAAACGCAAAGAACCAATTAGGCGGCACAAAATAGTGTTACGTTAAGTATGACTAATTAATGGCTATGCTAAAACCCGCATGCGACAGTCAGGCACTTTCAAATGTTTTCGATTCCTAACCAAATGTTTTCGAGAAATGAGTAATAGATTGGCTGTGGGTGAGGGGGGGACACACACACACACACACCAAAACTTGTATCGTAAAACGCACATTCAGCAAGAACAACAAAGAAATGCATTAAGTTTTCAATAAAAATGTGTCATAAAATAAATGTACAAAAATGTACAAAAACATAGACATAGAGCGAAAGAGTTGGACGAAGGGCAACGAAGGGTTTGGGGAAGAGTTGAGACGTGATGATAGTGGGAACATCTATTTCTACAGCTGTGGCAAAGTGTCGACAAAGTGCTTTGGCTCTCGGGGCTTTACATTCAAGACACATCGAGCGGCAGCAAAAACAAAATAGTATAAGAGAAAATGTTTTGCTGGGGTCACGAAAAAATGCAGCAGAAACACGCATCAAATTGACACGCACATGTGAGAAGTGTGTGTGCGAGTGTGTGACAGTGTGTGTGTGTGTGTGTGTGTGTGCGAGTGTTTGAGTGTGTGTGTCATGAGGTTAGGGGTTGGCCAGGCTTATAGTGAATGCGAACATATGTGCACACACACTCGCGATTCGGGACGCTTACTAATAATGGAAGAGCATACCTAAACACACACACACACACTCGCACACACACACACACTCGCACACACACACACACTCGCACACACACACACACTCGCACACACACGCACACAGAGTTCGTTGGAATGCATGTAGAAGTGCAGTAAAAATAGCAAACAATGCGAGTCATCGGGAAATCAATAAAGAAAGTAATTTGAAACGTGGCCAAGCGAGGCAACGTGAAGAAAACCGCGACAACTAACTCGCTCTCGCTCATTCTCTCTCTCCCTCTCTCTACCCCCACCCTCGTTTCTCTGAGTGAGTGTCCAGTTCATGTCCAGGCCAAAAGCCAATTTATCTAATGGTAATATTGTATGGGCTATAAAACAATATTGGTCAAAGGCGTGGCACCAAGCTAAGCCCCACCAGAGTGAGGGGGTTGCTGGGCTGATTGCTTAAGGCATGAAGGGAGGGGCAGGGGCAGAACGTAACTATTTGTAGGCTAGGCGTGCCAAAATGTATAAGCTTCATTCTAGCTGCTGTTGTGGGTCTTAATTAAAACATGTTTCATTCCAACTTCTGGAATATTTGGCAAGACTTTGTTAACTTTAACGTTGAATTTTGAAGATTTGAACAAAACTTTCAAAACTTTCAGCATTATTTTCATGTTGAAGAGAGCAATATTGCCATAGCTAAACATTTTTCCTATATACATAAAGTTTCTTTTCGTTCGATGTGGTTTCTTTTGATATATAGTATTTGCTAAATATAAATCGTTGTCATCGATTTGTCAGCACCTTGACTGCTGCGGCACGATCTTCTCCCGCATGCTGCTTAATAATTTTCTCTTGACTCATGCTCCAAACTTCATTATCGCGATCGAACGCACGAACAACAACAACATCATCATTATAAACTTTGTTTGTCGCTTGACTTTTCGTTGACTTTTCTCATCTGCTGCACTCTGCACTTGGTGTTTATCCAGCTGTTAATTGTTGGGACCCAGCATTGGAACATGTTTTCACTTTGGTGGCACTGTTTAACTACACACACACACATCACACACATACTTTGGTTTGTTTGTGTATATATATCTTAGCTGCCATATGTGCTCGTCTTGCTGCTTGCTTAGATCTTAATTTTTGTTTTTTCCTCATAGTTTGTTGACCTTCACAGTGATGACGAAAACTGTAGTAGAGGGGGATGGGGGACATCATCTCTTTCTCTGTGTTGTTTTTAGCTAACTTATCTTCAATACTTCATCTATCCATCTCGTTTCCTTTTTGCTACTCCTTTGCCTACCGATAAACATCTGGCTATATAAATATATAAAAGGTAAATTTCTTAGTAAAATTTGTTCAATTGATTTGCTTGAGAAACTCAACCACAACAACAACAAATTTTGTCATTAACCTGAAAACGGCAACTGCATGATTTTCTTTCTTCTTTTACCCAACATAATCTGTTTTTTGTTTTTGATTTTTCCTGCTGTGTTTTCTTTCTACCTGCTGTGCGCTAAAATTTTCACATTTCCAACATCATTTTTTCCCACTTTTTGTGTTTTGGTTTTGCTTTAGCATGGCTAGCGTTCTTTTTGTTGTTATTGTGTGGGCGTGGCAACTGCAGTTTGGCTAGTGGCATACGCAACATGAAATGTGGCAGGAGCAGGTGGCAGGGGCAGTTACAGGGTTGCGTTGTCTTTGCCAGAACCATTTTTTTTTTTATTTATTTTTTTTTTTATTTATTTTTTTTTTATTTATTTTTTTTTTTTTTTAAGCCACAACAATGAAAATTTCCACCCAATTTGGCCTATCGCGTAGCTCATTTCCGTTCTTCATTTTTTCAATTCCTTGCAGTCTTTTCTCACTTTAAACTTTGTGGCTGTCTGCTGCTGCTGCTCATTCTCTGGAGAACTTTTGACTTGGTTTGGGGCAAAAACTTTTTTGGCTGCCAGCGCGCATTTCAATCAAAAATATATATATATACTATATATACTCTGTAAAATTGTATAGTTGACTTTCGTTGCCCAGTGATTCGAGCGTTGTTGGCCTCGTTTTCCTACTTTTTGTGGGCGTGGCACTTTTGCAGAGCTATTGTTTTGCTGCGGCACCGAAAAAAAACTCATCTTGAAAACTCATTAAACAAAGTACACACTTCAACGCCAAAGCCAAAGTCACTGATGTGCCATGTTATTGTTTGTGAGTGTGTGTGTTGTTGTTGTTGTTGTTAGATACTTATTACTGTTATAATGACAGAAAAGTTTGAGTTCTCTTTTTCGACTTTGCTTTTTTGTTTGTTTCAACACCTCTTTGATTGTTGTTGTTGTTTAATGCATTGTTCGAGCAAATATGTTCAAATATAATTTACATACACACACATACAGGCAGCCTTAGCTATACAGCTGCACTTGTACGGCTTTAATTTCTGAACAAAAAAACGTAGCACACTTTTCAGCGTTTTGCAGCAGTTTCATTGTTAACGCGTTTTCCATATATGTTGTTGTTGTTGTTGCACGCATGCTGATACCTTGCAGGTGCTGCCTTCAAAAACTTTAGAACATAACTCACATGGAACTCACATCAGCCCCTCACCTCACCCCCAACCCCCTTTCCTCCACACTCCTGTTTTTTTCTCTAGAAATTACGTTCAGCTCGCTGTTGATTGTTCTTTCCTGCAGCGCCATTTCAATTACCTTAAGCGAATTCCTAGCAATGCTATTCACTTGGCTACAAACTGTTTAAACCAAATCGCAAAAGTTTCATTTTGCTCTCTCTCTCTCTGTGTGTGTGTGTAATTGCCACGCCCACAGCTTAGTTAGGGCGTTTGGGTTTACTCCACTATATATCGTCTGTCGCAAATATAAAAATTATGCACATAAATTCAAGTTTTCCCTCGTTTTTGCTCCCATTTTGCTTTTGTTTTGCTTGGCATTCGAAACGCCTTTGTTGTATTTTGCCGTCATGTTTCGCTTACTTTCTTGTCGTTATATATATTTTTCTTTGACTTTTTGTTCACTTAAATAAATAAATTCCAACTTTATGCAAAAAACTGGCAACATTTTCAACATTTTGTTCCTTTTTTTCGGCCATTTAATTTTTGCAAAATGTTGAATGGAAAACATAAAATTTGCTCGGCTGCTGCTGATCAGAGAAAAACTATTGCAAAACTAGTGGAAAACTGTTTTTGAAACGTGTATAGTAAACATATATACACACACACACACACTCACACATACATGCACACACATATGCAAATTAGTTAAGAGAGAAAATGTTTTGTGCAATTTGTGGGCTGCTAAACTTTTCCCATATGAAAATTTGTGTGCTGCTCAAATTGAAAATGCATGAGAAATATATTATATATATATACAAGTTTTAATTGGCAGACAACTTTATATGGTTAATCAGAGTGCGCTAAAAATATGACGTAAATAATCTGCAAAAAAAACAACAAAATTTAAAGAACTCTGAAAAAGTTCATAAATATAAAATACGGCGCTTAAAGTTTATTGTTATTTTTTTATTTCCCATTAAAAACACCATTTTATTAGGAGTTTCATTTAATTTTTGTTAAGCTACATACTTTTTATACCCTGAACCCATAGAAAAAAGGTTATAATGGTCTAAAAAGGTTATAATGGTCTAAAAAGGTTATAATGGTCTAAAAAGGTTATAATGGTTTTGTGCTAAAGTATGTTACAGGCAGAAGGAAGCATCTCCCCATAAAGTATATATATTCTTGATCAGCATCAACAGCCGAGTCGATATGTTATCGATCTCAGAGACTATAAGAGCTAAACCCTCCAGATTTGGAACATAAGCTCGCCTAATCCCTAGGCAGTAAAAGTTTGTTTCGATAACTTCGATAACTTTTTCCGTTTTCGATATACACATGTTATCGATAACAACAAAACAAAACTTTGTGATCCTTAGGCAGTAAAAGTTTGTTTCGATAACTTCGATAACTTTTCCCGTTTTCGATATACACATGTTATCGATAACAACAAAATCTTGAATTTGTAAAACTTTGAGATGCAGTTTGAAACATTAGTCGAAATAATGACAATCTGTGATAATTTTATTCAAATCGGTTTAGAAACACTGGAGATATGGAGTATTGAAGTTAAGAAAGTTTGACTTTACGCGTACACACACACATACACATACTACATATATGGTTCAGGGTATCGTCTAGTCGGACTAGAGCCTTCTTGCTTGTTTTTCCTGCTTAGCAGTTGTTGCTTAAAGCTGAGCTCATTAATTTTCTTCTCAAGTCTTAATCTTCGCTCCTTTTTGTTGCGGTTCTGCTGTCTCCGAGATGCTTGCGGAGAAAACTTTAGAAAGCTGCCTGCATGCGACCATCCTGCTCCTCCCCACACCCCGCACACCCCGTTAGCAAGTTGATTAAGATCATAATCGTTAAAATTACTTGAGCGCAACTATTTTACGAGCAAATTACTATTTTTTATTACTTATGCAGACCGAGTCGCCAAGTTCAGTGCCTTGTGCAAAAATATAATGTGTATATATGCCATCTCTCTTTTGGTCAGGTCTTAACCCTATTCACTCCTCATTTCCCTTGCACTCTCTCCCTCTCTTTCACTCTCGTTGTCGCTTATTGGACTGTAACTTTTATGACTCGGCGTTGCAGTCGCTACGATGTTGTTGCCCTGGCTAAAATTTATGCCGTTCGAGTAGACGCTAGCTTAGGGGGGCTTGGGGGGCAGTACAGGGGGCGTGGCTGTTTCCGGGGTTGCCCGCCCGACTTTAGCCGAGATTCGTTTCTCGTTGGACTGCCTGGCAGCTTGTGTGTTTTGTTTAATTTCAAGCGACATTTTGCGTCCTCCCCCCGCGCCTCAAAATATGCAAAGTTTTGCCAAGTGGTGATTATTTAACGTATTTCGTATTTTTTCCCTCCCCTGGTTAAAAAGATAACTGTAAAAGTGGCAAACGCTTTAAATTCTCCGTTATAAATTTGTTGAATAAGCAAACATTTAAGTTATATTTATTGTTTATTGTCAGTTTGCAGCGACTGCGACATATATATATATATATATATGCATATATCGAAAAGTTGTTTGCCTATTACCATTATAAAGCCTGATTCACCATTATAAAGCGCTTAGAACTAGGCAAATGGCATTTTAGTTTCAACAATCTCTTCTCTTTGGGATGGCACACGCGTCGTATGCGTAACGTAAAATTAGCCAACAGAACATTGCAAAATACAAAAACGTGCACATGGCTTCGAGAGGCGTTTTGGGGTTCGAGTGGGGCGTGGCATATTGGCCCTGGGGGTCGCACAAAGGACAAAACAACGAAGCAGGATGCGCACGGAGCTGGGCCTGACGATGGGAAATTGGCGGTAACGACGGCGCCACCAGCGCGTGCACACGCAGCACGCTTGTAGGAGGGGATGGGGTGGGTGAGGGTTGGTGGTTGGGTGTGGAAGTTACGAAAGGTAGCCGTGGGTGTGGTAACAAATGGGGGTCAAAAGGGGGTTGCTAGAGGAAGCCAGGGCATGTTCGAAACTTAACCGCTTATAACACCCTCGCTGTGTAATCTCACACACACACACACACACACAGACACACACACACAGACACACACAAACACACACTCACTCACACAAACACACACACACACAGTCACACACACACAGAGACACACACACACACAGAGACACACGCCCAACAGAAACGGGAAAAAGCAGCATCTGAGTAGATTTTCATGTTTCTCTTTGTGTATGTGTGTCTGCCTTTGTGTGTGTGTGTGTATGCCCCTGGACGCAGCAAATGCCCGGGCATAACACGGCTAGCAAAACAGTCAGACAGACAGAAAGAAGCCAAGGCAGCTTCCTTCCTTTCCCCCTCGCTGCTTACCCACATACATATATATATTTTCATTCCCAAGCTACTTGACAGCGATTTTACTTCTTCGATTTTGCTTCAGTCACTTTGGCGATTTGTTATTGTATTACTTTTAGCTATTGTACGTGTTTTGTGGCGCATTTTCGCATTGCTTTCGGTGCGTAAATGTGTGTGTATGCGTGTGTGTGACTGTGTGTGTGTGCGTGTTTTCGTATTTATGTATTTGCGTGATGAATTTTTTAGCTGGCAGCTATGAAAATTTATTGAATTTTTAGTTTATCAGCTTTGGAGTGTTCGAAAGAAAAATATAGAAAATTTATTTGATTTTTCCAGACATTTTTAATGAGTTTGGAAATCGTTTAACAGTCTTTCATTTGCTATAGAAATTAAATTAAATACGAAATGATGCAACTAAAAATTATAGTTAATATTAAATCGTCGTTGGGGTTGTTAACATAAAATCCAATTCAATACTAATCATATATTCAAACATAATATCCAATTCAACGTAAATCACATATTCAAACATAATATCCAATTCAATATAAATCACATAATCCATTAACTAAAGCTTCATTGTCAAGTGCAAAGCCAATCATGCAATTAAAACTAACAATAATTGCTGAATGTCAATAAGTTTATAATCATTTTACATGTGCAATTAATTTTGTCAACTTTCACAATTTGTTTTAAGTGCACTTCAATTTACTCATTTTGTGAATCTCTCCATCTCTCTCTCTCGCTCAAAGCACTTAGCCAACAATCAGCCTTGACAGCTGTTTTGTTTGTCTAAGCGACATCTAATCCAATCTATCCCAAACAAACCTCCATTGCATTTTCTATATATCACAAACACATCACAAACTTTGCGGTTTTTCTTTTTATACCCTGAACCCATTCAAAATGGGTAAAAGGGTATGATGGTTTTGTGCTAAAGTATGTAACAGGCAGAAGAAAGCATCTCCGAACCTATAGAGTATATATATTCTTAATCAGCATCAAGAGTGGAGTCGATATGTTATCGATATCAGAGACTATAAGAGCTAGAGACTCCAGATTTGGAACATAAGCTCGCCTAATCCCTATGCAGTAAAAGTTTGTTTCGATAGCTTCGATAGCTTTTTCCGTTTTCGATATACACATGTTATCGACAACAACAAAATCTTGAATTTGGAAAACTTTGTGAAGCAGTTTAAAACTTTAGACGAATTATTGACAATCTGTGAAATTTTGATCGATAACTCTTCCCGTTTCCGATATACACATGTTATCGATAACAACAAAATCTTGAATTTGGAAAACTTTATAATGCAGTTTGAAACATAAGACGAAATAATGATAATCTGTGAACATTTTATTGAAATCGGTTGAGAAACACCTGAGATATGGAGTATTGAAGTTAAGAAAGTTTGCACTATACAAAGTTCAGGGTATCGTCTAGTCGGGATTTCGCGACTAGAGCCTTCCTTCTTGTTTTAGTTTTTTTGTGCTTTTCCCACGCGTCGCTTTTTGTAAAACTAAACATAACGAACCTCCCTCCCTCCCTCCCCCCGCACACAACTCTTTCAAGCGGTTTCCTTTATGATCTACTGCTGTTCAAATAAAAATCAGTAGTTCATCAGTCCGAAAGTCCATCTGTCTGCGCCGCGGTCTGTCACAACCTCAGCGTCGTCCTTCAGCCTTTCCTCCTTTCGCCCCATCCATTTACGCAAATAAAAGTCAACGCTGCTGCAGGCGCAGTCTCAGCTACCCACGGGCACAGAGGGCCCCCCACCATCTTTCTCTCTGCTCTGCCTCCAGGGACGTGCTCTCTTTCACTCACACACTCACTCTCTCTCTCCCTGTCTGTCTGTCCGTCCGTTCTTTTGTGTGTGCATAAATTTCCGCACATTTACCACTCTGTGTTTCTTTGCCTGCGTGCCATCCAGCTACTCCCCCCTCGACACGTGCACACACACACGCACACGAACACACACACACACACACTAACACACACACACACTCTCGCTGACATTCTGCTATTTGCTTGACAATTTTGTGCGCGTTGCTTTCTGGTCGGCAGTTTGACTTTTTTGCTTCTCGCTCTGGGCTAATATGCCCTGTCGCCTATAATTCTTTTATTTCGTTCATTGTATTTTGTTTATTTTGTTTGCGTTTCGCTTTTTTTCTGTAGTTTTTTTGTTATTTCTCTCAGGCTCTCTGTTTTTTGCCCCCCCCCCCCCCCCCCCCCCCCCCGCTATTGTTGTTTTATTCAATTTTTTGTTCGTTTTGCGCTCACTTGAGACCATTTTGAGTGTGTTTGCGGACAATTTTGCTTTTGACAGTTTTGTTTCAACGCTCGCCGCTCTCCCCAACCCCTCCCGCTCGAAAAAACTGTATTTCATGTGCCGAAATTCTGCTGCAGTCACTTGAGACTGAGGTTTTTTGAATTATTTTTCCTTTATTTTTCTGTGGATTTATGCCAATTGAGAGTGCGATTCAAAGTCGATAACTTTACATATAGGATTTGATCTTTAGCCAAGATTTAATATGATAATTTTTATTGAGTTTTATGAGTGGAAAACATTTGCATACGTAATTCTTGAGTGTTAACCCATTTTAAAAACAAAAACGAAATAAACTTAACTGTTTGTTTTCGATATTTCTCAAATGTTTGCATATCCTAAACCTTTTTTTATACCCTGAACCCATTGAAAATGTTTAAAAAGGGTATAAGAGTTTTGTGCAAAAGTATGTAAGAGGCAGAAGGAAGCATCTCCGACCCATAAAGTATATATATTCTTGATCAGCATCAACAGCCGAGTCGATATGTTATCGATACCAGAGACTATAAAAGCTAGAGACTCTAAATTTGGAACATAAGCTCGCCTAATCCCTAGGCTGTACAAGTTTGTTTTAAATTTTCGATAACTCTTCCCGTTTTTGATAAACACTTGTTATCGATAACAACAAAATCTTGAATTTAGAAAACTTTGTAATGCAGTTTTAAACATTAGACGAAATAATGACAATCTGTGAAAATTGTTTTCAAATCGTTTGAGAAACACCGGAGATATGGGACATTGCAGTTAGGTCCAAGTAGTAAACTCACACGTACTTGCAAGCACTGACTGTATATGGTTCAGGGTATAGTCTAGTCGGTATATCTCAACTAGAGCTTTCTTACTTCTTTTTTCTTTGGTATGTTGTCAAAATTTTCATCAATTTTCTTCATGCTCTCTTTAGCATATCAAGTATTCAAACATTTAGTTTTCATCTTTTGTTCTTTTGTGCTTTTAATTAATCTTACTCATGCAAACTATTTCTATGTTCTCTTCTTCTTCTTGCAGGTAAGTTAAGAACTACAATTCGCAATTATAAAAAAAGAACTCGGGAAGCTTTTTGAGACCAAAAAAAGATACTTAACCATGTGTCATGGATCGTTGGCAAGTTTAAAGTTGAACATACTCACGAAACCGCAAAGCAAAGCAAAGAAGATTTCAAATCTTTAGAATCCATCCCCTCCCCCACACACACGCCCTATCATTACACACATGTATGTGCGTGCGTGTCTCATTAAAATTATACAGCCAAAGAGCCAAACACAATTGGAATTTCAAACACTCTTAGTCGGGTTGAGGGAAGTACTCTTTAACCGCAAAAAAAAGGTTGAAAAAAAAAATTAATTTTATCGCCAGTTTTTACTTTACTGTCGTTGACTTTTACGCGCTGCTGCTTGCCGGCACTGAACCAACAACAATAACAACACAAACTTACTCTCAACAACAACAACAATAACAATAAATTTTAGCCTAGACTCATTTGCTAACTTTATCTATGCAAAACCAAAAACTTTTGCATCGTTCACATCCGCATGGAAAATCCGTTGTGAATTTCCTATTTTCTACATATTATAATATAATGGAGTTACAATGCATTATGTTAATGCGCCAAGCCACGCCCCCTAACAGCGCCGCCCCTCTCTTAATGCTCTAATGCCTTTTGGCATTGCAGTTTTTTGACTAACGAAAAACGCGTTTGAAAAACGCACTTAAAACGCCTGCAAAACGCGCGCGATTTCTTTTGGGTTTCCGTGAAAAAAGCAGACTAATGTATTACTGAGTATTAAAAGCTTCGTCAGCAGCAATGATGAGGCAACAGGTTTTAATTAACTCTCTACTTCCCGCCCCTCCATACTGCCCCTCCTTGCCCCTCTGTCCTTTCTGTCTGTGTTTTGATGTCATTTATATTGGCTGAAGCGCCACCAAAGCGCGACGCATATTAAAATTTTATGATTTGTCGAGAAGTGTGAGTGAGTGTGTGTGTGTGTGTGTGGCGATGAACCTTATGCACACTCCCCCTAACCATTGCTGTTGTGTCACAATTATGACTATTATTGATATAAGCAAATTTAATTAGTGAACTGGTCAGTTCAAATTTGCTGTAGCTAAATGCAGTTCGTTGAACTTGGTTGCTGGTTTGTTGACTTGACTCGGTAGCCAGCATTTAAAGTGTGTGTGTGGGTGTGTGCTTCATACTTGCCCACTTGGCGTATACTTAACATTGCATTTCATTTACTTTGCATGTACTAGAAGAAAAAAGTTTAGCAGCTGAGCGAAGCCAGCTAAAAGGAAATAGAAACAACACAAAATTGTTAGCTGAATACTTAAAAGAGTGCAAGAGTGTGTGTGTGTGTAGGTGTGTGTGTGTGTGTGTGTGTGTTTGTTGTGCTAATAGATACGCTGTAAAGTTCGATTCTCACAAGAAGAAAGCTAGATGAAGTTTAAGATATTGAAGGAAGTTCTATATATATTAATAAAAGTCTGATTTCTAACGGAACGAGAAGAAGTCTTTGTCAAAATTCATATATATATATATATAGTATATTAATAAAAGTTTGATTTCTAACGGAACAAGAAGAAGTCTTTGTCAAAGTTCAAACTTTTTTGGAATTAAAAACCAAGTTTGTTCAGTTTTAAAAGATAACCTAGAAAGTAATTACAATTTTACATCATCTTACATCAATTTTAAACCTTCAAGTAAAGAACATACTTCCTCCATGCCACACATTGCTGCCCCTACATAATGAGTAACCTTAAATGTGCAACGTGCAACAAAAAGAGTAAAGCTAACAGTTGTGCAACATTCAAAGTTTCTGAAAGCGAAAATGCAATAACGCAACTTGCAACTTGCAACTTGCAACTTGCAGCTGCTGTTGCTGTTGACAAAGCGTTGAATGCCAGTTTGAAAATCGCGAAGCAATAGAAAATTATGTATATGTGCTGTGGAATGGCAGCTGCAGCGGCCGAGGGGGGTTGGGCGGAAACAAGCTGATGAATCAGAGCAGGCTCAAACCAAACGAAACAAAACAATGGCCAAACAATTTTGAAGTTGTTTCTTTAAGTTTCTTGAATAAAGTTTGTTTTTGAATACGCTCGTGTCATTATCTTTATCTTGTTTTCGGAGTGGAGCACTTTGTGGTTTCTTACGAAGATTGGGAAGTGTGTGGTCAAAAGTGGTTTTGTGGTTTCCAACACAATTTTTGTTTTTTTTTTGTGTATTTTTGGGTCACAACTGTCGACGGCTGTCGATTGTGATGTGGCCTATAAATAAGCTTTCAATTGAGCTGTATCGCCCCAGCCCCCAGACACCCCTTTCCCCTTCTCTCCCCGCTCCTCTTTTGACAGCTGGCAAATGTGAACCATTGAGCCCAAAATGATCAAACTTCTTGTTGCTGCCTCAGCTGCAAGCCCTTCGAATCAATCAACGCCTCTTTTTGGGGTCACTTTAAGTCCGCTAATTTGTTTTTCGGGTATGACCCCCTCTAACCTCCCCCCACCCCACAAGTTCTTGCTGTTTGTCTGATTAATTGAATGCTTTTTAGGTATTTTTTTCTTTTTTTGTTCTTTTTTGAATGCAAAGAATTTTCGTAATAAAATGCAAAAAGCGAAGGCAGTCGCGTTTGTTGTTGTTGTTGTTGTCAACCGTTTCACGTTGCGCTGTGCAAAAGAGCGAGAGAGAGGTCGAGAGGAGGGCAAAGAGCTTGTGTGTGTTTGTGTGTGTGTGTGTGTGGGTTAGAGCGAGCTAGCGTCAAGTTGTGTGAGTTGTCTTGAAGTGGGTTAGTGGCACAGACAGCGGCCGAGGCAGCGACGTCAACGTAGCTGTTGTTGTTGTCGACTGCATTTGTTGCATGTAATTTATTTACATTTGTGTGCAGCAGCAGCAGCGGATTTTTGTTAACATTTCGTTGCTGCAGCTGACAGCAACAACAACAACAACAACTAAAATCTAACAGCAAAATATTTTTATACCCTGAACCCATTGAAAATGGGTAAAAAGAGTATAATGGCTTTGTGCAAAAGTATGTAAGAGGCAGAAGGAAGCATCTCCGACAACATAAAGTATATATATTCTTGATCAGCATCGAAAGTGGAGTCGATATGTTATCGATATCATAGATTATAAGAGCTAGAGACTCCAGATTTGGTACATAAGCTCACCCAATCTCTAGGCAGTACAAGTTTGTTTCAAAATTTCGATAACTCTTTCCGTTTCCGATATACACATGTTATCGATAATAACAAAATCTTGAATTTGGAAAACTTTGAGATGCAGTTTGACACATTAGACGAAATAATGATAATCTGTGAAATTTTGATCGATAACTCTTCCCGTTTCCGATATATACATGTTATCGATAACAACAAAATCTTGAATTTGGAAAACTTTGTTATGCAGTTTGAAACATTAGACGAAATATTGATAATCTGTGAACATTTTATTGAAATCGGTTGAGAAACACCGGAGATATGGAGCATTGAAGTTAAATATAGAGTATACGTATACACACTCACACATACTTGCAAGCACTGACTATATGCGTTAAGTATAGGGTTCAGGGTATCGTCTAGTCGGGATTTCTCGCCTTCTTACTTGTTTTTTTCTTTTTTCATGACATTTTATTATTTATTTTTGTGCTCTTGTATTTCGTTTTGTTGTTGTTGTTGTTGTTGTTGTTGTTATTTTGCAATGACTCAAGGCCACATTTGGTTTAATTTAAACTTTTCATTGTTGCTATAATTAGCTAATGTCTGTTGTCCATTGAAATTACTGTAACTTGCCATGGTCTTCGGTCCAAATTGGTTTCCAGCTAAGTTAGTTAAGGTGCCATTTAATATATCTATATATATATATATATATATATATATATATTGACAACAATCTATGCTTATTGCTGTCAGAGGTGCGGCTCGTTCGTTAATTAATGCTTGCCGAAAAAACAAGCAATTAGTTTTCGATATTTTTGCTATTCATTGCGGATATGCAACTGTTTGGCAAACTAATTTGCATAAAATTGTAGTTAACACCTTCTCTAGATCTAGGCAAATTCAATTCGAGATTAATGCCAAATTGTGTGGCACGAAGGCTTGGCAGTGATTATGCCACTAAGCAGTAGCAAATGTTGCACATAACTATAAAAGTTTACGTTACGTATACGTAACGTTTATTTTGACTTTTCTGAGTTTACTTTGAATGCAAACAAATGTTAAAGAAAAGCAGAATTCAACCAAGAAAAGCTCTAAAAGGGTACACAGTACACATTACGTATACGTAACATACGTTGAAGAGTTAACTTGTTGTGTGAACAACTTTTTGAAGGTCGTATAATTAATTATATTATTTTTGCCAGCGACCCGAAAAACACATTCAACCAAGAAGTTAAACAAAGCAGCACACACACACACACCCACACACACACATGCACACATTTGCAACTGCTTCTTGGCTAACAACATAATTAACTTAGTTAGTGGATAAATGTGTAGCATCATTGCTTAACACCCCGAACCCGAACCGAACCGAAACTGATATGCACACACACACACACTAAGAACACACTGCCTGCCCGCTGTGGTTGCGCCTTGAGGCATATATAAAAGGCTTTTGCAACATTTTGGGGCTGCTTCGTTTTGCGGTGTTGCAATAAAACCAAACACAAACAAAGAGTAAATAAAAAGTACTAAACAAAATAATAAACAAACTGCACAAAAGCTGAGCGCTGCAGGCGTTATGCTGCCGGGGGACGGGGGGTTAGTGTGGGCGGTAGGCAAATGCGCTTTGCCTATGTGTGTGTGAGTCTTTGTGTAAACATTCGTCTCACAGTCGCCGTCTCGGTGGCAACTTTGTTGCTTCTACTTCTGATTCTGTTTCTTGTTTCTTCTTCGTTCTTTTTTTTAATACGCTCGCCAGTTTTCTACACTTTTCTTTTCTTTTTACTTTGCTTTATAATTTTTCCAACTTTTGACCCAGTTTTTATCGTCGAGTTGTTGTTGTTGTTTGCTTTGCCCAAAGTATTTGGAGTTCATTTCATTAAAATTAAAAAAATTTCAAGAAAAACTGAAGCAAAAGAAAACAAAATTCCACACACGAAAAAAAAAGTTGGAGAGTCATGAAATACGCAATGAAATATTATATATATATATATATATATATATTATTTATTTATTTTTTTTTTATATATATATATATATATATCATGAAATACGCAATAAAATATTATACATATATATATATATATATATATTTTTTTTATTTTTTTTTTATTTTATATATATATATATCATGAAATACGCAATAAAATATTATATATATATATATTTTATTTATTTTTTTATTTTTTTTATTTTATATATATATATATATATATCATGAAATACGCAATAAAATATTATACATATATATATATATTTTTTTTTTATTTTTATTTTATATATATATATGAAATGTCATGCATAAAAGTCAGCTCGTAAATAAAAAGACAAGCAATAACTACAACAACAACAACAAACACTTTGGACTTGTTTGGCTTGTGTCTCTCTCTGTGTGTTTGTGTGTGTGTCTCTGAGCGCACGTTTTCATGTCATGTGCATAAATTGCGAACAAAACTTATGGCAGGCCAAGCAGTCAGGCAGCCCCTCTCCCACCTCTCTCTCTCTCTCTCGCCAACAAAAAGATGTAGCAGAAGAAGAAGCAGACCAAGCAGCAGCTGCTGCACAAAGAACAAGCAATTTTTAAGTGCATTAAATGTGGATTAGTGTGAATGAGATTCCTGAGAATTGAATATATATATATAGAAGCGTTTATAAGGCCATCATCAAAGTGTTTAAGCAATTTGGCCAAGTTTTTAATTGGCTTAAAACAAAGTGCTAAAATGCTTCAAAATCGCATTTTCAAAAGCTGTGCCACACAAATCTTTAAGTGGCAAGTGGCAAAGATTTATTTATGTCAAAATTCACAGCTTCAATCAATAATTCAAAAGCAAAAAAAACAAGCTAAAAGTTTTGCCCTCGCGAATGTACGTCAATGGATTTGCGAATGGCAAAAAAAAACGTATCAAACAATGAGCTTGAATTCCTGGCTATTTCACTGCCATATCCTTTCTTCCTTTTGGTCCTTGTGTGTTGTGCTGTGCTGTTCCTGTTCTGTTCTGTTCTGTTATCTTGGCTGACAAGCTGCAAAGCCGCTAGCGTAAATCTATTTAGAAGGCAGGCAGACACGTCAGGCGAGGCACACACACACACACACAAACACACACACACACACACACACACACACACACACACACACACACACACACACACGCACACACACACAGAGAAACTTTTTAGCCCAACATATGCAAAACTACGTCAAAACTATTCAACATTGGACAAAAGATGTCGAGAAAGCGAAAGAGAAGGATTGTGAATGGTGGGGATAGTAAGTGAAAGGGGGAATAGACTGAGAGCCAATAATGTAAAATCGCATAACACTTCAAAACTGTCAAAGCAGGAAGTTGGGGGGGTTGTTGGGCAAAAAGGGGGGAGGCTTTGAAACTGTGGACGACCCAAAAGCCACTCAAAAGTTGGCAACCAATGCCAATGAAACTGACAAGGATGGGAATTGTGATGAGAATGAGAATGAGAATGTGTGTGCTGGAAGTGGAAGTGAAGTGAGAGAGAGAGAGAGAGAGAGTTGGAGAGCGAGCGAGGCTGACTGGCTGCAGTGGCACTGGTTTTTGTGGCCAAAAGGAAAATCATTTGATATAATGACACTTGTCGTCGTCAGCATCAGCATCAGAGTCAGAGTCAGCGTCATGGCGCATTGCGTGCAGATAAAGTGAAAAGAGCAAGCTAAAAGGAACTAACAGAGAGAGACAGAGAGAGAGAGAGACAGAGAGAGCGAGAGAGAGCGAGAGAGAGAGCGGGAGAGAGAGAGAGGCAGGGAGAGATACAAGTGCAAAGGTTGTCGCCTTAAACACGTTTAAAATCGTTACGCATTCGAGTTGTTAGCACTTTGGAACGTACCCCAAACTCCGCAACTCCCCTCCCCCTCAACCAACTCTGTTGTACACCTCGAAAATCTGCGACAATTGGCCTGCGGTTGCAGTTTGGCTTCTATGCTCTCGCGCACATCAGTTTTAACTGCTAATTGAATGATGGCATCAGCATTTTTTGGCCAAATGTAAACATTGCTGATTATAATTCATCTATTTGAGTTGGCGCCCTGCGGTTAGATTCGTGTCCAAATCGTTTAAAGAACGCCTCCAGTTAGCTTAACCTCCGTCTTCTACTCTAAGCATTATTAATTGCTAATTGATTTTTCGTTTTCTTTCAACTCTTCGCCGCGCTTTGAAATAATTTGTCATTAGGCTATTTTATTTTTTATTGTTTGGCATTCAGCTAAAATTTTTATTGCTTTGACTTTTTAGCATTTGTGACTTGTAAAACAGTTTTTTGGTCGCATGGCCCTTAAAGGTCAAAATCGTTTACACAAAGTCGTTCTTCTTCTTCGTCTCCTGCTTCTTCTTCTTCTGTGACCATCATAACTTTTTGTTTCTTGTTGAAGGGCCCCCATCATAATTAGCGGCATATTAGCTTATGATTGAGCCGCCTCTGTGCACTGTGAATTAAACAAAGAACTGCGTGGAACTCTTTGCGGGAATTCTTTGTTTTATTTTTTTTAGCTTCAGGTTTTTTTATGCGATTTGCGCGCTTTAATCTGAGCTTAAGCTTGACAAGCTTTGACTTAATGACTACATTTCTAGTACAAGTTATTTAAACGCAAAAAAAAAAACTAATCGATTTTAATGTGGTATTTTTATTTTTAAATGGATTTTGTATATATTGTAATGATTATACGATACGAAAAAAGTTTTTAAAATGTTAGAAAAATATCTAAAAATTTCTCAACCATGTTTTGAATTTTTTTTCATGACAACTAATCGATTTTTATACCCAGAACCCATTGAAAATGGGTAAAATTTAAAATGCTATAATGGGTTTGAAGGAAGGAAGCATCTTCACCCCATAAAGTATATATATTCTTGATCAGCATGAAGAGCCAAGTCGATATAGCGATATATTTGTATCAAAAGCTCGCCCAACCCCTTGGCAATACAAGTTTGTTTCAAAATTTCGATAACTCTTTCCGTTTCCCATATACATATGTTATCGATAACAATAAAATCTTGAATTTAGAAAACTTTGAGATGCAGTTTGAAACATTAGCCGAAGTAACGACAATCTTTGAAAATTTTATTGAAATCGGTTGAGAAACATCGGAGATATGGAGCATAGAAGTTAAGAAAGTATTTACTATATGCGTAGACTCACCCACATACTTGCAAGAAGTGACTGACGTAAAGTATATGGTTCAGGGTATAGTCCGGTCGGGATTTCTCGACTAGAGCCTTCTTACTTGTTTTTAAATTGATTATGATTCTATTATAACGATTATAAGATACAAAAAACATTTTCAAATTGTTACAAAAATATCAAAAATTTTATCAACCTTTTTTTGGATCTTTTTTCACGTATTTTTTCATGCTAACTAATCGATTTTTAATATATTTCTTTTATTATAGTATTATACAACTTCACTCCACATTTTCCGCACTAAAGAGTTGATTTTTCCAATAAAAACAGATATGCACTTTAAATTTAGTTCTTGAGAACCACAAATAACCTTTAAGAAAACTGCTGTTTGGATTTTTAACTGGTCATTTTTGTATCTCATTAACCTTGCAGAAGTTAACCTGACTGCCATTTTGGCCAACCAAATTTTCATAATAATATTTCCCCTCTATACATTTTTCGTTGTGAATTGTTTTATAGCTTGTTCCACTTCCTGAGCTACCACTACTCAAGTACTTGGAATATCTGATTACAGACACCCCCCCTTTATTTAATTTGATTGGAGGTTGGACGGCTGCTATCTATGGCTCAAAGTCGCTTGCTTTGTTTTTCACATTTATCAGCCATGATCAGCAGCGTTGTGGAGCTTAGTCATTTGTTGGCCCGTGGAGACGTACAACGGATTAACCCCTAGGTTGGTTCGTTTCGTTTCGATTCGATTCTATTGTTGTTGTGCCAATAACTAAGGCATTTGGTCGGCATATTGCCTTGCCGCTTGGCTGCCTGAGTGAGCCAAGTGGCTGACTGACTAGCTGGTATGGTCTTGCCTGGTCTGGTCTGGTCTGGTCTGGTCTGCTCTACTGCCCGTTTCGTTGTTGCACCAGCCGTTGTCAATTACCCTACAAAGCTGAACAATGAGGCACAGCTGATTGTCTTTCATAATAATCATCGTTATGTTTTTGTTGGAGGTGTGTTCTGTGTGCTAAGGTTGAGACTTTTCCGCTGACTCAATGCTGCTGTTGTCTCACCTCCTAACCGACACCTCTTCCCTCATTTGCCTTTTCCTGTTTTGCTCATTGCAGCTGCATCAAAGTTCAAGTGTTGCTGTTCGCACCACGCAATTTTATTTTTTATACCCTGAACCCATTGGAAATGGGTAAAAAGGGTATGATGAGGCAGAAAGAAGCATCTCCGAACCGACAACGTATATATATTCGTGATCAGCATCAACAGCAGAGTCGATATAGTTTCGATAACTTTTCCGGTTTCCGATATACACATGTTATCGATAACATCAAAATCTTGAATATCGAGTCTAGAGACTCCAGATTTGGTACATAAGCTCGCCTCATCCCTAGGCAGTACAAGTTTGTTTTAAATTGTCGATAACTCTTCCCGTTTCCGATATACACATGTTATCGATAACAACAAAATCTTGAATTTGGAAAACTTTGTGATGCAGTTTGAAACATTATACAAAATAATGATAATCTGTGAAATTTTGATCGATAACTCTTCCCGTTTCCGATATACACATGTTATCGATAACAACAAAATCTTGAATTTGGAAAACTTTGTGATGCAGTTTGAAACATTAGAAGAAATAATGATAATCTGTGAACATTTTATTGAAATCGGTTTAGAAACACCGGAGATATGGAGCATTGAAGTTAAGTCAGTATGCACTATACAAAGTATGAGGTTCAGGGTATAGTCTAGTCGGGATTTCTCGACTAGAGCCTGCTTACTTGTTTGTTTTCTGCTTTCGCAGGTGTGCAATGATTTCTTGTTGCTGTTTTTTCGCTGCTTCCGTTTGTTCTCTCTGCGTCTTTTGCCCATTCACTCAGTCACTCACTTAGTTAGTTGCTTGCTTTAGTTAGTTAGTGCTGTCCTCGCTGTTCGCCTGCTTGTCAGAATTATTTGCACTTCACATCATCTGCATGCCTCTGACGACAATCTAACTTGGCCCTTTGCCTTTAGCTGCCCTGCTTCTTCTCCTTCCTGCTGCAAGCCCCATGTCATAATCAGCAATCAGCTTGGACGTGGTCATTATGCTCTCCCTCTCCCCCTCACTCTCTCTCTCTCTGTCTTCTGTTCTTTGTCTTTGTGGTCAGCTCCTGTAAACTGCCACTAAAAGTGTTGAAGTGCTGCACTTGGTTTGTCATTAAGGCAGGAAAGTGTGTAGGGCGGGTGGAAGGGTGTCCCCCCTTTATATATGTACACTTATAATATTCATATTAAATTATGTACGCTGCGGGTTTTTATGTCTGCGGCTTACACGCAACTCAAATTACACAATATTGTTCCCCCACTTCCCCCACTCTTCCTGCCTTTTGTCCGCTATGGATTCTTTGCGACCTCATTCCTTGGACTTCGTCGTGCTTCTTCTTCTCCTTCAGCTGGTGTCTCTTAAATCTGTTGCCTTGAAAACGCTTTTCAATTTTGTTTTCTTGTTTGTAGTTTTTTTTGTTGGTTTCAGCCAGCTTTTTTCACCGTTAACAGCTGACTTCCTTTCGAATCCTTTTTTAAGCTATTTGGCATTTCCCATAAGCCAAATTGAAGATTCTTCTTCTTAGTTGAACTCGTTTGTAGAACTTTTCAATTGCATTTGGCTTTCAATTTATGCGTTTAGCCTTCAATTTTTATGGTTCAACATTCCGTGGTGCAACATGCAACACTATAATTGAATAATGATTGTTGCGCCCCCCTTTTTACTACGACTACTCGAACTACTCTACACATCTCTACTCTATCTAAATACGCGTTGAAGCCACGTTCAGTATTTAGCTGGCTTTTAGACCCCAACGGCTAAACGTGTGTAATCAATAAGAAAATGCTTGCAACTGCCCCTTTGTGTGTGTGTGTGTGTGTGTGTGGCAACATGGCTTGGCCCTTTTTGTAATGACAAATCGCTTAATTAAAATGCGCAAACGCCCCAATAAATATGCAACTGCAGCATGTTGCATGTTGCAGCAACTCATCGATCTTTCACTCCCTCTCCCTCTCTCTCTCGCTCCCTCTCTCTCGCTCTCTTTCTCTCGATCAATGCTAATAATTGTCTATAATTTTAGTTAATTTATTGCAAATGCTTTCAGCAAAGCAACATGCTGCGTGGCAAGTTTTGCGCTCAGCTAGATAGCATGTTGCAAGTTCCTCTTGTTGTTGTTGCTGTCGTTGTCGTCGTGTGCGTGTAATCGAAACCGATCCCGTACCGAACCGAACCGAATCATTGATTTCCTGCAAGCATTTCATGAGCTTCGAAAAGCGAAGACAACGCATCGATTTCACGCCCCCAACCCGCTGCCCAGCCCCCTTCCCTTGCTCCAGCAGATTCTTGCTGCTGCTGCTGCTGCTGCTGCTTCGTTATGTGCAGCGAGCTTTGTACATTTGCTGAACTGGTTCTCAAAGCCCCCAATGTGTTTAGTCTGGTTTTGTTTCACTTTTCTCAGTAGTTATAACTACTTTTTCTCCATCTTCTTCTTCTTCTTCGTTTCACATGTGCTGGTTTCTGTTTTTTTTAGAACTCGCCACAAAGTGACTTTGTCTGCGCTTCAGAGAGTTCTTCTCTTCTTCTTTTTTCTCTCTTTTTTTCAGTTGTGTGAGACATGGAAGTAAAACTAAATTCATTGAACTTTCGCATGAAAATGCTCTCAAGGTTATCAACTTTGCCGCCAGCTTGTTGTCCGGTTGCTGGCGATCGTGAACAAAACAACAACAACTAAGAATAAACGATGACGACAACAACAAGAAGAAGAACAACAACAACGTTGTATGTTGTTCTCTATGGTTTAGGAGCACACATTTAGCTTCGAGTACATTCAACCTGCGCTCTTCACTTGTTTTCTTTTTGCTTACTTTTTGGTTCGACACGCCCTAAGTTTACACACACACACACACACACACACACACACACACACACACACACACACACACACACACACACACACACACACACACACACACACACACACACACACACACAATCAACCCTCTGTCTACCCCTCTTTGCAATTGATTTGGGTTGTGTTGCTTGAACTTCATATATTGCTTTGACTTTCCGATATATATTTTGGTTTCCTTGCCCCGCCATCAATAACTAAACTCTCTTCCTCCCGTACTCCCCGCAAGTTTATGCCACACATTCTCGCAAAGTTTATGCCACACATTCTCGCATGCTTTTGACGCAACCTGATTTGATTTAAGGCCGCAACATTAAATTGAAATGCTTTGCAGCAGCTTGCTGAAAGTTGCCTCAAAGAAAGCTACTTGCCACACATTTATATAAGCTGCAAGCCAAACGAAGCGAAGCCTTTGACCCTTTTGTTTGCGTTGCATGCACCACATATTGTTTGCCTCCTGCTGCTGCTTGTGTAATTAGCTTTTGCTTTTTAGTTTAGTTACAATTTTGCCCAAAAGCAATTTTATATGCGCCGCAGACAGACAGCTTAAAAACTAAGCCATAAAGAATACAAAGTTTAGCTTGCAACTTGCAACTTGCCTAACCATAATTACGTGGCAGCGCGATGTTGTGGCAGCTAGTTGCTGTTGTTGTTGTTGTTGGTGGTGGTGGTGTGCATTTGTTAACCAAACTTCTCGCTGTTAAACAGCATAATTACATGCCCCCAAACACACAACAGGCAAACTGCAACTGCAGCAGCAGGTAGACAAGACACAAAACACGACCAAAACCAAAACTCTCGGACTCGAGGGACGATTATATATATATATATATATATATGTGTCTAACTATTGCGTGTCAGTTGAAGTTACATCGTTTCTTTTTATACCCTTAACACATTGAAAATGGTTAAAAAGGGTATGCTGGTTTTGTTCAAAAGTATGTAACAGGCAGAAGAAAGCATCTCCAAACCCATAAAATATATATATTCTTGATCAGCATCAACAGCCGAGTCGATATGTTATCGGTCCCACAGACTATATGAGCTAGAGACACCAGATTTAGTACATAAGCTCGCCTAATCCCTAGGCAGTACAAGTTTGTTTCAAAAATTCGATAACTCTTTCCGTTTCCGATATACACATGTGATCGATAACAACAAAATCTTGAATTTGGAAAATTTTGTGATGCAGTTTGAAACATTAGACGAAATAATGACAATCTGTGAATATTTTGATCGATAACTCTTCCCGTTTCCGATATACACATGTTATCGATAACAACAAAATCTTGAATTTGGAAAACTTTGTGATGCAGTTTGAAACATTAGACGAAATAATGACAATCTGTGAATATTTTATTGAAATCGGTTGAGAAACATCGGAGATAGGGAATATTGAAGTTAAGTAAAGAATGCACTATACAAAGTATGAGGTTCAGGGCATAGTCTAGTCGGGATTTCTCGACTAGAGCCTTCTTACTTGTTTTTTCGTCTACTAGTTGACTGACTGTCTAACTGTCTTTCTGCCTGTCTCTCTGTCTGCGAGCAGAAGTTCTGCCTGACAGCCCTTTTTCATGTGCTTAACTCTGTGATATACATACAACCTTACCTTTTGCTTGCCTCTTTTCGGTTTTTTTGGTACGACAATTTTGAATGCCAGACACGAAACAAAGCAGAAGCTATTCAAGCAGCTTGACTTCCTGTGCGCCAGCAAAACTACTCTCAAACACACACATACATATGCAAATGCAGAGACAACTAATTTCCAACAACTGTATAAAATAATACTCAGACATTTTGTGTGTTCTGGTAAAATCAATGGCTCTTTTGTTTGTTTAAAGTTTGTGGCACGTTTTAGATATTATTCAATAGATAATAAAAATTAATTTTTGGCTGGAGGATTGAAAAGTAAATGATAATGGAATGCATAAAGAAAAATCACTCAAAGAAAGATTTTAATAAATTGATGAAAATATTTTAGAAATTTTGTAAAATGAAAAAAACATTTAGAAACTTTGTAGTAAATGTAGAAAAAATGTTTGGAAACAAACCGAAAATGAAATAAATGTTATTAAAAGTTGATCTATGTGGCTTAACAATGTTGCAACTTGAAGTGTTTGCAACAAATAAAACATGCTTTCGTTGAAAATTCTGAAATATTTGTTTGCTGGCCTTGCAAACAGCTTTTATTAAACGCTTTGCTTTTAATTTGTTTCAGCTATTTCTTTGCCTTGCGTTTTGAACAAATCCTTAATTTCCTGCCTCTTCTTCGAGTTGTTGTTGTTGTTCTTCTGCTTGGACTTGTTGTAAGCTTGAGGCGCACTAAAAGCTAAAGTCTCAATTATGTTGCCTTATCGTCTAATTGTTGCAGCACACGCCCTTCTGCTGTCCTTGAGCTTCCTTCCTCAGTTTCTCTTTGCCACATTGCCTGCTATCTGCTGCTGCTGCTGTTGTGTGGCATGTGGCATGTGGCACAGTTGACATCCGTTTCCGTTTGCTGCTAAACTCTAGTCGACAACTTAAATGGCAATTAAAAATGTTACAACAACATTTTACATTTTTCTCTCCTCCTTGGGCTTTAGTTTTAGTTTAATTTAATGCCAAACGGAAATGTCAACAAATGTGCGCATAATAATACATATTACGTATACGTAATGGGCGGGGGGCTCTTTCAGAGCTGTTAGCCAAGGGCTACTTTAGATGCCAGTTAAAAGGCAGACAGGCGACAAAAATGCTGGTATGTGCGTGTGTGTGCGGGAGGGGGAGGGGGGTGTAAGGGGTGGCTTGAAATACCAGTTTGTGCATGGAAATTACTCTAGCATTTCATTTATTTAACTATTTATTTACATTTTGCATTTGGTCGTTTTTGCTTCTTCTAACTGCAAGTTAAGTTGTTTTGAAGTTTAAAAGGATTTCTATTTCCGACTGTTTCTGCTTCTTCTTCTTCTTCTTCTTCTTCTTCTTCTTCTTCTTCTTCTTGTTTAGTTGTATGCAAAAGTTCTCTTTTCATTCCCTCACCTCTTACTCTTTCTATCTGTGTCCATTGCGATTTGATAGCTGACTGAATCGATTGCAATTGTAAACAGTTATAATAACAAGGGGGGTGGTGGAGAGGTGGGGATTGGTATAGAGTGCTGTGTGTGTTTGGGGCATAACCTCATCAAAACTAATCAACAAACAACATATTGAGGTTCGAACGTGCCAATGCTTCACCTCTATGCGAATACATTTGAATTTGTATAGTTGGCTAATTGAATTGAATTCGATGCGAAAAGTGACTCGAACAAGTATTGAAATGCATTTGAAAAATATAATTTCATTTTCGACAGATTTGTGGTCAATTCATAACGTGTTTTGCCAAAGAAAATCTAATTAATTTATGATCGGGAACAAGTCAGCCAAACAGCTATCGATTTTAGAGTATATAAAGCTTGAATGTTGTACAGCTTTTAATGACAGCTACAACAACAACAACAACATCAAATTGATGATGATGGCTAATTAGTTGGCATTTCGAAAATTTCACAAACAGACATTGATGATCCGGGCATATTGTAACATGACGTGTAACGAATCGAAACGAATCGAAACGAATCGAAATGCATGCAAATGATGATTGCATATTGGTCAGAAAACCTAACACTGAAGAGTGTGTGCTTTTGTGTGTGTATTTGTGTGTGTGTTCTGCAATTAATCATTAAGAGAGCTTATTGAGTGCATTTGAGAATGTTTTTTTTTTATACATAAAAGGGAAAAACGCCCACAATGTGTACTGCAAATCGAATTGAACAAGAACGGAAATAAGGAAACAACAGCAACAGCTTTTTATCGATTCTGTTGTGTGCAGTTGTGTGTGTGTGTGTGTGTGTGTGTGTGTGACAACAACAACTTAAAAAAGTTGATATTGTAAATGCATTTTGTTTGTTAGCTGCCACTTTAACCTGAAGCTTGCTTAATTAATGAGTTGAATGTGTGTTGTTGTTGTTGTTTTCCGTGTGGCAGTGTATAAACATTGTATATATATATATATATATATATATATATTTGTATCTTTTCTTAACATGTGGTTGCAATTCTACTTTTATGCACATTACAACTTTTTCTAAACTGTTTGAATCGTGAAAATATTTGCATATATTTTTATACCCATTGAAAGTGGGTAAAAAGGGTATAATGGTTTTGTGCAAAAGTATGTAACAGGCAGAAGGAAGCATCTCCGAGCCCATAAAGCATATATATTCTTGATCAGCATCGATAGTGGAGTCGATATGTTATCGATCCCAGAGACTATAAAAGCTAGAGACTCCAGATTTTGAACATAAACTCACCTAATCTCAGGCAGTACAAGCTTGTTTCAAATTTTCGATAACTTTCTTGATTTTCGATATACACATGTTATCGATAACAACGAAATCTTGAATTTGGAAAACTTTGTGATGCAGTTGGAAACATTAGACGAAATAATGATAATCTGTGAAATTTTGATCGATAACTCTTCCCGTTTTCAATATACACATGTTATCGATAACAACGAAATCTTGAATTTGAAAAACTTTGTGATGCAGTTTGAAACATTAGACGAAATAATGATAATCTGTGAAAATTTTATTGAAATCAGTTGGGAAACATCGGAGATATGTATCATTGAAGTTAAGTCAAGTCTGTATACATACTTAGAGGCACTGACTGTATAGGATTCAGGGTATCATCTAGTCGGGATTCCTCAACTAGAGCCTTCTTACTTGTTTGCATACTCGTCGTTGTCGGACTTTCAGTTTTCATCATCGTCAGCATGATCGTTCGAACTGGTTTCCCACAGCATATATCTAACTATTAGATGCATGTTAAAACATAAATTATGACTACACTTGTCTTAAATAACAACAACAACAACAGCAACCACAACCAAATCGTAGTTGGCCAAAAGCGCCGACATGGCCAAATGATTTAGAGATTTGCGAACCTAAGCTCGTTTTTTTTCGACTCACTTTAATCGTAATTTATGACACCTGCCACACGATTTGCCGGCTAATACTCATAAAAAGTGCATGCTTGTTGTTTATTCCCTGAATTTATGGGTATTTGCCAGTGCATAAAACAGTTTATTGATTAATTAAAAATCTTTCTTCTCTCTCTCTCTCTTTGCAGGTAAGCTCAAATACTTGATTTCTTATATCTAGCCGAGTGTGAACGACGAGAGTTCAGGTAGGCGAGAGCTGATTAAAGTGTCGGAATTGTAAATGCTGATATACCTGAATTATATAATATATGATATATTTATAGTATTTATTTATGTTATTCGCAGTTTTCTACTACAGTTTTTTGCTTGAAATACTTTCAAATTGTTATATTCGAATATTTGTACCCTCGATTCCTAATACTCAACAGTGTTAAAGTTCGGGATTGTTTAGTTTGTTTTTGGGGTTCGTTGTCATTGCTTATCTTATCCACGACTTTTCAGAGATACTTTTGACGTTTTGTTTGATTTGTTTTTCAAAGCATTTATTTGTCAAACGAAAACTCAAAATGAGTAATTTGCTTTTGATTCGCTTCTTCTTCTAGCTATATCTCTAGCCAGCGAGTGCATTGAACCTTTTGCCGTTCCAGTCGTTACAAATATTCTAATCTCAACTGAAATTAAACCAACTAAAAGCTTACTAAAGGGTACAGGAAAACTCATGTTCAAGGGAAGGTTTGGGAAAATACACCAAAAATGATCATAAATCAGTTGAAAATCGAAATAAAAAACGTTCGAAAATATGCCACACAATCCGGAAATCAATAAAATGTTTTGATGGGGCTAACAGCGTGGGAACTTGTATACAAAAAATACATACAATAATTTAACGATTGTTCGGCTCGTTTCCCATAACTAAAAGGTCTTTGCCTCTGATAATTTGATAACTAAAGTTTTTTTTATATATATAAAATTCTATGTAAATTCTTTCTGGTTTTGTTCTGGGAATCAAATATTCATATGTATGAATAATACTAAATTACACAGATTGTGCAACTTGACAATGAAAACGAAATTAGCATGCTCGGAATAGCAAACTAAAAAAAAATAAAGCAGGTAGCAAGCAAGCAGAGAAGTTAACTGAACGACTTGCTGATGCTCTGTAAAAAATGATTGAATGAGTAAAAAATGTTAAGAAGTGTGGAAAATGTTTAATAATACCAAACTGAATCATACTTCTCTTAACTTTTGAAGAACTTAACTTAACTTTCGAATAGTGTATGATTCGAATAGGGTATTACCAAACTGAAACATACTCCTCTTAACTTTCGAATAGTGTATGATTCGAATAGGGTATCACCAAACTGAAACATACTCCTCTTAACTTTCGAATAGTGTATGATTCGAATAGGGTATTACCAAACTGAAACATACTCCTCTTAACTTTCGAATCATACACTATGATTCAGTTTGGTATTACTAAACATTTTCCACACTTATAAACATTTTTTTTTCATATCAATCATACTCCTCTTAACTTTTGAATAGTGTATGATTCGAATAGGGTATTACCAAACTGAATCATACTTCTCTTAACTTTCGAATAGTGTATGATTCGAATAGGGTATTACCAAACTGAATCATACTCCTCTTAACTTTCGAAAAGTGTATGATTCGAATAGGGTATTACCAAACTGAATCATACTTCTCTTAACTTTTGAAGAACTTAACTTAACTTTCGAATAGTGTATGATTCGAATAGGGTATTACCAAACTGAATCATACTTCTCTTAACTTTCGAATAGTGTATGATTCGAATAGGGTATTACCAAACTGAATCATACTTCTCTTAACTTTCGAATCATACACTATTCGAAAGTTAAGTTAAGTTCTTAACTTTCGAATCATACACTATTCGAAAATTAAGTTAAGTTCTATTCGAATCATAGTTAAGCTCTTAACTTAACTTTCGAAAAGTGTATGATTCGAATAGTGTATGATTCGAAAGTTAAGAGCAGTATGATTCAGTTAGTTAGAAGTAAAAGTAAGCTTGATAAGCTAAAAATAAAGCTAGGGAAAGAGTTTGACTTAGTTAGTTAGAAGTTAAAGTTAACTTCACTTATCGAAAGGTATAAGAAAACATTAAGATATCAAAATTGTATTCCAAAAACTCTTAAAAGTTTCAAGTTTTCAACAAACCCAACCAATTCTAAGTCATAAGATTTTCATTTTCAATTGAAAACTTAGCATACCCCACAGTTGGTACCCTTTTATTACAGGGTATGCAAATTGCTCACGACTTGTGACGCATGCAATTGTAATTGTAAGGGGGGAGGGGCTGGGGCGGTGCATGCTTGATGGTTTTGTGGGTGGTGTAGGTTGCCAAAGGGAGGCGCGCATTGGTGTTGTTGGCAGTCAGCGTGAAAAGCAAGCGCAATGACAAACACACACACACACACAGAACGAACATGTGTGTGTGTGTGTGGAGATACTTGAACAAATTGCGAATGAAAATGCAACCTTGACAAAAGGCGGCAACAACAACCGCAAGAAAGAAAACAAAACCACGCGCCAAATTACGTCAACGTGGTTGTTGTTGTTGTTACTGTTGTTACTGTTGTTGTTGTAGTCAGTGCAAAGAGTTTTTCTTTTATTTCTATGCAGTTTGTTTCTCTCTCTCTCTGTTGTTGTTGTTGCTGTTGCTGTTGATGACAACGCGTTGACAAGCAGCAGCAGCAGCTCCACAAACAACAACAACAACATCTTAATAATCTCTTGCCCCCGCCATGACACGAAAGAGTGCACTTCAATGTTGTTGTTGTTGTTGTTACCTGCACTCTGATATATATAAGTGTGTGTGTGTGTGTGTGTGTTTCTGCAAATATTTATTTATGATATATTTCTTTTTGTTTGTCTTTTTCTTTATTTTTTTATTTTGGGGCAAAGCGTATGCCAAGTTGACATACGTACAACTGCAGCAGGCAATTGGAACGCTGTGCGCATGTGGCATGCCACAACCAGACGACAAGAGAATGCTTGTTCCCTTCAACAAAAAAAAAATGAAAGATAAAGACAACAACTGAATTAGTAGGATGAATGAATTGTGTATATGAATATATCAATATTTGAATGTTAACCTTAGAAAGTAGTGTTGGAAAACACTCTTTACCCTTTAGGAAGACAACTGAATTAGTAGCATGAATGAATTGTATATATATATATATCAATATTTGAATTTTAACCTTAGAAAGCAGTGTTGGAAAACACTCTTTAACCTTTATGAAGACAACTGAATTAGTAGCATGAATGAATTGTACATATATATATATATATGAATATTTTAGGGGGTTAACCTTAGAAAGTAGTGTTGGAAAACACTCTTTAACCTTTATAAAGACAACTGAATTAGTAGCATGAATGAATTGTGTGTATATATATCAATATTTATGGGTTAACCTTAGAAAGCAGTGTTGGAAAACACCTTTTTATTTTTATTTATGCTTCAGCTAAGTAATTGAATATCTCACACGCACATTTATTACGGAAAACATTTATCAAAATATTTTATTTATAAATAAACAGCAAACTTCTTGCCTCCTGACATTTAGAAGCGCCCCAAATTCACGTGCACTTAGTCATCTTAGAGTGTTATTAATTATACTCAACTTTTATACACACACAAACACACACCCCTATATATATATTCCTTTCCCCCGTTCTTTGTGTGTCATTCTTAATCTTGTTGCTAAGGTCAAATGCGCAAGCTATACATCGCCTACACCACCCCCGCCCCCCTACCTGCTGCTGCTGCGTATCACACAGCAGTTTCACACTCATCTTAGCCACCCACCCCTTTCCCCCCACCCCCCACGCACACACACACTTAGACATGTCATTGACTTTGGTGGCGGGGCCATAAATTGTGAAAAGCAGCCATAAAGCGAGAAAGGCCAACACCAACAACAACAACGCGACTATTTTTAACTAGAATACATAAAAGTTTATACACTTCTACGCTTCGTACATTGAAATCATGAAATTATGTTGATATGTATTCGTTTGTTTTAGGCATTTTTTTGTTTGTGTTGTTGTTTGTGGCTTTTGGAATCAAAGATCGTCCCGTTTGCATTTAACGACAATTTTGATTGTCACATTTTTATTTTTATGAGCTTTTAATGCTGCACACACACACACGTACACACACAGAGAGATTGAACCCACACACAAAGATTTCATCATCGCATGTGAACTTTTCTTGTTCTTGTTTTATTTGATTTGTATTTTGTTTTATTTTTGGGCCTCGCACACTTGACACAATTCTCGTAACACTTCTCGAAATAGTTTCAAAATAAAAAACAAAAACAAAAACAACAAAAAAACACGACAGCGGCCAATCAACTAAAATTGGATGATAGCAAAGGGTGTGTTGAGCTTTAACGTGGTGAAGAGAGTGAGGTGTATATACTCTGTATGTGTGTGTGTGCAGAGGCGTGTGAAGCGCGCATAAAATTAAATTTAGGCACGAACATTGACAGAGCAAAGGCAGAGCAAAGGCAGCGCTGCGCAGCGTTCGACCACATGGCGCGACGTCGACGTCAACGTCAACGCAGGGGAGCCGCATTTAGTGAGTGAGTGTGTGAGAGAGAGCGACGAACACACAACTTGGGCAAGGTCATTAAACCACACAAAAGCAGCGGCGCGTCATTATCAACGTTTTTGCCTGTGTGCCTCTCCTCTTCTTCTCTCTGGTGCTTGCTTGCTTGCTCAGCTGTTTGCATTTGGCTTGCTTGCGCTTGCTAATGTTTGTTGTTATTGGCTTTGTGTTGTTGCTTTTTGCTTTGATTTCCGCTTGCGTTGCATTTTCAACACATTCGCTAAACTGGAAACACATTTGAAAACACAGTGCTGCTGCTGCAGGTCGCAATGCGGCTTTTTATACTTTATTCGCATTTACATACATACATATATAATTAAGCACAAACACGCCCACCGAATAATCATCGCCAACTAATTTGCATATGACTTTGCCTAGGCGATGTTAAGCTGCGCTTAATTTATGCATTTTTAAACATGTTTTAAATGTATTTCACTTCGTTCGGAATGTGCCCTGCTCTTCTTCTTCATCTTCTACTGCTGCGTCTCCCTCTCCATTTGTTGTGACATTTGAAAGCCGTGAGAGAGTGTGGGCTGCTGTGGGAATAAATATATGTATACATATGTATATATTGTCGCAGCAGCGGCGACAAGTTTCTTGCATAGTTTATTTACTTTGACTTTGTCCCTGGCTTTGGTTCCTTTTTTTATTTATTTTTATTGATTTACTGTGAATTGCAGATGAGCTCATGAATCAGCAGTAAACACATGCGAAAAAAAAACGCATTTACATTAACAGTTAACTCTCACTGCTCTCTCTCTCTCACACTTGATTAGTGGTATTTCGCCGCTTAAACGAATTCGCCTATTCACACCTCGTCGCTGCTGATCAGCATAAAAGAGAGTGAGAGTAAAAAGCCGTCTCCTGCTGTTATACTGAACAATTCTAAACTTGTATAACTTTTGTCTGCTGCTGTTGTTGTTGTGTTGCGGCATCTGTATTGTATTTGTTGAGTATGCTAATCAGTGCCTGCCCACAACAGCATTGCCAACGCCAATTTGGCTCTGGTCACAACATAATTTTTGTCTAGTTTCTTTCTTTCACAAGAAATCTAATTAATTATTTAAATGCGGCCAAACTAACAAGCTAAGTTAATAAATATGCAGTTACCAAAATTGTAGGCGAGCTGGCTTATTATGTTGGCCAAATTTGCTAACAAGCAACAGCTGGTCAAAAAACGGGAAACAACTTCAGTCTTAAATAAAATGAAACCAGAGACTATTAAAGTGGAACCAACAGCTGTTAATTTGGCAACAAATATTTGTGATTTTCTGATCAATACAAATTGGTAAACTGCAGACGATAAAAAAAAGGCCGACGGCAACTAAACAAACAACGCCTGCAGAAGGTAAACAAATAAAAAAAAAGTGGTCACCCTAAAAGAGAGAGCGAGCGAGTGTGGGGAAAACGAAGGAGCACACATGGCAATGCTGCTCTGCCGCTTGTAATTAATGTCCACATTTAATATAACACATTATTTTGTGTGCAGGCTTTAAAATAATCTACTTACAACGAAACTGTAAAGTGTAACATGTTAAAGTTAAACTGCACATTTAACGGCGCGTGTTAAAATGTGTTATATATATATATATAACACCCCCAAAACATGCAAACAACAATATAACGAGGCATACGATTAATTAAAAAACGTTCCAAAAATAAATCATAAAGAACGAAGCTTTAAGCTAACAACAACAACAACAAGCAGCGCCAGCTGAGCCTTGGCAATGACTAAAAATAACCAAAAAGAGACAGAGAGAGAGAAAACACACACACACACACACATACACAAACGAAGGCATTTAAAACGCAATAAACATATAACACATTTTTGTATTGTTATAATTGTTGCTGTTGTTTTACCTGTTGTGCTTTTAAAATATAACAATAACAATGCTTCGGTAGTTATTCGACACATAAATACAAATATCTTTGTGTGTGCCTCGCAGCCAATAAGCAAAAACAATTTGTGTGTGAAAACCAAAAATATTTGCGTACAAAATTACTTCAAAATTGTGCCCAAAAGGCAAACACAAGAAGTGCAAAATGCTTCAATTCAGAAAAGATGCCAAGCAATTTATGTTTTATAAGCATTTCCCACACTTTGTGTTTGATTTGAACAACATTTGAATATAAATTTCATAACTAAAGCTCTTAAAGTCCTTGGGCTTAAGGAAAGATGAAGCTTTAAGACAGCCAAAAGAGCTTTAAGTACAGATTTTAACTGATAAATTGAACAAGATTTGAATTTGTGGTGAGAAAGAAATACAAATTTCATAACTAAAGCTCTTAAGTGCTTGTGTTTAAGGAAAGACAAAGCTTTAAGACAGCTAACAGAGCTTTAAGAAACTTTCTGACTATTAAGTTGAACACCATTTGAATTTGTGGTGAGAAAGAAATACAATTTTCACAACTAAAGCTCTTAAAGGCCTTAGGTCTAAGGAGCCTATTGAAAAGAAAGAGCTTTAAGACAGCCAAAAGAGCTTTAAGTACTCTTTCTAACTGTTAATTTAAGCAAAATTTTAATTTGTGGTGAGTTAGAAATACAATTTTCACAACTAAAGCTCTTAAAGGCCTTAGGTCTGAGGAGCCTTTGGAAAAGAAAAAGCTTTAAGACTTCCAACGGAGCTTTAACTACACTTTAACTGTTAATTTTAATAAGATTTGAATTTGTGGCGAGAAACAAATAAAAATTTCATAACTATAAAAGCTTTTGCCCTTAGGTCTAAGGAGCTTTTCGAAAAGACGAAGCTCTAAGACAGCCAAAAGAGCTTAAAGTATACTTTCTAAGTTTTAATTTAATATATATAGCAAGATTTGAATTTGTGGTGAGAAAGAACTATAAATTTCATAACTAAAGCTCTTGAACTCCTTAGCTTTAATGAACCTTTTGAAGAGATAAATCTTTAAGACAGTCAAAAGAGCTTTTAGCAGACTTTCTAAGTGTTAATTTGAAGAAGATTTCAATTTGTGGTGAGAAAGAAATACAAATTTAATAAGTACAGCTTTTGAAGTCCTTAGGTTTAAGGAGCCTTTGGAAAAGAAAGAGCTTTAAGACAGCCAAAAGAGCTTAAAGCAAACTTTTTAAGTGTTAAATTTGATATGTTTTTTTTGTTTTTGTGGCTAGTGATAAAAAAGAAAATCTTTTAATCTCAAAGTTTCATAAAAAGAGAGAGCTTTAAGAGAAAAGCTTTCCTTAACAACTAATAAGGCATTTACTGCTCTCTCTAATGCGTGGGAGACAAAAATGACTTTCAAGTTGAGTTCGAATTGAAAATTAATATTTTGCAAAGCTTAAATTAAACATTGAGAAATAATTTGCGTATTGTTTAGGATGTTTCTGTGCAGGAAACTGAAGGAAACGAGAGACTTGAAATTATATTTCCCTTTTTTTGTTGTGCTTGATCATTAAGCAGCTGTTGCTCATCAGCTGCATTCAATCATCAATCAAAATTTTCTGTGCGTGCGAAAGGCAACTTGTTGTTGTTGTTGCTAGTTGTTGCTAGTTGTTGTTGTTGTTGTGGTTTGCTGCTGCTGCTGTTGTGGCTTTAATGATGCAAAAACGTGCAAAATGCAACTGCAACTGCAACTGGAAGTGCAGCAAATTGCCAGCCTGAGGGCAGTCTTTACTTCCTCCTGCAGCAACTTATCCTCGTTGAGCCTGCCAAACCCTGTCCCTTGACCCTCTTCTTCTTTCCAATTCTCTACTTCTGTGGTCTTTCGCTGCACTTTGACTAATCCATCAGCAAATGAGCCAACTGCCGTCGGGCGCAAAAAAAAAGAATGGCAATAAAAGCGTTCTTCTTCTTGCTGACCCTTTAATACACACATACACATATACTACACAGCTCCAACTAAGCTTCCTGCCCCTTCCATTTGCAACCTTTCTTTTTTTGCTTTCTGCTGCATTTTCAAGTGCACTTTTCTCATGCTCATTTTATTTATTTTTTGTTCAGGACTTTGTTGGCTGTCCGCGCTTTTCTATCTTTTGCAAGCATCTCTCCGCCCATTTCCGCCTCCTCCCCTTTTGCCTAGCTGTGCGCACTGATGTGGAAAGTTTTTATGACGCATTCGTGATTTCTTCTCTTCGCTGCTATTTTATTTATTTTATTTAATGCTGCACTGCATCCACTCGGATTTCTTGCCTTTTGTCCTTGCCTCAAGTGTTGAAATCGCTGCGGGGTTTTTTTTTCTTATTTTAAGCCGCTTGGCTTTATATTAACTCGCGTGGGGTAAATAAAACTTGTGAAAATAACGAAAAATGCTTTAAAAAAAATGAATTCACCAAGTTGGAGATGCGGGGCATCGATCCCCGTACCTCTCACATGCTAAGCGAGCGCTCTACCATCTGAGCTACATCCCCTTGTGGCCGTCGAGTGACAAATCACATAAAACTAGCACAAGAATGCGTGAGAGTTTCGATCAGTTTGATTGTCTATGCTACTCCTACACATTGCTAACAGTTTATAACACTTTTAATGCGTGAGAGTGTCGATCAGTTTGATTGCCTATGCTACTCCTACACATTGCTCAATACAACAGCTGATTCACAATTATAACACTTATAATGCGTGAGAGTTTCGATCAGTTTGATTGTCTATGCTACACATTGCTCAATACAGCAGCTGATTAACAATTATAACTCTTATAATGCGCGAGAGTTTCGATCAGTTTGATTGTCTATGCTACACATTGCTCAATACAGCAGCTGATTAACAGCTTATAACACTTATAATGCGCGAGAGTGTCGATCAGTTTGATTGTCTATGCTACTCCTACGCATTGCTCAATACAACAGCTGATTCACAATTATAACACTTATAATGCGCGAGAGTTTCGATCAGTTTGATTGTCTATGCTACTCCTACACATTGCTCATTAACAGTTATAACACTTTGAAGCGCTCTCCCACTGTATACGCTCTCTTATTATTACAGTTACTGTTATTGGTGTAATTTCTACTTAAAGAGAATAACAGCTGTCGTATAATTTACTTATTAATTGCCCATGGAATTTGCAAAATAACATTTTATAGATGTTTGCTTATATGTATTTGTATGCTTGTGTAGCAACTTTTGCTTACAGCTAATTAGCAGCGCTGTTATTGTCGATTAAATGTATATAACACAGAGTGGGAGAGTGTTAAAGAGAGAGAGAGAGAGCTCGTCTCGTGTTATAACAGTTGCAAAATTAGGTCAAAGATAATTATGATGATGAACAACGTTTCGAAGGTGTTTGTTGTTGCTATCTGTCAGCTGGCAGCAATCGCAGCAGCTGTTGACCATTTTTACTTTCAATATTCGTTTTACGTTTTTCTATATCAACATTATATTTATTTTTTCTCTCTCTCTCTCTCTACAACACAGTTGTTATTAACAAGAATTTCTTAAAGCCAGCTTTTTTGTTGTTGGTATCTCAAGCGGGGCTTAAGTAGGTAGCTTTGTGGTCAAGATAAGCAAGACCGCAAGCAACAGCAATAGCAGCTGTTTGATTCATATTTATCGTAACAATTATTGCAACAGCTGCGCTCTGTGAACTCTAATCAAATGCGAGACTCCCAATCCAAAAAAAAAAACAAAGCCTAGCGAAAACTTCTGCTTCATTAGCAACGTTTTGTGGCGTGTGTAATTTAGTGCCTAACTTATGTAACAGCAAACTTTTATTTTGCTGGGCCGCATACTTGGCGTATGCGTAATGTCATTAAATAATGCCAAATGCCACACTCAAAGGCACAGGAGACAACAACGTCACGTGATTAATCGCATTACTAATCAATACAAATGTCACTCAAGCGTTGACATTTGAGATTTGTGGCCAGCTTGTGTGTGTGTGTTGGTGTCGCATTACGCATACGCACAGTAGCCAACTCCACAACAACAACTGTCGCACAATTGTAAATTAACTGGCGTGTAAATTGACTTAACCTGCAGGCCAGCACCAAAAAAAATAAATAAAAATAAAAATAAAAATAAATATAAAAAATAATAAACTTCAAATGCAGCGCAACAACTTTTCCGCAACAATTTTCACATTGTTAGCCCACAACAACATTTTTCACGCCGATTGGCTTTTTGTTATTCGATTTCGGTTCGTTTTTCGTTGTTGTTGTTGTTGTTGGTCTTTATCGCCCAACTTTTTTTTTGTTTCATTGTTTGCTGTTCGTCAGCTGTGTTTGAATTGTTTGTTTCATTTTTACAGCTAGGCAGCTTTAAGTGGGCGTGGCCTTGACGCTAATTAATGTCGCACGCTTTTCTCTTCCTCTTCTTTTTTTTTGTAGCAAAAGCAATGAAATTCGCCAACAATTGGGAATAAGGTCAGGAAAAAGGAAAATATTTCCAACGTTGGGTTTTTTTTTTTGGGGGGGTTTGTGCGGAGCCGGAAACGCGTTGCCATTTCCGTTTTGATTACACGTTATGACCAGTTACCACAGTTACCTTGTTGAAATAAATAGTCCCAAGTAGAACAGGGAAGGTGTGGTGGGGAGCGGTGGGGAGGGGTGGGGAGGGTAAGTGGTTATAACACGTAGCCAAAAGTTTATTATGAAGCATTAAAGCAAATACAATTGGCCTAATCTCATTTCATTTAAGATGGACACACATACACACACACACACACACACAACACACACACACACACAGCACACACACACACACAGCACACACACACATACACACACACACACACACACACACACACACACACACACACACACACACACACACACACACACACACACACACACAAACACACACACAACACACACACACACACAACACACACACACACACACACTCATACACACCCACACTCCCCCCTGCGAAACTCTCCCTTATTCTGTTCTCATTATGTTGAGTTTGTTGTCGCTCGTTAATCAGCAGAATTGCCTCTAAAAAACATAGCCAAATACAGCCAAAATAAAGCTAAATATGTGCACACATCATTAAAGTGAACTTTGTTGTGTTTTTTTGTTGATTTCTTTTGCGTTTCGATTTATTTTTTCTGTACAAATTTTGCGCTAAGAGTTTTAACGTTTTTCATCTTTTCATTTCTCGCAGCTGTTTGCTAATTTTTTGACACTAAATGTTGATTAATTGTAAAAAAGAAAAGAAAATATTTATATATAATATTTAACAAATAGAAAGCAAAAAAAAGGTGTTGGAAACTTTTTGTATATAATATTTAACAAATATAAAGCAAAAATGTTTGAAACTGTTTATTGATTGCTGGAAATTTCAAGGCAATCAACAAGAGATAAGCTTAGACATATCCTAAATCCTTGTTTATCACAACTTTAACACTTAAACCTCAAAAGTTCAGCTATTTGTGGAGCCAAAAAAGTTGCAACAGATTTACATATCGACAACAACAACAACAACCAAAAGTAGTGAACATAACACTAAGTTTGATTTTTGCTTGCAAATGTTTTGGATCAAATACCCTGGACAACATTTGAAAAGCGAGCATATAAGCTTGCCAGGGTATTCAGAAGTCTCTGTACACCCTTTTCTTTCCCTTTCTCTGTCCCTTTCGCTTGTCATTTAATGTGTCATTATCATCATTGCTGATGATGATTATCATTTGGATCATGTGGAGTTCTCGCTGGCATTATATATTATATGTCATAGCTTTCATGACACGATACGAGCGCGTGTTGAATTTACAAATGGCGACCAGCAAAAAACCCGAATAATGAATGAATAAAACTGAAAGGACACTCATAAAATGATTGGACATGTCCTTTGTGTCCTTTGTTATGCCCCACAACGCAAGCCTAATGCGTTAACTATGACGCCAAATTGCCAGTTGACATTTGAAAAAATTGTTGATTTTTGAATGTGCAACAGCGCGTATGCGTAATGCGTATTAAGTGTTATGCCACAAATAACTGTTTGAAAAAACTATTACAATCGAATAAATATTAAGAACTTTAATCCTTAGCACAAAATAAAAGCTTTTGCTTAAATTAATTTATTTTCAAACTGTTTTGAACTTAAAAATTATTCACAATAATATTTTAAATAACTGTTTGAAAAAACTATTACAATCGAATAAATATTAAGAACTTAAATCCTTAGCACAATATAAAAGCTTTTGCTTAAATTAATTTATTTTCAAACTGTTTTGAACTTAAAAATTATTCCCAATAATATTTTATTTGTTCGAAAAAACTTCTAAAATCAATTTATGCTTTTGTTTCTTCTAAGTTATGTTCTTTAGTCAGCTTTGTTTCAGTTTTCACTAGCTTAAACTCCTTCGAACTATATTATTTATTTTTTATGTCTATTAATAAATATTTGCCTAAGTTATGAGAATATATTTATTATAATATAATTATTCACAATAATATTTTTTTTCATCGAAAAAACTTCTAAAATCAATTTATTGTTTTGTTTCTTCTAAGTTATGTTGTTTAGTCAGCTTTGTTTAAGTTTTAACAAGCTTAAACTCCTTCGAGCTATTTTTTTTTTTTATGTCTATTAATAAATATTTGCCTAAGTTATGAGAATATATTTATTAGATGAAAATTGTTGGCATTTGAGGCGACACGCATGTGTGTCATAAATAAAGTCGGCACAAGCAGCAACACGAGCATATGAATGATTGGCGAAGGCAACTAAAGGATTGTGCGCCATTTAGTCCTCGTGAGTCCTTACGTGGCTTATCATCAGCTGCTGTTAACTGTTTGGCGGAGTGGGGTGCGGTGGGGGGTGGAGTGTCGTGTTGCACGTCATAGCTAAATAGATGACAGTTGTCTCTGTGTTTGTGTCCTTGTGCGCCTGTCTGTTGCATGCAACCATTCGAGCGTCAGCAAGAATTCAAAACCATTCATTGTTTGTTGCATAGAAACCTTATTGAACTCTCTAACGAGCAGTGAAAGCTCTTCAACCCCCCCTCCCCCCTCTCTCTCTCTTTGTCTCTGTTTCGCAACAGCTGTTCCTAGCTATTCAATATTCTCATAGCTGCTTTGTCGTTGCCCAACACTGTCAAAGTTGAAAGTTAAAGCTACAAAATGGAAGTACTTGAACATATTGTATTACTTGGAAACTTGATTACTGTTATTGCCTTCGAAAAAGCTGTTAAGACTGCGATTGAAGTATCATAGTTTTGATATTGACAAGCATCCTTAAAGGAAGTTACTTTATTTATTGCTTTTAGTAAGTATGCTCGTTCATAGCAATAACTAGGACACACACACACACACACGCACACCTATGCACACACACGTAGCTTGGCAATAAATTTGTGTGAGTCAAGGAGCAACCGAAAAATGTGGCACGGATTTAGGCGTTTGCCACTTTTGCCGTAAAATCCTATTTTATTTTCAATTTGTCAGCGCTGTGCGAGGAGCGTTAAGCTGACAAACGAACGAAGATATATACACGCGTGTCCTTGAGGACATACTTGAGAGCGGCAAGCTATTAACTTATTAGTACAATGTGGCGTATGCGTAACGTATGCATACGTTGTGCTCCGTTTGTGCAATCACAAGAAGCAAATGACACAATGACAGCTTGTCATGTTTAAAACACACACACACGCACACATGAATATATGTGCGCTCAAAAGTCGACTACATTTTTTTTTTTCGCTTCGCTTTGTCTCTGACTCTGACTAAGCATAAAGCTAGCATTGTCATACGGATACCAGACCCATCCTATCCACCCACCCCTCCACCCTCCACCCCACTTCCCCCTTTGCCGCTTTGTTATTGTCAGTGGCATATGAGAAATGTGCTGGCTTTTACATTTATAGTCAGCATTATGCGCTCTCTCCTTTTGGCAAGGCAAACCATTTTATTTTAATCAGATTGTTGACTGCTTCCTTGCTGTTTGCCTGCGCGACTTGAATTTTAATAAATTATTTCGGTGTCTCTGTGCGTATTTATCACCTGACGCAATATTTTATAAGCCTTGAACTTTTCCAGCAAAAGGAAATTGCCAAAAAGCTTATAAAAAATAACAGATGTTGTTACAGAAGAAGAAGACATTGAATGTTGTGCAGATAAGTCAAGGATGTTATAAAAAGTATTGCCAACATAGGTAAACAGTTAACAACAGTTAATAGACTATCATTAGACTATCCAAGTCTTCTCTTACTTTACTGCCAGGTATATTAATTACATAATTATCGCATAATTAATTCAAAACTAACCCAACCGCAGCCTGGAAGAGGCTCCTGCGTACCGTGTCCTGAATCCCAACTATTGCGAAAGTTTTGCGGTTATGCTTTGTGTCCTCGATGGCCAGGCTAAATGAAGCATGCCACACACAGGCATGGTACCAAGTAATCATTGGGGCATGCAAAAATGAATAAGGGGGGGATGGTGGTGCGAGGCTCATGAGAATTGCTGATGATGCTCTTAAGTGAGCAGCAGCGGTCTGTTCGCATGTGGGCGTGGCTATTTTTGGGCCACACGTTTTTCCTGAACAAATAAGTTGGCCGCAAAGCGAGAGAGAGAGAGGGAGAGCGAAAGAGAGAGCACACAGGCTTCCTTTCTATCTGTGTGCTGCTCTTCCCCCATCCCCACCCCCTTTGTTTTCCCCCCCACCGCAAGCGTTATGTTCCGTTTCAAGGCCATAATCATTTATATATTTCTAAGCAAAAGTTTTTCATGTGTCAAATGCATGACCAGAGATTTTTGTGGCCCGTGTTTCTTTGCCACCTTTCCCCTAACCCTCCCCCCTCGCCCCCCCCCCCCACCTATCCCAGTGTGCTCCGCTTTGCGTCATTGTGCTTCAGTTTTGTGAGATTTGCTTTCTGCGTTCAGGTTTCGCCTCGCTCCTCTCTACGCAATTGTGTCCTGTGTGTCCTTTGTGCCCTTACATAAGCGGCGCATCACAGTCCGCAGCATTTGCGTCACGTTTTGAGCCTTGTGTGTGTGTGTGCGTCATAATCAATCAGTTTAGAAGTTATTTAAGATTCTTAACCAAAAATATGTGTATCTTAATTTAGTTAAAGCGTCGCCTTGTGGCGCCTCTTCTAATTGTTGGTTAAAGAGTTTTTCTTGTTGTTGTTGTTGTTGCTTTCACCTTGTCGCGACCTTCTTATGGCCACAGCGTGAGCTGGCTCAGCTTCTTAACTGTTTACTTATTGTTGTGCTTCCCAACACTTGCCTTTTTTTTTATTGGATAAGCTGCTTGGATATTGGATAAAGAAGTCGAAAACAAAGCGCAAAGTGAAAGAGGAAAATGAGACAAAGAGATAAAAAGACAAAGAGTGCGTTCTAGCATTAATTTATGTGCTAAGTACACTCAAAAGAATAAATGCAAACAAACCGATTCCAAGAATAATTTTAGCACAAAAGTCCAATTAGGATTATTTTGTTTTAACAATTTATTGTAAAATTCATTTAATAAAAATTCATAGGTAAAGGTAATCATTTAATGTTTTTAAACACTTTTGTTCAGTGTTGTTAAATATATATTTATTTTCTTATTTTTCATTGCCTACTTTTGTGCGTTTCGAGAACTTAAGCTATGCAATTAGGTCGAGAATGGCCTCGATTTATTATGCTGCCACAAAATGGTTTGTGGCCAAAAATACAAAAGCGTCAGTAAAACTACCCACCCTCCCCACCCTTCCGGCTGGTCAGCAATTGTGTGTGGCTGCCAAATGATGCATAAATTTATGTCAATTTCTCTTTTTAAACAATCAAAAAAACTGGAGGCAAAATGTTCGCTTCTTCGTCGTACACAAACAAGTTGAAAAACAAGCATTGAAAGCTGTGCCTTCTTCTTTCCACTGTTCCCCTTGCCAAGTTCCCCTCTCTCAATTCAAAACAGCTGCCACTGAGCTCGGATGGCCGGGGGCCGGGGCTGCCTCAAAGCGCTGTTGTCCACTTTAAAATATTTGATGTAATGCGTTTTTGAATTTTTCGGCAATGTTGTCATCTTTCATTGCGCGTTGCCTACTTTGAGGCGAGCGAGAGCCTCAAGTGAAATATTGCGGCATGCCGCTTCTTCTTCTTCTTAATGTATACTTTTTGCTTAAGAGGCAACAACTTAATCGTTATTACTGTCAGCTTGCTATGAAGCCTTAGTAAATGGTTTTAGTTATTGCCTGTCATTAGTTTGGAATGCTTTAATATTTTTGCTCATTAGGTTAATGTCTAGAGCGTTCATCATGTGGAGTATTCACTGTACGTTTGTTTGCTTCTAAATTGCATATTTATTCATATATATTTTCGTGTAAATATTTCAACTTATTTTCAATCTAAAAACGGAAGCCATTTTAATTGTTCAAAAAACATAACTTAAGCGCCATATGCTTGAACAATTTTACCGGGTTGTTCTTATGCACTCAAGCATACGTATATGAGAGTGTGTGCGTGTGTGTTTGTGTGTGAGTTTGTTGTGTACATGTCTGTGTTGGTGCTTAGTTTAGGCAGGCGAACGTAATTTGCCTAGAAGTATGCAATCAAAATGGTTTTAATTGATTTTAGTCAACGCGCCGTTGCTCGTTGCGCCTCTAAAGTCAATGACTGCTGCCTCGAAAGAGACTCACACACACACACGCATAGACAACATTGTCAACTCACTAACACACACAAAGATACCCTTCACTTGGCAAATTGTAAATTGCATAAATTTATTTCTTGCTCGTTTGCCATCACACACTTCTCGCTCAGTGTCCTACATGTGCCACGCCTCCGTAACGTGGCCTGCAGGCCATTTGTAAAATTGATTACGCGCATAAATTGAAGCAGACGACGAGCGACGATATCAGGGGCACACACAGCACACTGTTGCAAGTGGGAGTTGAGTTGCTTTCTAGCATAAAATAATTTTTCTATTTTTTTAGGCTCGTTTCAAATTGAATTTCTCACTCACACATTTATATAAAATTTGTGTAATCAAATTCAATTAGCTTTAATTGTGTTTGTTGCCCTTTAGTCGCAACCCGCTCTCTCCCCCCTCTCTCTCTACTCGCTCTCTCTCACCCTCTCTCACTCTTATGCTCTTGTTGCCTTGATAGTTGTTTGTCAATTAACAACAGCGAAATGTTGCAATTAATTTTGCGTATTCTATGTATGCGTGTGGCACACTCAAACTCACACTCACACACACGTAATTACGCATGTACAAGTGGCAATAATATGTGTATATGTGTGTATATGTTTAAAGGTTAGAATCTCCCGCTGGTATTGGCATACATTGCCATAATTATAGCAGTTGGGACATGCGAATTACGCGCCGTTTGCATCATGTTGCATGGTGGCCCAAACAGCAGGCAAACGCATCAGGCGACAAATGTTTCGATATCGAGTTTGAATCGAAAGGAACGTAGAGTTAAGCAGGGTTTTAGTTCGGGAACTGTTCGTGTAAAAAGCTTCACTTGCTTGAAACTTCACTTCAAACCACTTCAACTTCATTTGAGAGATTAATCATCATAGTGTCTAAGTTCCTTTGTGGCATCAACAACTTGTTTCTAAGAGTTTCAAAGCTTACAAGCTAGGTACTTAGGAACCTTTTCTGAGTTTTCCCAAGATCATTTAGGAACCTTTTCTGAGTTTCCCAAGCTCATTTAGGAACCTTTTCTGAGTTTCCCAAACTCATTTAGGAACCTTTTCTGTGTTTTCCCAAGATCATTTAGTTGCTTAAGCTTAAGCTGAGATCTTGAATCGAAAGGAACTTAGAGTTAAATAGGGTTTTAGGTTAGGAACTGAACTTGAAGTAAGCTCCACTTGTATCCACTTCGACTTTATGTTGACAGACTAATAATCATGATGTACAAGTTCCTTTGTGGCATCAACAAGTTCTCTAAGAGTTTCAAAGCTTACAAGCTAGGTACTTAGGAACCTTTTCTGAGTTTCCCAAGCTCATTTAGGAACCTTTTCTGTGTTTCCCAAGATCATTTAGTTGCTTAAGCTTAAGCTGAAGCTTTATTTGTTCGCAGAGATCTTGAATCGAAAGGAACATAGAGTTAAATAGGGTTTTAGGTTAGGAACTGAACTTGAAGTAAGCTTCGCTTGAATCCACTTCAACTTCATTTTGACAAACAACTAATTATGATGTACAAGTTCCTTTGTGGCATCAACAACTTGTTTCTAAGAGTTTCAAAGCTTACAAGCTAGGTAGTTAGGAACCTTTCCCAAGCTCATTTAGGAACCTTTTCTGTGTTTCCCAAGCTCCTTTAGTTGCTTAAGCTGAAGCTTTATCAGCTCTGTGAGATCTTACAAGTTCACTTAGCTAATTCTGAATAATCTTGCGATCCCTTGTAAACCATAAATGTTGTCACCATAGCTCGAAGCATGTTCAAGTTGTTGTATGTTGCAACACACACAAACAACAACAAATACACACACAGACAGACAGATAGATGGAAATGCATGCTGGCAATCAAAATGATGCCATTACACCGAAGCAACAATGCAAATTACTAATTTACACGCGAGCACAACTGCACAAATGTGATATGTTTCGAATCCCCCTCCCGCCCCACTTGAACCTGTGGATGATTTGCTGGGCATTAGTCGCATATTGAGCTATAATTATGATCGAAACTGCAATTAGTAATTGAACGGTTAGGCAAATGATTTAATTGCAACAATTGTTGCTTGTGCGCGTTTTTTCCAAGCGGTTTATGACGCGTGCAAAACGCCTCGAAAGCGCAGCGAGAGACGAACACAAATTAAATTTGAAATTTTAAGGCCGCACCTTAAAAACTGTTCAAAAAATATAAAAAATTATTTAAAGAAATGCGCAGCGAGCTGACAACAAAGTTCAATGAACGGCCAGCAACAGGAGCTGCCAAAGGAGTTTGGCTTTTTAGCAGGAGAGTCAAGAGCGGCGTGGCGGTGGGGCATGCAGGCACAAAAAGCAGACGAGCAAGTTAAGGCCGCAGGCAGCAACAACAACGAATGCTGTGGAATGTGATGGAACAGTTTAAGAATTGGATAAAACGGCAAAGGTGATGAGTTATTCACAAAGCATGTGCAAAAATGTCAGAACAAATCAAATGAGATTAAAAAACTTATATAACCGAAAGCACAATCATAAGCAGCGTCAGTTGGTCCGAAAAAGGCCAAAAGAGAAAGAGGGAGAGTGGGAAAAGAAAAGGCTAACAAGCTAGCACTGCTGTAAGTGATGAAAATAAGAGGCAGCTGGGACCGTTAGACATATCCGCAGGCGAGGACAGCAAACCGTTTCAAAATATGAACTCAAGTTGGCCAAAAAAAACAAAAAACTTTTAGCAATTTGAACTTTTCGTTTTTATACCCTGAACCCATTGGAAAATCGATAAAAAGGGTATAATGGTTGTGTGCAACAGTATGTAACAGGCAGAAGGAAGCATCTCCGACCCTATAAAGTATATATATTCTTGATCAGCATCAACAGCCGAGTCGATATAGTTTCGATAACTTTTCCGGTTTCCGATATACACATGTTATCGATAACATCAAAATCTTGAATATCGAGTCTAGAGACTCCAGACTTGGTACATAAGCTCGCCTAATCCCTAGGCAGTACAAGTTTGTTTGAAATTTTCGATAACTCTTTCCGTTTCCGATATACACATGTGATCGATAACAACAAAATCTTGAATTTGAAAAACTTTTTGATGCAGTTTGAAACATTAAACGAAATAATGTAAATCTGTGAAAATTTTATTGAAATCGGTTGGGAATCATCGGAGATAGGGAGTATTGAACACACACTCACACATACACATAGTACATATATGGTTCAGGGTATAGTCTAGTCGGTATTTCGCGACTAGAGCCTTCTTACTTGTTTGCTGCTGCATCCTATTTGCTTATCACGTGCCAAACGGACATTGGTGTCTGATTTTAGTTGTAGCTATAGACATGACCACGCCCACTTTGCCCACTTTGCCACAGTTTGCCTTCAACACTTGAGCACGAAATGGTAAAAGAAGTAATTTCCTTCATCGTCAATGCTCATTGTATTGCTATACCCAGCAGGAAACCAGCAAGATAAAGAACAAGTTCCTCGAAAACCTTGACCTTTGCCTGACTTCATATATATATATATTAAAGATTTCATAGATAGTTTTGGTTGCTGATGAAACGAAACACAAAGACACAAATAGTAAAACACTCAATCCTCGCTACAGGGCATCTATCTGCCATCAAAACACTCTCAAAAAACATTCATGTTTAATTTACTGAAATCAATCAGAAAAGGCAGCAGAACGATTTGCTACACTTTTTCACGTTGCGTGCACAAATTGTGCAACACAAATTGATGTTAAGCTAGACAAAAGGGCCAGCGAACGCAGAAGAGAACAATCTTTAAGGATTGTATGCTGTGTATTGTCTGCTCGACTGTCTGACTGTCTGACTGCTGGCTTGGTAATTATCATTTAGTTATGGCACTTTTTGTTTCACTCCTCGACTCTGAAAAGAATCTGGTTCTGTTGCAGCTACTTCTACTTCTAGTTCGAGTGCCTGAAACGGCGACACGCACATGATAAATGATTTTCCATTAACTGCCATTGAAAAAAAGAAGAAGCATCGAGAGAGTATAATAATAAAACTAAAGGGCGTAGCGCAGGACAAAGCCATAGCACATAGGAGAACTTCGACTTCGAGCACATGCTGTGTGCAGTACGTTTATGTGTGTGTGTGTGTGTGTGTGCAGTATGTATGTCTGTGTGTGTTCTTGTGCATTTGTCATCCATCATCAACGAAGGCGGCGGCATCCTCTATGCTCTATTATTACTCCCCATTCGAAACTTTATCAACTGTCTGCATCTGTATTATTTGTCTTAACGATTTTTCAAACCATTTTTGTTTAACCCAATTTCAAATGAAAATGTCTTAAAGTTGATCTCGCTTCGGGCACATGTAACATGATGCTTTTTCTTTCTTTTTTTTGGAAAAATAATAATAAAACGAAAGACAAACAAGAATTGGAAGACAGCAGGCGACCAAAGTGAGTTTGATTTCCTTCTTCTTTGTCTTGCCCAGATTTGATAGATGACCATAAAATATTAATGTGCATTACACACACACACATACGCTTCTCTGTGTGTGTATTTTTTGAGTTTTTTGTTGTTGTTAGTTTGAATTTGACTTTGACGTCAAGGTCTTCGTATTGGTACAACCACTAAATGGCTTTGCTTTTCAGCTGAAGTGCTTGCCCTTGTGCATGGCAAAATAACCGAAATTGATGGGGAAAATGTTTGAAAAGAATTTGATTTAATGATGTCAACTTATTTATAGTTAAGAAATTGACTTTAAGGCTATGGCAACGATATGCTTTACAAATAAGCTTAACATTACATATAGTACATATTTAGATATGTATAATCAGGACATTATCATTAAAAAAAACAAACCAACAGTTTGCTATTAGACATGCAAATGGCCAAGACAAGCAGCAGCGCCTAAATGTAGACAACGAGTACGTTAACCAGACGAACTAGAAGAAGTGTGAGAGAGAGAGAGAGAGAGAGGCGAAACGATGAGTCATCTGCACGCAAAGCAATTCAATCCAATTTACAGCAATTTACCATAATTTCAACGCTTAACGACAGACTCGAAAGATTTACGGCAGGCAAACTTTTTCATAAACATGCAGTGAGAGAAAAAGGAGGCAACTCCTAATGGATGACAAGTCTGGCCCCAACAAATAATGTATGTAAGATGCTGCGTAATTTTTGCACCATAACAAAAATATTTTGGAGAGAGAGAGAGAGCGAGAGAGTTGGAGAGAGAGAGCGAGAAATAGATGTGTTCTCATAAGTTGCGGAATGAGTCAGACAGACGGCGACAAAGACGTCGACGCCCTGCCGCCTTTATGCTTTTTGGGCCAGACATTCGCACTTTTTGGCCATGGCCAATGGCATCATAAAATTTCAAGCTAGCTAAAAGCAGCTTCTCATGTTTGTTTGTTGTTTGTCTCGAATTGACGCCGCTGCGTCGACAACTTCCACTCAGCACGCACTTGCCACAAATTAGTAGGTATGAGCATAAATATCTATGAAACTGTGGCATGCATCATTGTCTGTTGTTTGACCTTTTCTATACCCTGAACCCATTGAAAATGGGTGAAAAGGGTATAATGGTTTTGTGGCAGGCAGAAGGAAGCATCTCCGACCCCATGAAGTATATATATTCTTGATCAGCATCAACAGCCGAGTCGATATGTTATCGATCTCAAAGACTATAAGAGCTAAAGAATCCAGATTTGGTACATAAGCTCGCCTAATCCCTAGGCAGTACAAGTTTGTTTCAAAATTTCGATAATTCTTCACGTTTCCGATATAAACATGTTATCGATAACAACAAAATCTTCAGTTTGGAAAACTTTATGATGCAGTTTGAAACATTAGACGAAATAATGATAATCTGTAAAAATTTTATTGAAATCGGTTGAGAAACATCGGAGATAGGGAATATTGAAGTTAAGTAAAGTATGCACTATACGCGTACACACACACACACACACATACATATATGGTTCAGGGTATCGTCTAGTCAGGATTTCTCGACTACTTGTTTTTTTTTTGTGCCTGCTTATCAATTCGAGCTGTAGAGATTGAGAGTGAGTTTGTGATTTTAAGTGCTGCATACTTTTAGGCCAAGTTCAATGAACCCTTTACTTCGCTTTTGCGAGACAAAAAAACAATCAACATTTGTTGTTTGTTTGTTTGGTTTTAGCTTGGCTTGTTTGTTCATTTGTCTCGCTCCCTCTCTCTCTCTCTCTCTCTCTCTCTCTCTCTCTCTCTCTGTCTGACTGTCTGTTTGTCAAGTGCCTCGCAGCTTTTTGTGACGGTCTATTGTTTTCGACAATATTAATGCAAACTTAAGTTCCCATTCTCCGCGTTTCCCCCCTCCAGACTTTTGGCGCTAATGCGCGCAGAGTGGCCACAAGCAAATACTTCAAGACTTTCTTTGTTGCATACTACATACCCCTGCAACTTGCTTGCCTATTAACCATGCAACTTATACATAATACGATACTTCCTTGCAACACTGAGTAAAACAGTATGAAGAGTCTCTGCTTCTTTTTGCCTTCTTATTATTATGCAACTTATAAAAAGTTCGCCTAACTTATTTTACTTGCATTTCTCCACCGATTTTAACTCTTTGCTAACTTCCAATTTATGTTCTCTCTCTCTCTCTTTACAGGGCCGTCACAGATCCCCGCGATGGACGCCGCGTTGCACTGAAAAAGCTGCCAAATGTTTTTCAGTCCTTGGTCTCATCGAAGCGCGTGTTCCGTGAACTCAAAATGCTTTGCTTTTTCAAGCATGAGAACGTAAGTACAACAAGCCATAATTGCGCGATGAGATCGGCCAAGAGAAAGGCTTTACATTTAATTACACGATGCGCTTATGGCATAAAAATTTAATTAAAAATCCAATTCGATTATTGTTGTCTGACACTATACGCAAACAGTGCAAATATTTTCGCTCCAATATTACGCATACGCACTCGATATGAGTGCATAGACAGCAAGCATACTCTATAAACTGCATAAAGAGTCGAAAGGTTGAACAAACATTTTTGCAGGGTATCTCTGCGTTGCATACTCGTTATGCGTCATGCACTTATTAACAATTATTTTTTCATATTTTATATATATTGTTTACAACTCAAACGTTGTTTATGGTTCAGTATCCCTGATTCTGATCCCTTTCAACTGCCAGCTTTCTCTGGCGTTTATTGCCTTCTGGTCACAACTTCAACTGCAAAGTGTGTGTGACAGTTGTTGTTGTTGTCAGAACAAGTGTCGTTTATTATTGCCATTAATTAAACGCTTCATATGAGAGCTCAATGTTAATTTGTTTGTAGCACGAACGGACTTGCCGATAAACCAATGAATTAATTATATTTAAAGTTAGTATAAAGCTGCCAATGACTCTCTTAAAACTTATCCAACTTAACTTAATTGTCAATATATTTAAACACATATTTATTTATCGCTTTTTTCCACAAACTCCAAACGACTCAATCATTCATAACACTAATTAACTCATTCATATTCATTGCAGTTTGCACAGATTGTACAGAAAAGAAATCAGAACACACACATACACTCAGATCTTTGCTAAGTAACGCCCACTTCATGGGACACGCCCCTTTACGCCAAGTTTGGCAGTTGGCAGCACAAAAGCCTGTCAGGCCCAAAAATATTTATGACAAATAAATTTTATGCACAGCAAATTGCAAAAGGAACAATAAAAAAAAAGAACTGAGAATGCAAAACTGTCCAAACATTTTGTTGCATGCAAATTTGTTAACGCTGTCAGGCAGCAAGGCGAGTGGGGGGGGAGTGTAGAGTGGGGAACGGCAACAAAAAGGCATATGGACAGGCCACAAAAAGTCAAAAGGCATAAAAAAAACAAGAATTATGGTTATTCATATAACATTTAGAATTATTAATAAAATGTAACACACAAAAAAAGCAGCTAGAAGGGTGGAGGGGGGGATTATGAGGTCAGCAGCTGCATTGTGTGCACTTTTATGGCCAGTTTAATGGGTTTCTGTGGCGATTTGATCTATCAAAAGCATTCTCTGATATTCAGAATTCTTTTTTTTTATTTGCTTAACTTCATGTTCATAATTATATGACATTTGTGAATGCAATATCGAAATGTCAATGGAGTTATTAAGTCTAAACAAATAGAGTGAACTTTCATATTAAACACGCTTTGATACACATGATTTGAGCACTGAAATGTCACGGACTCTTTGGGTTAAGCAAAACACTTAAGCAATTTGTGCAGCGTCATTAAAAAGCAAACGAAACGTGGGCTTCAAAAACCTTTTCATCTGGAGTTTCATATGTTTAGTTAGTTAGCTAAATGTCTGAATTATGTAATATGCGTTTGAAGAGTTAACCTAATGAAGGCCTACTATATTCAGCCTACACTCCTACACACACAACACATCAACAACAACACACAACAACGACAACACCTATGCAAATTTCTATTAATATGCAAAGTGCTTTATGAACACCAAAGAAAGAAAAAAAAAAGAGGCGCGACACGAGTGTGTGTGTTTGTGTGTGTTGTAATTATTGTTGTTGCCAATGTGTCTGTTGTTGGTTTCCTGTTTCAATTCCATTTTCATTTCCTATACTATACATAAATTCATGCAACACCATCGTCTTCGTCTTTGTCGTCGTCGTTATGTCAAACAAGTGCAATCAACCTAAAATGGGTCTCGAGACGCTTTGCATATTCAATGGCTGCGTGCAGGTAAAAAAGGTGTGACCAGAGTCTCAGCTGAGAACGTGGGCGGAATATGTGAGACTCGAGACTAAAGGAAAGACGCTCGAAGCGTATTCAATAACTCGTTAGATTTAATATGCCACAAAGTGAAGTGGAATCAAATTTTCATAGAAAATCATATAATGAAGATATTGAGAGACTTTGTTGGAGCTAAGGTGGAGGTTTCCGATAACCTTTGACATCAAAACTCAGCCACTTTCAAATACATTTGGTGAATAATCCCATCCTTTTATCGAAATGCTTTCGTTTCGCGTTAAAACTATTTCAAGAAAAAGGAGTTAAGGTTAAGGTTTCGAGTCGAAATTTTATCGTTTCGCGTTAAAACTATTTCGCTATGTCCTAACGTTTAGTTTGTGCGCTGATAGCAGTCAGTCAGTCAATTAGAAAAATAAGTTCTATGTCGATAAAGTTTTTCGTTTCGTGTCCTCTTGCTCAATGCTTCAGCAATTCTAAAGGCTTCGAGACAAATAGTTGCTCAGAGTGACAGCAGCAAAGAGACTGGCAATCGTCTCAATTGCTTTTCGCATTATATGGCACAGAATACCAAGTACATATGTGTGTGTGTGTGTGTGATGTTGATGTGCAATATACATTTTAGCAAATCGCTGCAAAATGTTTGCCCCATTATATTGGTGTTGCCTTATTTCAATTGCGATTTTCAATAAAAACCATTTCTGCAACGTACGTGGCGCACATTTCAAAAGCATTGCTCACATGCAACCGTCACGGGGCACGCGAGACGAAGTGTTTGTTGCCTTTGGAGCAGCATCATTGCCTCCTGCACCCCCTATTTACACATTGCCCCACCCTCGCCTCGCCCCATTGCTGATGTAAATGATTGAGTTTCGAGTTTGATGTCTGCCTGGCATCAATTGCATGCAAATTTCTTTTTGTTGTTATTATTTTTCGTTGCTTTTTGGGGCCAATTGAAATGTCAATTTCGATATATAAAAAGCAAATCGATGATGGATCAGCGTTTGAGTTATAGTAATCGAAATATAGTAATCGATGCCAGCAGGGATCTGTCTTTTTATACCCTGAACACATTGGAAATGTTTGAATGGTTTTGTTTAAAAGTATGTAACAGGCAGAAGGAAGCATCTCCGACCCCATGAAGTATATATATTCTTGATCAGCATCAACAGTCGAGTCGATATGTTATCGATGCCAGAGACTATAAGAGCTAGAGACTCTAGATTTGGAACATGAGCTCGCCTAATCCCTAGGCAGTACAAGTTGGTTTCAAAATTTCGATAACTCTTTCCGTTTCCGATATACACATGTTATCGATAACAACAAAATATTGAATTTGGAACATTTTGTGATGCAGTTTGAAACATTAGCCGAAATAATGACAAACTGTGAAAATTTTATTGAAATTGGTTGGGAAACATCGGAGATAGGCAACATTGAAGTTAAGTACATTATGCACTATGCACTATATACTATACACACATACACATACTACATATATGGTTCAGGGTATAGTCTAGTCGGTATTGCTCGACTTCCTTCTTACTTGTTGACTGACTGACTGCTTGAATGTGCTTTGAATTGGCCATAACCAAATCAAAATCCCACGATAAACACCAGCTGGCTGCTCTCTCTGAAGTTCTTGCGCAAGTTTTAAGCTGTCTTCCTCTTTATATTTCTTGCTCAGCTCAAGGTCTCAACAACAACAACAACAAGAAGTTAAAAGCAGCAGCAGCTGACAAAATGTTTAACAAAAATTTGCGGCCTTTTAATTAGTTAGCAAGCAAGCGAACAAGAAAGCAGCAAAACGTACAAAAATCTTGTCCACAGCTGGCTTAAACTATTTTTTAGCTCGAATTTGTTGTTGTTAGTGTTGTTGTTGTAAAACGTAGCTAAGCAACACTTTTGCTTTTGTTGCTTGCTACCACTTGAAATTCAGTTGAAATCATTTAAAGACTTTGCTTTTGGAGGGGGGCGGGGAGTGGCGGCGGGGCAGAGATGCTCTTGCTGATTATGTTGGACTTTTTTCTTCTTTTTTTCTTCCTTGTAAATAGAAACAACAAGAAGAAGACAACGAGCAAGTTGCCACAGCTGTTGCCACTTGCAACTTGTTCAGTTGTGCACCTCAAGAAAGTTGTTGTCTAAGTTGTTTGCTCAGCTCGTTAGTTGTTGTTTATGTTTATCTCTCTGTGTGTGTGTGAGTGTGTGTGTGTGTGTTTTTATTATTACACGCCTAGTTTCACCTGAGAGCAAGTCGCTTATGTTCATTGTTGTTTTTTGTTTTTTGGTTTTCTTTTTGGTTCGTTGTTAACATTCAAGGACAGTAGCCAAAAGCTTTGCCAATATGAACTGCATAAATTTGGTTTTTGATTGCGCTGCCTGCCACAACGAAATGTTAATTAGCTGCTGCTGCTGCTGCAACGTTCGACGCACGTGTGAGGCCAACAGTGCGGCGGCCGCCAGCTCGTAACTAAATGCAGCAACAAAAACTTGCAACAAATTATGTGCGGAAACATGCAGACCGCGCCACCAAGCCAAAGCAACTAAGGCTACACTACTAACTTGAAGGTTTTTCTATACACTGCATGAAAGGGATGGTCCTTTAGCTTAAGCAGATGTCGTGCTGTAGTAGGGATATTCCTGATATTATAAGGAATGTTCCTGCTATCATAAGAAATGTTCTTGCTATCATAAGGGATATTCCTGCAATCATAAGGGATATTCCTGCTATCATAAGAAATGTTCTTGCTATCATAAGGGATATTCCTACTATCATAAGGGATATTCCTGCTATCATAAGGAATATTCCTGCTATCATAAGAGATATTCCTGCTATCATAGGGGATATTCCTGCTATCATAAGGAATATTCCTACTATCATAAGAAATGTTCTTGCTATCATAAGGGATATTCCTACTATCATAAGGGATATTCCTGCTATCATAAGGGATATTCCTGCTATCATAAGGGATATTCCTACTATCATAAGGTATATTCCTACTATCATAAGGGATATTCCTACTATCATAAGGAATATTCCTGCTATCATAAGGGATATTCCTACTATCATAAGGGATATTCCTACTATCATAAGAGAAATTCCTGCTATCATAAGAGATATTCCTGCTATCATAGGGGATATTCCTGCTATTATAAGGAATATTCCTACTATCCTAAGGGATATTCCTGCTATCATAAGGAATATTCCTACTATCATAAAGAATATTCCTGCTATCATCATTTCTTTGATAGACTTTTGGGAGCTGGGAGACGTAGTGTTATGCTTAAAAATAGTTGGTACAGTCGAACTTCTATATAACGAACTTTCGTATAACGAGCTTTCGTATAATGAACTTTCCTATAAAAAACTTTCGCATAACTAATTTTCATATAACAAACTTTCCTATAACGAATTTCTTTTACAATACTGCAACTTCTTTCAATCCTAAATCCATTCTCTATAACGAAGTTTTTTCCCTTCTTGGTATTCGATACATGGAAGTTCAACTTTATATTCCTTTTAGCTTCAAAGCTCTTAAGTGCTCTTAATATAAGCTTCTTAGTCCTCTTCTTAAATAAAAAACTCTACAGTTCTTTAAGTTTTCCTTAAGTTCTTCAACTTTATAAAGAATATTTTAAAGGTCTTTTAAGCTTAAACCTTTATTAACGTTGACAAAAACTCCTCAGTTCTTTAAGTTTTCCTTAAGTTACATTTATTATTTATAAAGAATATTTTCTTTTAAGCTTAAACTTTTTTTATTCAATCACCAATCTAACGTTTTCTGATACTAATCATAATAATCATTTTTCTCTTGCCACAAAGAATATCTTTCCCAAATAAAATTCTTCAAACAATCTTTAACAAAGTTTCAACTAAAAGAAACACTTCTGCAACTCTTGCTGCTTAAACTTTAAAGCAAAGGTATTTAAGCTT